>QODF01000200.1:176796-250123 GCA_024372805.1 Oostethus manadensis | reverse complement strand
CCCCCCCCCCCCCCCCCACCAAGAGGTAATACACCTTGTCGACATCCAGCATTTGACTTTTTAATACCGGGGTCCCACGTGATGAAGTCACCAATCTTGTCAGGGTGAGGAGAAAGCGTCCGTCCGGGATCAAAGTCGTGATTGCACACTGCCTATAAACTCAGATAAAGCAGCTCCACTTGAGTTCGCCCAACAGCCGTGAGAATGAAACTTGATTTGATTTGTCAGTCAGAGACAGAGAGGCCAGTGAACTAAATGTGACGGACCTCACCCGAGCAGGCGATGTCTTCCTTCCATCTCCTTACCTTCTCCGGCTCGTTCTGAACAAAGAGAGAGAGAGAGAGCGAAAAATCCAATTTGCCATGTGGATCCACAGCTGTCACAGCAGGAGAATTAAACATTACCCATAACTCACTGGGACTGGTGTGCAGGTCAGCAGGCGGCAGGGCTGGCAACATCACCCTGGGGTGCAATAACAAAGGATTTTAACCTCTGACTCCATCACTGGGGCTGCTGGCACAACATGTGGTTAACAATGTTGTGCACACACAGGCCGACATGGAGACATGTCAGCATAAACGCCATGTTTTACACCCTGCTGCTTCTGGAGCAGGCGCTGCTGTGAGGCTCCATGGGAGGCGGGATGGAGGAGGTGGCGGGGGTATCGGCGGGGCTTCTGCGGCTGCCAGCGTCCTTGTGTCATCACCCACGCGGGCCGACTGCCTGCCCGGCCGGCCCGCCACCGCCAGAACCTCAATTACCTGACTGACGTTTCATTAGCGCCTGCAGCTGATCCCGTGGCTGAGAGGCAGCGGCGCGCAGAGGAGCGTGGAGAAAAGAAGGAGTGGGGATGGGGGGTTCCATGCATTATATTCTCATGCGCTGTCAGTGTCACAACTCCGAGTACATCCACACAGCCACCCCATTACACTCTAGTCATTTATGCATGCTGGCATTCATGCAGTATGTACTGTATTCTAACACAGAGCTGGTTGGGCTTCATCCAATGGGATTGACCAGGATTCTCTGAGCAATTTGGAAGTGTAAGTGTGTGTGTTTGTGCGTCTTTGGGATGCAAACGATAAACCTGTGTGAACAATTCTGCTTTTGTAAAGATAACTAGAATGTAACGCAGTAGTACACAGACTTCCAGCAAGGTTGAACAGGTAACAAAAGTGCAAAAATAAACACATAAATACTAAATTATCAGGTTTAAATGCATGAATTAAATGAGATGATAATTCAAAAACCCAAATAACCCTGTGGTTGTGTTGCACATGGGAAAGGGCGTTGCAATGGCGGGAGAGACGGGCTTTTGGAGAAGTCTCACTAATGAGTAGGGATGTAAATCTCTGTGTGTATCGATTCGATTTGAATTTGATTTGATTTTATTCTATTCAATTCTACAGTTAATGTTTGCTGATGTAGATGTTAATCTTGCATTCTAAAATAAACATGCCAAATATATGAGAGTGGTTTTCTTACAGTGTTTTCTAATGTGTAAAAGAGCACATCAAATTCCCAAGCATGCTGTAAGACACTGGCAAAAATAAAGTAAAAAGATTCTCATGTCAGATGTATATATGCATATATATACATATTTTATTTATATACATATATATACATATGTATATATACACTGTGTATATATACATGTATATATTGTTTAGAGACCGACGAAATATTTTTATTTGATGGCATCAATATTTTACATTCTATATTTTATATCTATATTTTTATAACATTGATGTCGTTTTATTACTTTCCTAATTTTGCTTAGATGATTATTGCAAACTTTTGGTAAATCCTAAAAACTTCATTTCACTTCTGTGTTAATCTGCTGTATTATATATTTAACTGAAATTGCTTGATCCAAAATAATAATTTATAAAGAAAAATATTATTAGAGGTGCCCAACATTTGCATACCACTGTGGGTAAATAGAAGTATTTGCCACATGAGTGCAATGAAAATGCTGTTTTAGCTGGAAAAAGTAAACAATCCCATACACCGTGTTTTCCACACTCCAGGCGCAACGTATCAAAGTAATCAAGTTACAATGCAGAAAAGTTTTGCACCCTTCTAAATCCAAAGACTTTTCAAACTTTGCCATTCAAGGGCTGTTTTAGGATTACCGCATCCGAGCTTACTTGGCGCTGCGCTAACGCTCTATAAGGCTACACTGGCTCTCCTGACACGCACAGTTCCAGCGACGCTTCTTAGAAAGTGTCCACCCACAATGTACTTTCCACTGCCACTGTAGGCGGCTCACTCAGCTAGCCAGCTCTGCTTCACGCTAGCTGGATTGGCTGCAGTCATGCCAAGTTATGGAACATGCGTTCTTAATGACTGTCAACCGATTGCGTCTCTCGCGATATCCGGTGCATGTTTCCACAATCAATTCATCTAAAAATGTATAGCTGATTATAATCAATGCAAGACTAATCTACCCGATGAATCTGAATCATCCTGTCCTGAAACCGGATATCCGGTCGAATCGGTTTATTGTTAACATCCCTACTAACGAGACCACTGCACTGCTCACTTATCACTGAGCACATCCTTTCACATGTTCAAGGATACCATCTTTATCCTTCATGATGGTTGTGACAGGCCAGGGGTGTCCAAAGTGTGACCTGGGGGTCATTTGCGGCCCGTAGCTGTTTTTTATGGGATTGCAGCCCATTCTATGCCAAGGTGCCAAAACCAATGCACAGAGTGAACGCTCTTCCTGCTGTTTGGAGGCAGGAGACGAGGAAAACAAACACGCATGCACATGGCATTGTCTTGAGTCTTGCAAAATGTTCCTGTTCATTTTCATTTATCCTGTGACCCTAATGACGATAAACGGTATAGAAAATGAATGAATAAATGAAGGATTTTCATTTATTGTGTGATGAATTAATTTATTATCGTCCCAGGCCCAGTGCCCACAAGGAGACATTTTCTGAACGACAAAATCTTGTCCCATTTGAATGTTGTGTGATCTTGTGACACCCCTAGTCCTAACACAAGGACCACGTTTTTAAATCCAATGTGGCCTGCGAGTGAAAAAAGTTTGCCCACCCTGGTCTAGAGTCTGTAACAAGTGCATGAAGAGGTGCGAGTCCCAAATGGCAGCCAGATTCTTTGTTTTGCTTAATTGAGTTAGTGCCTTGCCTTTTCACTTGTGGGGTTAGTGCAGACCGCGGCAGAGATGATCCCTGGGAGAACAGAGCGGGCTTTAGTGAGACTTCCAGCCTGAGCCTCTCCACAGACCCACCGCTTGCCCGTTCCTCTCCTCCCCATTTGTCATCCTGGCCGTGTAAGATCCCCGCCGAGATTAGGACAGAGAACAGTCTGTAGGAGTATAGAATAATGGGATCCGTTTAGCAATAAACACAGACAAGTTTGTGTGTCTCCCCCCTGTCTGGCTGGTTGACAGCTTGTAACTGATGACTAAAGTTTGCTGTGCTGTACATCTTTCTACTCAAACTCAACTTACCCTGGGGGTCCGAACCAGGTATTCACTGCAGATTTACGTTTCAACCACGTGACTAACCTGTCACCAGCCTTGTAGCCCTATGGTAGGCTGTAAGTCGCCAAACATATACAAATATTAGTGGTGCACGACATTGGGCCAATGTGAGTGGACGTTACAACCAATAAAGCTGGTACCATTAAAAATAGCTCAGATAACAGATTTTTTAAAAACCTGAAAAAAATGGGTAAAAAGAAGTTAACTTACATCTTTACTTAATTTAGCAATATTTTACTGAGAAACCTGGACAGTATTTGTCACAATGCTACTGCTTTGTACAA
The DNA here is from genome assembly GCA_024372805.1 of Oostethus manadensis. Lineage (NCBI taxonomy): Eukaryota > Metazoa > Chordata > Actinopteri > Syngnathiformes > Syngnathidae > Oostethus > Oostethus manadensis. Next base: position 246,322 of record QODF01000200.1, on the reverse strand, counting down.
TCCAAAAAATTCCATTTGTTTTCATGTCACCAGAATAAAGTCAATATATTATGGCGACACTGTCATAGTTACAAGAAGAAAGGGAATGTTTGGAAAATTAAACAAAATAACACTGAGGTCGTAAATAGGTTTTCTATGCTCTACCTGTGAAAATAGTCCAGTTATATGTAAAGAATCCTACTTTGCAGAAATCCACTTATCGCGATCAGGTCAGGAAAAAAAAGGGATGGCTTTGAGTAACTATTTACAAGAAGGTGCCGCAAAACATGCTGGGAGCATGCCTCCCAGCATGTCTTGTGGCACATGTTTTGAAGTCGCCCTACGTGTGTTACTTGTTCCGTATTTTGCTGTCACGGCACAGCAATTGAGCCTCCCGGGAGGCTCAAAAGGAGCGTCAGCAAACACGACAGGTGTAAAAACCCGGATGGGTATCATGGCGCGTGTGCTGGGGCAAAATGGACAAAAGAGCTGAGGAAGAGCTAATGAATCATAACCCGATGCAGAACATAAAATGCAAACGCTCGCCTGTAATTGGAATTGTGGCGCAAAGACCATTAGTCAAATCCTGAGTGCCTCCTCATTTCCATATTTTGGAACATTCTACTTAATTATGCACAGAGAATAGTGAGGTAGAAAGGAAGTCTAAAAAAGCCCCATAAAGTCCTTATGAAGAGCAGAGGGGATTAATGACAGTTAATATAAGGGCAATCAAACATTTAATGCAAAGGCCCTCCTGCAGGCAAACAGTATTTAAATGAGTCAATTAGACGCTCGTTATCTCCATGCAGATGAGTGGAGTCACTGTTATCACGGAGAATAAGGAACTGATGAAACAAGTAACCGAGCAATGGGAAAAGTGTAAATGTTGATCGCTGCAGGGCTTGTACATGTTGTCAAATCAGGGAACAATGGGAAATATTCTCAAGAGATTCTCCCATAAATCATAATTATTAAGTTATCACCCCTTTCCCAATTAAAAGTATTATTGTGACATTCTGATGAGGAAGGGGGGGGTGGGAGGCCTAAGATGGTCTATCATAACATCTCATCAGTTAAAAGTACTTTTGCATTACCCTTAAAATGATTGTCGGGCTAATAAACCATCCAAGTAGATGTGAAATATATGCTAAATATTGCATGCTACGATGCAGCTACACCTCCTTGTCTCCTTCCTTCTCCCCTTCCTCCATGTCTGAGTCTCCACTCTTGTCATTTGCCCCTGCACACAATTACTGCGCGTGATTGCTATCAGGCCGGACGGTCGGGGGAGGCTCCCAAATTAGGGCCTAAATAGGATTTCCTACATGGCGAAGGCCACAGCCATGGACATGGTAATGAAAGCCGATACATCACAATCAGGCCGACAATCCTATTCATACTGCCAGGCAATACTCTCACTCCTCATAATTATAGAGGGCTGACAGACGGGCCTGTGAGGCATGGTGGGGTAGGGGGTGGGGTTGTAAGGTTAGAGGCGGGGAAACGCGACAGGTTAGGTACAACTGAGATCCAGTACATTTATATATAGAAAAATTTGGCTGTCCTGCACCTTATACAGTAGAACCATCGTTAGCATCATTAATCCGTTCCAGAAGGTCTGACATTAACTGAAACGTACTCTAACCAAATCCATTTTCCCATTAGAAATACAGTGGTTCATTTGGTAATGTCATTAATTGGTTGTAGAAGGTCCGACCGTAAACGAAACATACTCTAACCAAATCCATTTTTCCCATTAGAAAGATAGTGGTGCCTTGGTTAACGTCATTACTCCATTCCAGGTGGTCCGACCTTAATCCAAACATACTGTAACCAAATCAATTTCCCTTATTAGAAATACAGTGGTGCCTTTGTTAACGTCATTAATACGTTCAAGAAGGTCTGACTCAAACCAAAACGGGCTTTAACCAAGGTACATTTTTCCATAGAAAATAATGTAAATCAAATTAATCCATTCCAGACATCCAAAAATAATTTAGAAAATGATGAAAAATAATTACAAATGGCAAATGAATGGACAGCATTTGACACCAGTTTTACCTTGGCGTGTTAAAAAAAAACACAAAACCATCAATTATCAAAATAACACAGAACAAACACAATTTGCAAAAATGTCATTGATCTTCTTTTTTTCCTTTCGGCTTATCCCTGCTTATTCCATCAGGGGTCGCCACAGCTAAATATCAACGTTCTACATCGAATAAACATGTACCTCACCATGTAATATTGAAAATGACAAAAAATCAAGCAAGCTAAGGCAAAATGTTAGCAAAAAAAAAACTGCGCTAACCAAGGCGGACGTTAACTGAGGTGTAAACTGAAACCAGAAAGACAAAAATGTTAACACAAAACACATTTTTAGAGCTTTACAATGCTAGTTTTACATTCACAAAACAATTCGAAATGCATATAAATGATGATTGAAAGAGTAAATGAGCTTTTAAGAATACTTTTACCTTCATTGAAGACATGATCGTTGCCAATCACACAATGTGGCAGCGAGAGATCAACTTGGACACCACCTTCCTGTTTTGCTATGAGTTATTCCTTAAATTCAACAGTGTTTCTCAGTGTCTGCTTTTCTTTTAATCATGGCGGACAAAATAAGCCAAAATGGACCCAAAGAAGTGGCAGCATTTTGTTAAGGACAGAAGGACTACTGAATTCAAGAAATAACTCATAGCAAAACAGGTGGTGGTGTCTGTGTTTATCTTGCTGCCACATCGTGTCTTTGGCAGCAATGACGTCTTCAATGAAGGTAAAAGTAACCTTTAATCTTCACTTATACCCCTTATTTGGCATTTATATGCATTTGGAAATGTTTTATGCATGTTAATCTACAGTTATAAATCTGTATAAACATGTTTTGTGGAAACATCTTTGAGATGAGTGGCGTAACTGTGTTAGTTAGCACAGAACTACACAATCAACCGTTGATGACATCATAGATGGGTGAGGAAGCTGACTGCCGCTTCCTTTTCATGTATTAGTAAGCTAATAGGCTGCTTGGTGTTGCTATTTGTTGAAGCTAGTCGCTAGCCGGCTAGCAGCTAGCCGGTGTGGTGTGGCGAATTGTTACGCTAGTAACGTAGTTCTTGGGTGTAACAATATTATTAATAATCACAATAACAATTTTGCTTTTGCTTGGTTAGCATGCAGGTGACATAACATAACATTGTTGGTGCTTTTTGGAGTTTTTTTCAGAATGTTTTATAGGCGGAATAGGCGTGTGCATTTTTTACTTGCTGTTTTTATATCTTTAGAACACACAGAAAATGGAAATAAGTGTGTTCATGTCTCACTTACGGATGATGGATGATGGGCAAAATTACATAAAAAGTTGATTAAAAAAAAAAAGTAAAGGTTAAAAATTATTGCTATCAGACAAAGGAAAATGCATTTATAATATCCATCCATCCATTTTCTATACCGCTTATCCTCGGTAGGGTTGCGGGTATGCTGGAGTCTATCCCAGCTGACTTTGGGCAGGAGGCGGGGTAGACCTTGGACTGGTCACCACTCACTCGCAGGGCAGACAGACAGCCATTCACATTCACACCTATGGACAATTTAGAGTCGCCAATTAACCTAACATATATGTTTTTGGAATGTGGGAGGAAACCAAAGTACCCGGGGAAAACCCACGAGAGATTCAAACCCTGAATCTCCTGACTGTGAGGCTAACAAGCGACCCACTCAGCCACCGTGCGGCACCTTCATGATATCAAGTATATAATATGCTATAATACCGCAACGGGGAACAAGCCAGTGTCTAATTGTGCTGGTCCCAAGCCCGGATAAATAGGGGTTGTGTCAGGAAGTGCATGTGACTTAAAATATTTGCCAAGTCAAAACATGCGAATCGAACATTTGACTTCCATACCGGATCGGTCCTGGTCCGGGTTAACAACGCCTGCCATCGGTGCTGTTCACCGACAGGGTGCTGGTTGAAACTGGATTACTCTTGGTCAATAAAACGAGAGGGGGAAGGTGTGTCTGTAGGAGAAGAGGGAAGAGGAATGCCAAGAGTCTCGGACTGAGAGTAGGGACTTTGAATGTAGGAACTATGACAGGAAAAGTTAGTTGACGTGCTGCAGAGGAGGAATGTATTGTGTTTCAGGTAGCAAGGCCAGAAGCTTAGGAGCAGGTTTCAAGCTGTTCCATCATGGTGTAGATAGGAAGAGAAAAGGAGTAGGAGTTATTTTGAAGGAGGAGTTTGCTAGGAATGTTCTAGATGTAAAAAGTGTGCCCAACCTTGATGAAGTGATGCAAAACATTCCTAGAAGTGAGAGAGTTGTCATTGGTGGTGTAGGAGACAGAGATGATGAGGAGGTGATGGACAAGTTTGGTATCCAGGAGAGGAACGCCGAATGACAGATCGTGGTTGACTTTGCAAAAAGGATGGTAATGGCTGTAGTGAATACCTTCTACCAGGAGAGACAGGAACTTAGGGTCACCTTCTAAACCATAGGGTGTTTTATAAGGTGAGATCACATTCACATTGGCAGATCAGTGACTGCAAAGCAGTGGTAGGTGAGAATGTAGCCAGACTGCATAGGATGGCGGTGTGAAGGATGACTCTAGTGGTGAGGAAGATGAATAGGATACAGGCAGAACAGAGGACGAAATGGTGGAAGCTGAAAAAGGAAGTGTATTGATTGACTTTTAAGAAGGAGTTGAAAAAGGCTATGGGTGGTCAGGAGGTGCTTCCAGATGACTAGACAACTACAGCTACTGTAGGGAGATGCAGCGTAAAGTGAAAGTAAAGATGCACTGTATGCTAGATTGGATAGCAAGGAGGGAGAGAAAGATCTATACAGGTTGGCAAGGCAGAGAGACAGAGATGGTAAGGACGAGCAGCAGGTTAGGGTGTTTAAGGATAGGGATGGAAGGGTATTGACAGGTGCCAGCAGTGTCATGAGAAGATGGAAAGAGTACTTTGAAGAACCGTGAGTAGAAGAGGTGACTGTTGTGGACCAGGAAGTAGCAATGATTAGTAAGGAAGAGGTGACGGGGGGATTGAAGAGGATGAAGAATGGAAAGGCACTTGGTCCCAATGATAAAGCTGTGGAGATATGGAAGTGTCTAGGAGAGGTGGCAGAAGCATTTGGCTGGGTTGTTTAACAGGATCTTAGTGAGAAGATGCCTGAGCAATGGAGGAGAAGTGTGCTGGTGCCCATTTTTAAGAACAAGGGACATGTGTAGAGTTGTGGAAACCATAGAGGAATACAGCCGATGAGCCATACATTGAAGTTATGGGAAAAAGTAGTCGAAGGTTGACTAAAGACACACGTGAGCAGCAGTACAGTTTTTTTTTTTTTCAGAAAAAGAGCACTACAGATGCAGTATTTGCTTTGAGGATGTTGATAGAGAAGTACAGGGAATGTCAGCGGGGGGTGCATTGTGTTTTTGTAGATCTGGAGAATGCTTATTACAGAGGGTGCCCAGAGAGGAAGTCTGGAGTGGCAGAGAAGTATGTTATGTGTAGGACATGTACGAGGACTTGTAGTGAGGTGTGCTGTAGGTGTGACAGAGGAGTTCCGAGTGAAGGCGGGACTCCATCAGGGATCAACTCTGAGCCCCTTCTTGTTTGCTATGGTGATGGACAGGCTGACGGACGAGGTTAGACAGGAATCTCCATGGACTATGATGTTTGCAGATGACATGACATTGTGATATGTAGTGAGAGCAGGGAACAGGTGGAGAAGAAGCTTGATTGGTGGAGGTTTGCCCCCAAAAGGAGAGGAATGAAGGTTAGCCGCAGCAAGACAGCGTACGTGTGTAAATGAGAGGGACCAAAGTGGAAGAGTGAGGTTACAGGGAGAAGAGATAAAGAAGGTGGAGCATTTTAAGTGCTTAGGGTAAACAGTCCAGAGCAATGGAGAGTGTGGAAAAGAGGTGAAGAAGCGTATGCAGGCAGGCTGGAATGGGTGGAGAAAAGTGTGGGGTGTGATGTGTGATAGAAGAGTTTCAGCTAAAATGAAAGGAAAGGTGTACAAAACTGTGGTGAGACCAGCGGTGTTGTTTGGCCTAGAGACAGTGCCACTGAGGAAAACACAGGAAGCAGAGTTAGAGGTAGCAGAGATGAAGATACTGAGGTGTTCTTTGGGTGTGACCAGGATGGACAGGATCAGGAATGAGTACATCGGAAGCACAGCACATGTTAGAGGTTTTTGAGATAAAGTTTGAGAGGCCAGACTGAGATGGTTTGGACATGTCCAGATGAGAGATAGTGAATGTATTGGTAGAAGGATGCTGAGTTTTGAACTGCCATGGAGGACATGAAGGTGGTTGGTGCAATAGAAGAGGATGCAGAAGACAGGGTTAAATGGAGGCAATTGATTCGCTGTGGCAACTCCTGAAGAGATAAGCCGAAAGGAAAAGAAGAAAAATATGCTATAATACAGGGGTCTCAAACTCCTGCCATGGAGGGCCGAGAACCGCAAGTTTACTTTCCTTTAAATTAATTTGCATTTCCATGAAGGAAATAAGTATTCGATCCCTTTGAAAAAAGTGCTTCAGTACTTGGTGGCAAAACCTTTGTTGGCAATCACAGAGGTCAGCCGTTTCTTGTAGTTGGCCACAAGGTTTGCACACATCTCAGGGAGGATTTTGGCCCACTCCTCTTTGCAGATCCTCTCCAAGTCATTAATGTTTCGTGGCTGATGTTTGGCAACTCGAACCTTCAGCTCCCTCCACAAATTTTCTGTGGGATTAAGGTCTGGAGACTGATTAGGCTACTCCATGACCTTAATATGCTTCTTCTTGAGCCAATCTTTTGTTGCCTTGGCCGTGTGTTTTGGATCATTGTCATGCTGGAATACCCAACTACGACCCATTTTCAATGCCCCGACTGAGGGATGGAGGTTCTCACCCAACACTTGACGGTACATGGCCCCATCCATCCTCCCTTTGATGTGGTGCAATTGTCCTGTCCCCTTGGCAGAAAAACACCCCAAAAGCATAATGTTTCCACCTCCATATTTGACGGTGGGGACGGTGTTTTTGGAGTCATGGGCAGCATTCCTCCTCCTCCAAACACGTCGAGTTGAGTTGATGCCAAAGAGCTCAGTTTTGGTCTCATCTGACCACAACAATTTCACCCAGTCTTCCTCTGAATCAGTCAGATGTTCATTGGCAAACTTCAAACGGGCCTGTAGATGGACTTCTTGAGCAGGGGGACCTTCTGGCCACAGTAGGATTTCAGTCCTTCATGGCGTAGTATGTTACCAACTGTTTTTGTGGTGACTATGGTCCCAGCTGCCTTGAGATCATTGACAAGTTCCTCCCGAGTGGTTCTGGGCTGATTCCTCACCGTTCTCATTATCATTGAAACTCCATTGAGGTGAGATCTAGCATGGAGCTTCAGACCAAGGGAGATTGGCAGTTAATTTATGTTTCTTCTATTTGCGAATAATTGCACCAACTGTTGTCACCTTCTCACCCAGCTGCTTGGTGATGGTCTTGTAGCCCATTCCAGCCTTGTGTAGGTCCACAATCTTGTCCCTGACATCCTTGCGTCTGTGGACAGGACTCTTTTATACAGGTAACGAGCTGAAAGGGCTGCCAAAGTCAACCCGTTACCTGTATAAGATCCAACCTGGGAGCTAGAGATCTTGCTGACGGATAGGGGATCAAATACTTATTTCCTCATGGAAATGCAAATTAATTTATAACTCTTTTTGAATGCATTTTTCTGGATTTTTTTTGTCATTGTTTTGTCACAGTGTTCAAATAAACCTACCATTGAAATTATAGACTGATCATTTCTTTGTTAGTGGGCAAACTTACAAAATCAGCTGGGGTTCAAATAGTTTTTTCCCTCACTGTATATATATAAATATATATACTTATATACTTAACATATATATAGTTATAAATTGTTTTTTTTCTAAGTGGCAAATATTCATATTAATTTTATGTTCTCATTTGTTTTTTTGTTGTTTTTATTATTTATTGTACATTATCATCATTTTGGTGTGCGATGTTGGATCTGACCGCTGCTGGTGGCGTGTTAAGGTCGGCAATAAACTTTTTAAGTGTCAGACTATGTTCAGTACATCTGCCATCATGTTATATTAGTTCCAAGATTGTACTTGTACAATATCGCCTCCACACACTTGTTGCAGGTGGCTGAGTCTGCATTCATTTAGTATCCAAATGAGGCACCGGTAGCTACTCCCTCCTCCCCATTTACTTTGGCACAGACGCTATAACAATACCACATTTCCAACAGTTATTATCTTTGCTAAGTCTGAATTAAAGACACCGCTCTTCTATTGGAGCGTATTTAATTACGCACATGTACCCAGTGAAGTGTCGCGTGAGTGCGTATCACACTGGCTCGGTCTCCTAAATGCCAGGAGGGACTGGATTAGTTTGTAGCCCGGTCTCTTCAGTCCTGCAGAGTTGCAACGCACTGATAGGTGTAATTAGAGCAGACACAAGCTCCAGTGTGACCATTTTCTCCCAATGAGATGTTTCGTCCAATGGGATGGCGGCCACATTTTCTATCAAACTGAGTGACACAAGCCCAAATATGTTCACTCTCGCACACACGTAGAAAGAGACAAACCCTCTGCTTGACACAGAGTGATGTGATGAGATGTGAGGCGGGGGACAGCTTTGCGATCAATACCATGAGCAGGAATCAGCGATGGGGAGAATAAGACAATGGCCTATCAGATTGAGGTTGACTTCTCCTTGTGTGTGTGGCGGGACTGTGACAATAGATTGGCTCAGAAATCCGATGGCGCTTGGCGACAGAGTGAAGGAAAAAACGGGGGAGACAGATGAAAAGAGAGATTGCTAATGCTCTCCAAGCAAGGCCTTTTAATCTGTGACAGAGGTTAGGGGGAGGGGGAGTTCGATGAAAGCCATTATCACACGGCGACCCCTCCTCTTTCGCTTCTTGATAAGACTGCCTTATCGGACTGCTCGAGGTGGACAAGAATGTGTGTGAATCCTTTTACATGTGTTTGTGTTGCAAACGGCTTACTCACAGCATGATTGGCCGCAGCCACGCTCAGTCCATGTACGTCTCCTCAAGAACTCGGTCAAACAAAGTCTATGAAGCACAGCGCTACATCTGTTTTACCTTGTGCGTGTGTGTGTGTGTGTGGGGTGAGGGGGTGGGGGGGTAGGTTGTGCAGGTGCGGGTGTGTGTGCTGCTGCAGAAATACGTCTCATCTCCTGGTCACACAGATGAGATGATGATGGGGTTGTCCCACGAGGGGCGCATGTGCAGTTTCTGCTGTGTAGGTTATCCACGACCCACGCAGAAAGGTTTTAAGGTCAAAACAGCAAAGTTTTATCCTTTTTGTCCTTTTCTTTTATCCGCCCGCTTACCGTTGTTGTATTGTCAGCCGAACCGCTGTTTTTCAGAAACGATGACGTCACGGATTGGTCGCCATCACGTGTGCAGAAGTGGAGTTTGACGTCAAACCGATCTGATCTCCTGATATTTTGTTGTCTTTTTCTACAAAATGACTCATAGAAGTAATTCCATTTTGTCAGAAGTCCAGATGAGCCTTGGAAAATTTTCTTTTATAGTTTGGTGTGTCACGTGGTTCTGTCTGTCTGTTTACAGCACCGGAGGTAGGTGTGTCTTGTGTATTACAACCTTTTCACAGAGTCATCCGTTCCCGCCTGGATGCAACTATTTACTAATCCGCTAGTAGGCCAAAAAAACCTTCCCAAGAACGTTACTGTGTGGACAAGACCTTGGTGTAATGGACTGAAAGATGCGAACAGTGCATGTGCATCTCCTTTATGCGCTCTACAACAGTCTTTACTAGGAGTGTCACAAGATCTTGCAAGATTAAAACGTGACAACTAACCTTGGGATGATAATTAATTAATCACAATAAACCGGCAGAAAGAGAGTTCCCTCTGTGCATTGGTTACAACACCTTGTTCTGTAGAACACCAGCATGAACGGAGTGAGCTCTTTTGTCAGTCCTCCAGGCTTTGTTTGTGACTTGTATCTGATTTTTCATGTAAACAGTACAGTTCCTATTTTTCAAATGCGACTCATTTGTTTGTATGTAGCCATTAATTCTATATGTATATACCCGACCTGTATGTCATCGAAAGGCGTGGTTTACTGTTCAGGACGTGGATAAAGGTACTCAACGAGGTAGGCAAGTTCTTCTTGTCAGTTCAAAATTATTTTTTAAAAGTCCTGCCACCTATAGGCTCTTTGGAACAGATGACGCAGGAAGTTCTGCACAAACTGCCTTTGCCAAAATCCCTTTTTCTTCCTTGTGGAATCATTTGGTTAAGTACACATTGACGCCCTTTGCAAAAAAAATTGCCGCAGCAATCTTCACGTCCGTAAACACGCCCAAAATGCGTCATGCATAATGTCATGCTTTTGCACATGCACATTAACAAGTCGCATTTTTTGTGTAATGTCAGCAATCAGATTGTAACAAAAAAATCAGGACCCTGCAGTGTGAACCTAGCCTTTGTCTCGATGGGTGGAGGCGGGGCCTCTAGTATACACACAGAGTGCAGAAGAGTGTAACTTGGAAATTAAATGAGTATATTACAATATGCGTCATATATATAAAAAAACATTGTTTCATTGAACTTTTTTTAAATTAATGTTAAATATTGTCTCGTCTTGTAGACCCAATCTTGTGTATCATCTCGTCTCGTGACACCCCTAGTCTTTACCCACCAACTTTGTGTGTGTGTATGTATGTGCGTGTGTGTCCGGACTACGCTGTCCCTTCTGTGATCAGGACAATCCATCAGACCCTGCGGCTCATTAATCACCAGAGACACACACACCTGGAATGGGGGATGAACAGTGAGGTCAGTTAAGCTGAGCACCTGCACCACAGGGAGCATTTCAGTCCTCTTATCTCTACATTTGTAGACACAAAGAACTCAATAAACACTGCTTCCTATATAAAAAGAATGCTTTGTTAGTCACAAAGAGGAAGTATTTGGGGGGAAAGGTGCAACCCAGTCCTCTGCTGGACATCCTTGACATCTGGTTTGTTCAGATTTTGAAACAGTTTTGTCTATTAGAAGATAATGGGAGTCAACTTTATGTATCATGTGTTTTCCCTACTATTTATGGGGGGGCTTACTTTCCAAAACCGCCCGCCAACAGTGGAAAATTGTAGGTAAGGGAGTGAGGGCCACATAGTGAAAAATAATGACATGCAACTTTGCCACTTTGGTATTTGTAAAGCAACACATGTAGATACGTTAACAAGTTATATCAAAAAAAAAACTGCATCTCGGCTTTATGAGATCGGTGAAAAAGCCTATTATTAGTTTTAACTTCGTTCTTTTAATAAAAATATTTAATCTTTCTTCTTAAATAATCATTGTAAATTTGTTTTGGTATTATTGTGACTTTATTCGTATATTATATCTTTCTCTCCAACTTTTCCTTGTAATATTATATATATTTTCTTTAATATTTCAACTCAATGCTACAAATGTGACATTGTTTTTACTCATAATATTTTAATATAAATAAATATTTCATTCTTATAATATTCAGATTTTTTTCTCATTGGAATATGACTTCTGTAGCCGAGGATTGGACCGCCAAGGCCTCTGCCTCCGGCCGCCACCCAGCTCTCTTTGCACCCGACCTCTTTGGCCCCTCCCACGAGTGGTGAGCTCATGGGAGGGGGGACCCACATTACCTTTTTGGGCTGTGCCCGACCGGGCCCCATGGGTGCATGCCCGGCCACCAGACACTCGCCATCGTGCCCCGCCTCCAGGCCTGGCTCCAGAGGGGGCCCCAATGACCCGCGTCCGGGCGAGGGAAAATGAAGTCCATTGTTATTGTGCATCATTGGGGTCTATTGAGCCACTCCTTGTCTGGTTCCTCCCCTAGGACCTGTTTGTCATGGGTGACCCTACCAGGGGCATGACAGCCCCCGACAACTTAGCTCCTAGGATCATTGGGGCACGCAAACTCCTCCACAACGATAAGCACTGTCATCCGGGAGAGACTCGGAGTAGAACCGCTGCTCCTCCGCATTGAGAGGTGCCAGATGAGGTTGCTCGGGCATCTGGTTAGGATGCCTCCCTAATGCCTTCCTGGGGAGGTGTTCAGGGCACATTCGACCGGTAGGAGGCCTCGGGGAAGACCCAGCACACGTTGGAGAGACTATGTCTCTCAGCTGGCCTGGGAATGCCTCGGCATCCGCTGGGAAGAGCTGGACGAAGTGACCGGGGAGTCTGGGCTTCCCTGCTTAGGTTGCTGCCCCCGCAACCCGACCTCAGATAAATGGAGAAAAATAGATGGATGGATGGAATATGACTTGGTTTTTGTACCTTTTCAGCTGTTTTTGTTCATTTCTGTTGTTGTTTTTTGACCGTTGGGGAGACGCTGGAGCGAGGCTGGAGTGAAGTCCAAAACTGCAGGAACAAGAGAGTTGATTTGGGAAGAAAAACAACGTACGAGCCTATACGTGAGTGGAAGAGAACAATCCAGCATCTCCCGGGTGCGAGCCCTTTGCTTATCAAGGGTGTCTCTATCTACTCTATCCAGGGAAGATTGATGGACCACGATGCCGGCTGCTGATGGTACACACAGCGGATAGCAGCCTCCAGGTCCTGATTAGCACGTTCCGTCTGGCCGTTGGTCTGTGGGTGGTACCCTGAGGACAGGCTGGGAGAGGCGCCCAAGGTCTTGCAGAACGCCTTCCAAATCGCAGAGGTAAACTGTGGCCCCCTGTCTGACACGATGTCCAGGGGGATCCCATGTAGACGGAACACGTGCGTCGTCAGTAGTTCCGCCGTCTCGAGGGCCGAGGGCAGCTTGGGTAGAGCGATGAAGTGGACCATTTTGGAAAACCTGTCGACGATCATGAGCACCACCGTGTTTCCGTTCGAGGGAGGAAGACCCTATACAAAGTCCAGCGCTACATGGGACCATGGGCGGGACGGGATGGGAAGAGGACGTAACAGTGTCGCGGGCGCCTTGTGGGAGTACTTACTGCGGGCGCAAACCCGTACAGGCGGCCTCAAACTCCCTCACGTCCGCCCGGAATGATGGCCACCAGAACCGTTAGGAGAGCAAGAATGTAGTGCGGGCTACGCCAGGGTGGCAGGCCATCCATGATCCGTGCGCCCAGAGAAGCACCTCCGGGCGAAGCCTCGGAACCACGAACAGTCGACCTGTCGGGCCTCCCTCTGGCGGGTTGTACTCCACAAGGGCCTCCGCCACCTGTTTTTCCACGTCCCACCTTAAGGCTCCCAGGATCCAGGAATGATTGTCTCCAGGCGGGTGTCCTCTACAGGTGGTGAAAACATTCTGGAAAGGGAGTCCGGTTTGCCATTCCGAGAGCCTGGCCGAAACGTTATAGTGAAGTTGAAGCGGGTGAAGAATAGCGCCCATCGTGCCTGACGAGGGTTGAGTCTCTGAGCTGTGCGAAGATACGCCAAGTTCTTGTGATCTGTGAACACCACAAAAGGAATTTTGGCGCCCTCCAGCCAGTGCCTCCACTCCTGCAGCGTGAGTACAACCGCCAGAAGTTCCCTGTTGCCAATGTCTTAATGCGCTCTGCTGAGGTCAGATGACGCGAGAAGAAGGCACAGGGGTGCAGCACCCGGTCCTCGGCGGAGCGGTGGGAAAGGACGGCCCCCACGCCGGTGTCGGAGGCGTCCACCTCTACAAAAAATTGCGAAGACGGATCAGGGTGACGAAGAACAAGGGCACTGGTAAATAACGTTTTAAGCGTGGTGAAGGCGGTATCGGCCTCCGGAGTCCATGTAAAATGTACCTTGCTGAATGTGAGCCTCGTCAGCGGTTCCACCACCTTACTGAGGTCACGGATAAACCGTCTGTAGAAGTCTGCAAACCCGAGGAACCGCTGGAGCAGCTTCCTTGATGTAGGAGTTGGCCACTCGGCCACAGCCTGCACCTTGGCTGGGTTGGTAGTAAGTTGGCCCTTTCCAACGATAAAACCCAAGAAAAGGACCGAGGTGGAGTGAAACTTCTCAGCCTTCACGAATAGTTTATTCTCGAGCAGCCTACGGAGAACTAATCGGACCTGCTGAGTGTGCTCCTCGAGTGTCCGGGAAAAAATCAGGATGTCGTCTAGGTAGACGAACGCAAATCGGCCAATCATATCCCGCAAAAAAACTCTGGAATACGGTGCGTTCGGTGCCGGTGCGTTCGTAAGACCGAATGGCATCACGAGGTACTCGAAGTGCCCCGGTGGAATGTTAAAAGCCGTCTTCCACTCGTTGCCATCGCGAATCTCGATGAGTCCGTCGAGGGTCTCCGGAGTGGCCAAGAGAATCATGTGGTCCCGGATGCGGTCTGCCAGACCTGAGCGAAACACGTCCAACTGCGCTGCGGCGTTCCATTCGCTCTCGGCTGAAAGGGCACGGAACTCGATCACGTAGTCGAAACGCTACGCGGCCACTGTCACAGTCTGAGAAGTGTGTGTGCTGCCTCCCGACCCGGAGGGGTGCGCTGGAAGATCTGCTCCAGCGCTGAAGCCAAGGCGGCGTAGGAGGAAGGTGAGAAACCACAAACGCCACCTTCGCTCGCTTTGAGCGGAAGGTGGTCGGCACTGGGTTAGGAAAGCGCGTACGTCACCGTCGCCCGAGAACCTCTTTGGCCGGGACAGCTGCAGGCTAGCGGTGGAGCAACTGTCTACGGGAGGCGGCGGGGCGGCCTGAGGAGTGAGCACCATGAGCCGTAGGACATGCGCGAGCCTCCGGATTGCCAACCTGGTTAGTCGGGCCACGGGACGGACCGTCGGGGAGACGCTGAAACGAGGGTGGAGTGAAGTCCAAAACTGCAGGAACAAGAGAGTTGATTTGGGAAGAAAAACAACGTGCGAGCCCATACGTGAGCCTTCCTAAGTGGAAGAGAATAATCCAGCGTCTCCCAGGTGCGAGCCCTCTGCTTATCAAGGGTGTCCGCAGATTACGTGCAGGTGCGTCCCGTGGCCCCGCCTCCATTTGCCATGGCAGCTCCTGCAACCCAAAACACACGCCCAGGAGAAGGCAAGGGAGAAAACACAGAGAGCAACGCAAGTGAACGTAACAGTTATTCTCATAAAATGATGACGTCCTCTCATTAAAATACAACTTTTTCCTCCTAATATTTGGACTCTATTGCTGTAAAATTACTGCTATTTTTTTCATTTTTGCTGTTTTATGAATGTTTCTAGAATGTTCCACAGACCAATAAGAAAGAGTGGTTCTTTGGACACCAATGTTTTAGTAAAACCTGGATTATGCTGTTGAGTCAAAGTGCCACGCCGGCTTGCTCCTCCCTTTCCAAACCTAGCTTGATGTTGACCTTCTCCAGTTCCAGATCAATATTTGCAATAACCCTCCCGTCTCTCTCTGATTTCTGATAAATTAAAAACATGGAATCTGAGTCTTAGTGTAGCCTTTAACCTGGTTGCCAAGCTAGCGCTGCAACTGCACTTCTGTCTGCTGTGGCACCACCTTGATCTTCCTCTGAAGTGGCTAGCAGTAATATACAGATCTGCTGACCCACAGGAGACTAGGTCGTCCTGGCTAGCTGCCCGAGAAAGCGTTTCTCTATTGCCGCATCTACATAATTGACTGTAGAAGCTAGACATATCGTACACCTGTGTATGCTGTACTATACTGTATTCTCATGCTTTATTATCACATATTTACAAATTATTACCGACTTTGGTTGAATGAGATGGGCTTTCCTCTGGAAAAACTGCCTATCTTCGGAGAAGGAAATCACAAATGGGCGTGTTTTTGTGTAAGAGTGTTTCTTTGAAGAAGTCATTTGTGAAATACAATCTTTTGGAAAAGAAAACAAACTTATACTATCACTTGGATAATGTTAACATCCAGCAACAACACAACATTTTGGCACGAGTAGTATTTTGATGAAAAATGTACTGAACCAAGTCAATGAAAAGCATTTGTTTGCCTTGCTCAAGATGAGACTAATGTGTTACTAAAAATAAGCTTTTTAAATGGTCATTGTCAAGTTGTCATGACTTTATTTCTTGGTGCATACTTACTGGGCGGTGTAGATCACACATGGCTACTGACGCTACAGTTGGAGCCACTCGTGGCCTTTTAATGGATCATCAGATCGGAGCCAAGCGAGCAGCCCGTAGAACCAGCGTACTGGCTAATTCACTATTGATCCTGCTCCATAGACCAATTTCCACTTGTGTTTGGTTTGGGACTACAGTTTCGGTCACGCTCCGTCACTCCCTCAGGACCCAGACAGGAGCCCGGGCTACTCTCTTATCAGTCAGAGAGCGCACTCGCACACAAAGAGTGTGCGGGGTGGAAAGAGATGGGGAGTGAAAGGCAAGGACTTGTACAGAAAAAGAGAGAGGTCATTAGAGGGTGATGATGATGAGTTCCATCCAACAATAGTAGACTCGGCTTTTATGTAGCAAAGTGACTCTGGAGATGCGCATGAAGGACGAGCCACCACCATGTTCTCCCAAATCTTTGTGCTGGTTGCACATGGTTGAGTTTGAGTGTTCATGTTGAATGTTGAAAGTTCATGGAGAGCTGGCCGTGGTGCTGAAGACACGCTTTCTACTGTATCATTCTGCGGACAAACAAGTAACTTCTGCACTGTTGTCTCACTGTGTCTGCATTTTATTGAGTGCAGTTGCTAAATAACCTTTAATGGGGCCAAAGAAACTTATAAGTGCATTGATTAAAAAAAAAAAAAAGGTAGACATGCTGCTGATGTGGTTCACACAATATCTTTAGGAAGGCATTTAGAAAATAAACCCCTAAATAATATGGCTTATTACACACACGGGCAAAGTTTTTGAATTGGGGGACATATTGGGTTAAAAAAAAGGAAGTGAGTTTTTACTGAATAAGACACTCAGAAAGTGCAGTAGAACGGTAAAAAAGGATCCAAATGCCTGCTAAAGCAAGAAACCGTAGTCATAGAAATGTTACACTGATGAGACAATAGCCACCCCAGAAATTACTGAACACATCAGGAAGTTAAAAAAGGAATACATGTGAGTCTATATTATGTCTTCTTTTCTCTTATTATATCTACTATATTAATTGATAGGAGTACAAAGAGGACTATAAGGGTGTTATTTCACGTCTAGAGGGCTCTAATCATGTTAAAAAACATATTTAGAAGGTTGCAAACATTTGTTTTTTAATGTTATAACTACTAAAATATGAATTTATAAATATGGAGTCCGACTGGAAATTCACTCATCACTGTTGGGTCTGCAACCAATCAAGCGCTGCTTCTTTGTACTTCTTTTCGGTCATGTGCAACTGTGAAATGTAGCATGAAGCATTTCATGTAATCTGTATGCATGATTGAAATAAATTAAACCATGACCAATTAACTGCGACAAAAGAGGCATTACTGCATAGTACCTCGCCGTATCGCAGTTCGAATGTCAGTCCCTCACTATATTGCAGTTTTTCAGAAAAAATAATTAATGAATAAATGATGGCTGTTTCAGCTATGGTCTATTATTAGTCAAAAATGTTCAAAGACAAGTTATATGTAGTATTGTGGTCACTCGGCATTAGTGATGTAACATGATGTTAGATTACATTACATTACCTTTCACACTGCATGGAGACTGGCTACAGAGCTCGCAGAGCCCAGCCAACATGCCGTGGCTGAGACGGACATGCCATGCACATATTCCGTGTGGAAGTGGTTTTGGGTTTCTTTGTCCTTCTTCCCCACTCCATTTGAAACCTTTCTTAAGTTTCAAATAAGCCAATTGGAGAGGCTAACTAGTCTCACTAGCTTGCTATGCTAGCGGCGTACATCTGTTACGTCCCTGCAGTGATCCCAAAGCCAAAGCTATATATATGTTATATCAATTAAGTATAAGCAAAGAGGATATATAGGGGTGTTATTACATGTCTACAGGGCTCCAGTAATGTTAAAACCCGTATTTAGAAAGTCATAAACAGGTTTTCTATGCTATAACTAAAATAATATTCAGTTTTTAATATTGAATTCTACTTTCCGGAAATTCACTTATCATAGTGAGGTCTGGAACCAGTCACTTGTGATATGAGAGACGCCTCCATTCTGATGAGTTCAAGACTTGAGGTAATTTAAAAATAGCGCCATTGCAAATCCTACCGCTGGCTCAAGCTTCAATGTTGAAGGTTAAGAAAATAAAATATTTGGAAATGTCAAAAAAGCTTTACGAGTTGCAGTTTACCGTGTCTGGCCTGCAGTATGTCTGTAGCACGAATGCATTGCCTCTTTTTGTCCCATTCTGTAAATATATTCTGTCCTAAACAACTGTCACACACACACACACACACACAAGTTCAGAGATCAAATCTTTCTCTGCTTCCTACACTCGTCTCCCCCTTCCTCTATTCCCTCTCATCCTTCACTCTGTATTGCTATCTCCACGTGCCCCCTCTCCCCACCCCCCTTTTCTTTATCTACCCACCTCTCACTCTCCATTTCTCCACCTCGCCGTCTTCCTCCACCTTTCTCTCAGTAACAACATTCCCTAACTAATTGCAAAGCTGTCAGCAGGTAAATGCTCGGCGCCCCGACTGTGACAGTCATGCCTGCCGACCCCCAGGTTGCCGCTGACAGTCATTGTGGGTCAGGACAGGACTCGGCAGCCCTGGCAGTCAGTTAGCAGGCAGTGTGTGTGTGTGTGTGTGTGGAGACGTGGCCACTGAGCTTGAATAGTGAGACTCCCAACTGTCTGCGGGTGTGTGACGCTCCCATTACGCTGCTAAAGCAAGAAAGAGACAGCCACAGAACAGCTGGATAATGCAGTGTCTGAGTGACAATACACTCCACCTCGCACCCACTCTGCTTCTCACCTCGTCTGCCGGCCTACGACAACGCCACATTGATACTGTCGGGTTAGGAGGCGGCGAGTGTGACATGTCAGCGCTCACACACACACACACACACACACACACACACACACTGTCAATGTCGCACAAGCAATATGAAAGCAAAGCACAGGTGTAAAGGGAGTGCAGGAGGCAGGGTGTGGAATGATGGATTACTGCAAATAAGTGGCAGCCGTCATATTTTTGATGCGCCGCTCCAACGCCTGTCACGTTAAAACCTCCCACAAAAGGCCAAAGTGACGTGTTTACCTTTTTAAGCCGATTTGTTTTCCTCTTAAACAGCTCTTTACACGAGCATCAGCCTCAGCTAATTAAAGCAGGCTGTTGACAGTTGTGAGCCTGACCCTTAGCACAGCGCTCCCCTGGAGGAGCCTGTTAGCATGCTAATGCTAATCCCCAGTGACGGGGGACAGGGCAGGGCTGTCCCCCGCAGCCCCTCTGCTCTTGTGACCATGGGATGTGTCAGGACAGGCACGGTGACGTGCTAACACGGAGACGTCCCAACGTGCATGTCACAAGTCTGTAATTAGAAGAGAGGCAGGCTTGAGGGGAAAGTCGTCGTGGCGGCACTTGCCGCCACGTTGTCCACACGGCTCAGCAAAAGAGCAACGGTCGCCTAAAACGGGCTTGTAAAAGAGCAGTCGGGTGACATGCTTTCATGCGGCCATTTGCATGCTTCAGGGAGGTGTGTGGGTGGGGGGGGGGGGGGGGAATGCGCAGACACGGTAGATCAGGGGTCTCAAACTCGTGCCATGGAGGGTCGAGACCCTGCAAGGTTTTTTTCCAGCCCGTCACTACAGCAGGTGATTTTAATGATCAACACCTTCAATTTGAGGGAAGGAGCTCATCAATTTAAGCACCTGCTTTAGTGACCGGCTTGAAAGAAAACTTCCAGTGTCTTGGCCCTCCATGGCACGGGTCTGAGATCCCCGCTGTAGATGCCAGGGTTTAATACTCTTACAGCGCATCAAATATCAATAACTATGTTCAGTATGGGCCGCACGGTGGCTGAGTGGTTAGCACATTGGCCCCGTGCGTGTGTGGGTTTTCTCCGGGTACTCCGGTTTCCTCCCACATTCCAAAAACATGCATGTTAGGTTAATTGGCGATTCTAAAATTGTCCATCGGTATGAATGTGAGTGTGAATGTTTGTTTGTCTATATGTGCCCTGCGATTGACTGGCGACCAGTCCAGGGTGTACCCCGCCTCTCGCCCAAAGTCTGCTGGGATAGGCTCCAGCATCCCCGTGACCCTAATGAGGATAAGCGGTACAGAAAATGAATGAATGTTCAGTATGTGCCCTTTATGAAGGTTTTCTCCTGCATATTATACGATGCTCAACCACACAATCTGGGAGCGGTTGTGTTAAATTTTGTGTTGTCGCTCACATTAGTCGCTGGAAGTTCAACATGGCACCTCGTGGCTAAGAACTTTTTAAGATTCTGCCTGACAAACCTTAAACTGTTAGAGTCGGGGTTGGTGTGGACGTTCAACACTTTGCTCTCCTCTCCAACCTTTTTCCGCTTGAGGATGCCTCACAGGTGCTCAGTTGGTTTCAGGTCAAGAGGAGACACACTGGGCCACAATCAGCACCACAATCACCTTCAGTTTTCTCAGCAGGTCACATGATCATATCGGAAGTGTGTTTGGACTAAAGGTACACAATAATTAGGTCGATATAAGGGAATTATGACGTCATACCAATAATTTCAATAACATTAACAATAGCTCAGATAACCCATAATTTAAAAAAAAATACTCCACTCAGGTGAGATTATCTGTATTGAGCAGGAGAGCAAATCAAACAATCCTTTTTCCTCCTGCCTGTGATGTTAATGGCCTGTTGTAACTTCCCCTGAACTCAATTGTAAACAAACATTCAGTTTCCAAGGAAGGCATTTTGCATGCTAGTTCTATCAAATTATTGAGGGGAAAAAACCCGTCGAGCACACAAAAAACCTTACCAGCCACCTGAAAAACCAGCACTGTGTTGTTTGAAAAGTGCAAGAGGTTTGCCAGGGACCTCCGTGGCATCACACCAGCCACTTAGAGCATGTGACCGTATACTGTTCACCTTGCTGGGTCACACCAGGTCCTCTCGCTCCTCTCACTCTATACTATACTCTCTAAATCTCTGTGCTCTATACTATTGTGCATCTCTAGTTTGGACACCTTATGTTCGAAAAACTGCCATCTGGCCCAATTTCCCATCATGTTTTGCTGAGTGTCACAGCACATATCAGAATTCATGTGCCCACATGAAGCCTACGACTTTGAAGGTACCGCCACCATGCTTGGCAGTAAGACACAGTTGTCTTGATACTCTTTATTGTTATTTTCAGCGGATAGTAAATTGATACATATACAGTACTGTCATAAAAGTAAACACTCTCCATAGCAGAAACTGTTCATGTGCTTTGCACAGGAGAATGCTTGGACAACTCAAGAGCTTCCATATGATTCCACGATATTTGAAATCAGCCCCGATTCATTTGCAACTCTCATTATTAGTCTCTCCCTTGTTGACATCATAAGGGGGAGAGCGAGTGTGAGTCCTCCCACCTGTCTGTCAGTCTATTCATTTCACTGTCCCGTCTCCGCCTTTCCAAGGGAAGGTCAAGGACGCATGCATATTCATGGAGGAGCCTGGCACTGGATCGATGGCTTTTAATTGTTTCCCCTTAGTTGGTGGAGGGACATGCCAGTGTCTATTGATCTGTTTGAGCAGAGGCCACTCACAGTGCACAACGATGAGACCTTTACCTGACTGGAAAGGTCTCGTGGGGCTTAGAGGTTGATAGACAAACACAGCGGGTGACACGATAAGACAAGTGGTAAAGACAAAGGGAATTATCTGACGTTAGCTCTAGCAGTTGGGAAAGGTGCCATAATAAATTGTAACATGAGAAAAAATGTCCGTACTTTTATCCGTGTTTACTGGGAGGAGGAAGGAAGAGGCAGAACAAATAAAACAATCTTTTGAATTTATTGATTCTGGTCTTCCACCCAAAGCTCAATAATAAAACCACTACACTGCTTAGTTATCACTCTCACTTTCATAGGAGCAGAGCCTTTAACAAGCTATTATCCTTCATGACTTTTTATGATCATTATTATAAAATTAAATTATAATATGTATAAATTATTATTTATGTTCATTTTTCACTTCCATTGTGATGACTTTACTTTTTCTTTGCTCACTGCTACCAGAAGAACCTGCTTTAGGCTTTGGAGACATAATGTAGTGCAAAAAGTCAATAAGAATCAAGGTTGTGTAGATGCGAGCGATCGCACGCCGCATTCATCCGCTGCGCACAAGACGAAGCATACACTGCATCCTTGCAGCATGCATATATTCATCCGCTGCACATGCCGTAACTAGTTCTCCAGCAAGCTGAGTTTTTACGGACCTAAAGTTTTTGATTAATTGATAGGAACCACGGAACACGGTACTTCCTGGTAGCCTAGCTCACTTTTGTTGTCTCAGGGCACTGAAATGATCTCAGCTGGACTGGATCCGAACAGGCTTGGTCAGTTCAGGCTCAATGTCTAGGTGAGATAAACAATAATCTGACTAGATAGGACAGCCTATCTATAAATAGAACAGGTACCCACCTATAGGACAGCCCTAGTCAGACTAGAATTGTTGCGTTGACTAGGGCTGTCTTATAGGTTGGTACCTGTAGATAGGACAGCCCTAGTCAGCCTTGGTTTGTCCTACCTAGTAGTGATGTGTGGATCGATACTGAACGAGCACTGCACCAGCTTCGATACCAGCGCTTCATGCTTTGAAATCAATTCTCAAATCAAAATATTGATACTTTTGATACTTCAGACATTTGAGGTATGTCTGAAACAAAGACCGAATGTAGACGGAGCCGTGCGTGAATTGTGAATAAAGCTTTTATTCTTACGGTGATTCTTAATAAAAAACATCTTAATAATGATTTTGTTTTCTGTTTTTTGTTGTTGTTATATAATAGCATAAGTGCATTGTAAATCACCCTGCTATGTCCATATATCTCAGGGTTTTAAATTATGAAATTAAAAATTGTTTTCATTTTCATTGATAATTTAGTGAATGAATACATTAATTAAATATCTTGTATTCTTTATGCTATGAAATACTAATTTCAAATTTCCCAGACACATTAGGTTGGATTTGCACAAAGTATTGGTATCAGATTGGTATTGCTTATACCAGCCTGAATTTCATTCAGTATGGGATCGGAAATTAAATCAGTGATATCGCACAAAACCTTGTCTGACTAGGGCTGTCCTACCTGGTTGTTGAGCATGAACTTATGAGAGGCAAAACATATTTTAAGGCAACTTGAATAGTACAGTAATTCAGTGCCCTGAGAGTACACTGACCAGGATAAATGAGAATAGAGAAAGCGAGAAGTTGCTGGAGCGGCTGGTATTTTTTTAATCGCCATTTATGCAGTGGTACCTTGGAGTACAAGTGTGCCAACTAACAAGTGTTTTTTTTAGATGCGAGCTGTCTCTCTTTGAACTGAGAGCTAAAATTTAGGTTACGATCTGCTGTTCCTGGCAGGCATAGCCAAGGACACCTATTTGAGGGCCTGTGTCAATGTGACTATGGCTGAAGGTGAGAATGGATGTAGATAGCTTTGTCAGTGGACTAGCTAGTTGGCGGGAAATAAAAACATTCCTGCATCATAGTGATCTAATTTATCTTATTTATTTGCGTAAAGTGGGACAAATCACCGCTTGAATTAAACATGCAAAAACCAAGGGATTTCTAACTATATATTATTTTTGGAATAAAATAATGGGCCATATTTACAAAATTGATATTGTTTTACATAAAATTTGAAGTAGTTAGTGTAGTTGTGTATCAAATTGTTTGCCACAGATTTACATTCCTACTTATAATAGATAAAAAGTGGGTGCGATTAATTACGATTAATTATGCTTTACTATTATGCGCTTAATTAGGATAAAATAGGTTAAGTGATTGACAGGCTTACTCTTAACACATATAAAAAAAATAATCATGTTACACAGAGAGCAACTGCGTGCAGTCTCACACAAAGATAAAGATCATCCCTATTAGATGCCTCCTCATATCTTCTTTTTGTCACCACTTGAATTGTTATGAAGTTGTCACAGGCAAACTTTTGCTGATTGGTCCAAGTAAAATGAAGGAAAGAGAAACAGAAAGTCACCAATTGGTGGGGGTGGTGTGAGGGTTGGAGGGGTGGGAGGTGACAGTCATCCGTTTGAGCCGCACTGTTGAGCTGGTGGAGTCTGGCTTGTCAAATCTCTGTGCTAACAGTGAATAGGCGGATCTGTGCAGAACATAGAAGGGTGTCATGCACCGCGGTTTCATGGTTCAGGATAAGGCTGAAGAAAGCCATTGGCGAGATGACACGCACACAAAGTTTGTCTCCAACTCTTGGCCAAAAAAGGAGAGTAAAAAAAATGGTTTTATTACAGTATGTAGGAGTAGTATAGAATTACTGTACTCTAAAAACATACCTGGCCGCACACGTCAGTAGCAAAATTGCTTTATGTTCTTGGGCTGCATGATTACCATATTGGTGGAAATTAAATTGCATGTGACATTCTGCTTATTCTATGCACTGGGGCATTGCTCATGTCACAGAGTGGTCGTTTCCCAACCTGATGCTTGCTGGTTTGTTCCCCAGTTGGAGAATAAATATGAACACATTTCTAGGCTATTGCAACAATCCTTTTTGCATTTCAGCATTCACACACAATTTCTACTAAAATTTCCTAATCTAGTTTTATTTATTAAATTTATGTGCCGCTTTTCCTCAATATGGTCGCAGGGATATGCAGAAGCCTATCCCAGTGTAATTTGGGCGAGAGGTGGGGTACACCCTGGACTGGTCACCAGTCAATTTCAGGGCACATATAGACATTTATTCACACCTAAATTCATACCTGTGATGCCATTTAGAGTCTCCAATTAACCTAACATGTATATTTTTGGAATGTGGGAGGAAACCAAAGTACCCGGAGAAATGGCCTGTTCAGCTTGACAGCCAAACCAGGGTGAGTTGGTTCTGCTGCCCAGGCCAGCGAGATGCGCACTTGGGGACAGGGCGAGCACAGTCGCAAAAGAGATTTCCTTCAGGTTATTCTGGTTACACTAAAAAACCCAACAGGTCCTTCTGATTGGTAAGAGATGAGTAAAAGATCTCAGGTCCACACAAAGAGCAACAAACAAAAGTTGGGAGGAAGCAGTTTTAAAGTAGAGGATTCAGCATTGGGTGCAATATAAATTGGTTCCTCGATTGTGCTCGATCTGGATGTATTAGGGCCGTCTCTAGACAGCAAGATGTGAAAACCTGGGTGAGTTACCATCACTCCTGACTTAGAGGTCCGGACTTCATACGGGAGAGACTGAACACTTTAAGCTGAGTAGTTAGGTAGGGAGGTACACTCACTTGAAACAGAAGTGTGGTTTTGCACCCCGGTGTGGCAAGTTTAGACAACAGTGTTAAGCAAAAACGGCAGACGTTGCCACAGATACTGTAACTCCATTGACCTTCCTGAATGTGGGGTCCTGTGGTCTTCCGGGATCGAAGGTTGCCAATGAGCAGAAACAGGACACACCATTTGGAAGACACACTGGGCATATTTTTAAAAGAACAAATACAACTGACCTTGATGGCTGAAAACACCAGCAATGCTATCAGCACACCAAAAGGTAAAATAACATTATCATGCTCATTATGGTGTGATAGGCATTTGAACATTTGGCAGAAATTCCAAACATACAAAGACGAATGTTCCACCGCATGACCAAATTCCCTGAAGAGTTTTTGTAGCCAGTAAAACAGTTTCTTGCACAGATTAAACCGTGCGCCCCCCATTATTAAGCAATGACAACCTTCCCATTCCTTTCTCATCCTCCTCCTCTCCATTGTAATATCCTCCTCATCTCCACACACACACCACCTATTACCAGCTCATTAGCTGGAATCATAGCAGAATTAGAGCCTTGCCTGCTGACGGTGGTTCAGAGAACAGGCCCCTTTTTTTTTTTGCTCGGGAGTCAGGGGTTAAGTTGGCAATCAAAGCAGCCGGGCAGATGTATTGAGACATTTTAATATTGGCCGTAGTGGGAGCTCTAAAAATGTTAATCTCTCACCGAGTGAAAGCCCCTAAAGGCAAGTCAAATTAAAGTCTTTGGGAACAGTGGAGGGGGTAGTTTGTTGCTGAAAAGAATTGATGCACCCCGCGGCATTTGGATAATTGTGTTGGAATTGTTGCTACCTTTGGACAGCGACTCCTACTTTTAGTTTTGTGCTTACCTGGAGAGATTGTTTGCTTCTTGACTCGCTAGTTTCAGCACCAAGAAGACTTATCACAAAGTGTTAGCAGTGTATTGATTCCTGGAGAAAGGGAAGCAGCCCCCTCGGTATTATTATAATGTATACCACCAGAGGACGCCAATCAGGAAGACCAAGTTATTGAAGGTTTGTATCTTTCAGCTATACGGTTCCCTGGGGTAATTTTTGCTCGATTGGCAGCTGCTGGTCATTCAAGGAGGGGAAGCTCATTTGAAATATGTTTGTTTATCGATAAGGAAATTCCCCTCTTAATTCCTTTTCCAGAATTTGATCTGTGACCTGGTTGTACCAACTAGGCGTCTTTTCCTCTGCTTTGGTGAAATAAACCACAGAGTGACAGAAGAGAGATGCCAAACGCTCATTTTTACCAAAAACAAAGTTGCTGGGGATCTGTAAAGTCCCCAGATCAGTTAAAAACAATGGAATTAAAAAAATAGAAAATGCTTTGGGTGGAGGTTTATTTTTCAAGATCGCTGATTCGCTCAATTCACTGTTAATCAAAAATTGATTCTGCCTCAGACAGATCATCCAAATGTCATGTGGAAGCCGAGCATCCCAGCCAGCCGACTGCCGCATAGACCCCCAGAGACGACGGCCGTGTGAGGGGCGGGACAAAGCCAAGCATTGATCCATTGACCTTCCGGTTTTGTGGTGTGGAACAACCCACTCTACACTTTTCCATTGAAGTCAGTTAACATGTAAGGCCAGAAGCGTAGATAGAGTAGATTTTTATTAGATAATTATTCCCTGGATGTGCGTTATGTCCATGTTTGCTGATTGGACCGGAAGCTGTGCGGCTCAGGCTTGAGATTGTTCAGGTTGTCGTAGAAGACTTTTTGCTTCTCTTTCGAGTGGGCTGTATCACTTCATCCTCAAAGACTAGATAGGACAATCCTATGTAATCCCATCTAGCTGTCAAGCCATTGAGCAATTACAACTGAACTGTTCAGCTTGTCTAAGAATATGTTTTGCCTCCCATCCAAACAGGCTTAATCAGTTCATGCTCAAAGACGAGAAGACGTCCCACTTCTCATCAGAGCAGGCTTCATCACTTCATTGTCAAAGACTAGAGAGGACAACTCTATGTGGACCTATCTAACTAGATAGGACAGCTCTAGTCTGAAGTTGTCACAAACTTCTCTTTGCAGTGCATCTCTGAGAACCCTTCATATCTTTTACTGGTAAAAGCCACCATTAAAAAGTCATAGTGGCGTATAACCCGGAAGACGTCACGTTGTTTTGGGTGCATGATGTCGTCGGACAATGGCCACATTACATACGCGTATGATTAACTGAACTTTAATAGCTTGCCAAAATAAAAGAATGCAAGCCACACCACAAAAAAGTATCTTTTTCATTTGTAGTCTGGATGAAAGTACGGGACTACTCTAAGTGTGAACGAACCCTTACAAGAATAAAGCAATTTATTCCTGATGTACCTCTGCCTCCTATATGGTAGCGTCCTCACCATGGTTTACGCCACCCCCTTCCTCCCACCACCTCCCTGTGGCCCTGTCCTCTCCCAAGGCTCAGACTAATGACTGCTGACAGTCCACTGAGGGGAGCGAGCTGTTTGCAGTCAGCAGTGCGTTTGTTGGTAATTATTTTCCAGAGTGTCACATTAGTGTCAGCCTTGTGGCGCTGAAAAGGGGAGCGAGGACGAGGGCCCCGGCTGGTCGCCTGACTGACCAACCAGCTGGCCGGCCGGCTGGCTGAGAGGAGGTGCGTGTGTGTGTGTGTGTGGGAGGGGGGTCTAGGGTGTGATGTTTGGCGGTGGGCAGTGTTGTGTTTATGAGCATAGGCTGAAGCAGTGAAGCAGTGGTGGCAAAGCCTTTTATTGCTGGGCTCTTGGCTGCGTAACACCGCAGATTAAGGATGGAAGCCGATACAGAAAAGTGTGTCGATATTTGATATTCTAGCCACTTTTAGCAACGTCCTATAAAAATCGCTCTAATGTATATTTTATGTAGCTGGTGTCCTCATTGGACAATTCTTTAAACATGTAACTTGGATATACTTTGGAGTAGTCAGTGTGCCTGGGGTTGAGTGGGTAGCACATTGGCCTCACAGTCGGGAGGTTCAGGGTTCGAATCTCTGTTGGGCGTCTCTGTGTGGAGTTTGTATGTTCTCCCCGTGCGTGCGTGGGTTTTCTCCAGGTACTCCGGTTTCTCCCACATTCCAAAAACATGCATGTTAGGTTATTCGGCAATTAGAGTGTGAATGTGCGTGTGAATGTTTGTTTGTCTATATGTGCCCTGCAATTGGCTGGCGACCAGTCCAGGGTGTACCCCGCCTCTTGCCCAAAGTCAGCTGGGATAGGCTCCAGCATACCCGGGACCCTAATGAGGATAAGCGGCATTGAAAATGAATAAATTTATAAATAGTCAGTGTAGATGTACTGAAAATGAGTCAACAACGGCTGGGAATATAATTGAGTAGCAAGGTAACTGCGGTGGTGCCGGCACAGTTTGGGGCTGCACAAGTGCTGCTGGGAGCTGCGGTTCACCATGACTTGCAGCGTGTGATTGCAACAGTTTTAATTATTTGCAGCATGTTTGTGTCTTTTGGGATCGTTTCTGTGTTCTGACAAGCTGTACGCTAACTACTCTAAAGTACTGTGTATCCATATTTTATTTACACAGTATTGTCTTCAGACCACTTTTGTGAGCTACTGTAGCTCAGGGTGTGTGGGTACGCTCGTGTGCGTGTATGTAAGCAGCCGGGATGCTGGCTTTTGTGTGGGGAAGCGGGTTTTCAACGACCCCCCTTGGGAGGAAGCGATCAATGATTGAGAACATAATGCACCTCTCTGTATTCCTGCTCACATTCATGCTCGCCGGCTGCTTTGGGGAGCTGTCACACATATACACACACACACATCGTCACACACATTGTCACATGTTGGACAGCTCATCTCTCACACGTAGCCTTCTACTCCATCTTGGAGCTGTCTGGTCGATGGCCCCACTCGCTGTCTCACTTCCACTGGACCAGACTTTGGCAAACTGTTCTTGCGCTGTCTCTCGCTATGTTAATAAAGTATCTTACTAGACACACACACACTCCCGCAGCAGTACTACCATACATGTCGTCTGTAATGTTGCTATACTGATGGATCTCCCAGAACTTTCACACTTCCTGTTTGACTTTGCATGCTGTAATGAGAGAGCATTGTCCCATGGCACGTGGCAATTAGCATTAATTGGTCTTGGAAATAATTAAAGCTGTAAGTTAATTGACTCCAACACCCCTCGTGCATTAAGTGGAAATGAGTTAGAGAGAGCAAATAATAACACAAAAGACTATTTAATCTTCATAAAAAATGATTATGTACTGTAAAAAGAATATCAATTTGATTTAGGCCAGGATTTCCCAAACACAAACACACATGGGAGTGCAATGTTGGCTTTTGTTTTGAATTTGTTCCAGAAGGTTCAGGTTGCAGTGCAAACGGACTAGTTTGTTACGTGCAGTATTAAACAAAAACCGAGATGGTGTATGAAACAGAGGTTTGAAACGTTTTCAACAAAAATCATCCAAAGATTAATTGCTAAGACATTGTGCGCTTAAAGGAAAAGTGCACTTTTTATTTAGCTCATCATCACAAAAAAGACATAAAAACAGCTAAAAAGAGGCAGCATGTCATGGGACACACCTATTCCGCCTATAAAACCTTCAGACCTTCAAACTCCAGTAATGCTCTATTTACGGGATCTGCATATTAATCAAGCTACAGCAATTTTGTTATTATTGTTTTTATGTACAAATAACTACTTTCCTGGCGTAGTGACACCTCACCGCACTACGTCGGATAGCAACAAGCGAAAGGTAGCATTATTATCGTAGCTGCCACCACAGCTACTGTGTTAATGTTTTGAGTTTGGAAAAATGAACGCTAGGTGTAGCAATGCGCCCAGGAAGGAAGTTCCGCTAAAGCTTAAAATGACCAAATACTGTATGTTATGGATGTGCCTGTTATACATGCTCACAGCATAGATATAAAACCATAAAACCTTTTTGGTTGTAATAGCAGGCTTTGTAGGCAGAATAGGCGTGTCCCATTATACGTATTAATTAGTTGCCTGTTTTTTTTAGCTGTTTTTATATTTTTAGAACCCAGAGAAAAGAGAAAGATGTGTATTTCAAGAAAAAGTGCAGTTTTGTTACAGAATCGCAACCCAAATTTAAGAAGTACTGTTTTACTGTCTTTTTCTATATTTTTTATAAGTCTCAGACTTCCCGCAATAGTGTCAATCCTAGCTTAGCATTATGCGCACTCCCTACACTCAACACGCCGGTGGCCGGTGATGTGGGAAACGGGATAACGTTTGCTGGGAAACAAACCATTGATTCGTGGTTAAAAGCATCACTGACATAGTTTAGCTCCTTTGCTTAAATAAGTTTTATATTGTTTGTAATTATGCTCTACATTGTTTGTTTTTTGAAAGCTAATGGTAAATTCGCAAAATGTGCGTATGTCACATTTGTGGTGACTCGGCATGGTGGAATGACCCCGAGGATGCAGAGAGCTGGACGCCAGGCAGGTAAGGTGAATGTTCCTTTAATGAGGAACCGAGCTGCAGAGCATCTGCAGCGAAAAAATAGAAATGAGAGTAACGATGACCATAGAGAAAGTAACAACAACCATGACAATGGCAATGAGCCGACAACTCAGGGTGCACAGACCTGGACTTAAATAACGTGGAACTCAACGAGACACAGGTGCGCGTGATTACGAAACGTAGAAGGCTGGGAAAAACATCTGAAATCAGGAAAATAACAACAACACAGGCATACTACATGAAACTAAACCAAACTGTCACACCTACAAAACACAAATCGTGACAGTGTAATTGTCATGACGCCAGCCGTGAAAAGCCGAAAAGCGTCATCTCCAGCAGTGATGCGATTGGAGTGCTATCACCCAGGTAAACAAATATGGCGGCGTACAAGACAGAGGATCTTTACAGTGATTAGAGCAAAGATTTGAGCGATGGGCCAATAGTTTTCGAAGAGGAAGAAACATTTGGAGATTAAATAGAGAACTTACAGTACATGGACTTGAACCGTAAGACATGGAGATGAAGATTGGTCTCCTTCAAAACACAGAATGGTGAAAAATATTCTGGAGTTGCTTATCCTTCCATTATTGTGTTGAATTGTTTTCTTAATGAACGTAAATAGCATGATTATTTCATATTTTGTCGCCACCGTTGCCCCAGGCCCACCACCGTCAACATATCAATGTTAATCAATGTTTATTTAACATGTATAATGCAGCCTTGTTGCTATCATGGAATAGTGTGTAGAAGACATTATGTAAACAAGACATGACTTACTCTGTTCTGTGGAAACTTTAAGGCCGTTCTTGCCTTTTGTTTTCCTCTTGTACGGACGGAATAGAATTTTTTTGCAAAATACATTCATACCGTACTTTCAAGACACATGCTTCTTGCAAAGATGTTCCTTCAAAGCAGTCATCAGTGAAATGATCACTGCAAAGAACAAAACTCGAGGTGGGCATCCATCTGTCTCTCGTTCTTGGTACTTGCTCTGTATATTTTTGTCTTAAAGCATTGTCTTTTGGGAAATTAAAAAAACTTACAGTATCGCTCAGATAATGTAAACATCCAGCAGCAACACGACATGTTGCCATGACTGCTATTTTATACTCAGAAGACGCATTGATACTGTGTTGTTATCATATGTGGTATTCTACACTGGTTACTAGGTGTCAGTAATCTTACACGGAGACAACAGCCACCGCAGGAATTAATGTACAGAACAGAAAGTAAAAATCGAACAAAAACAAGGACCCCATCCAATGCTAACAAGTGTAAGTATAGATTATGTCTTATTTATGCCTTGTTTTTTCTTATTATTTTTACTATATTGGGTAATAGGACTGTAAAAGTGACTATAGGGGTGTTATGACATGTCTACAGGGCTTGAATAACGTTAAAAACATATTTACAAAACTGTAAACAGGTTTTCTAACTACCAAAATATTCCCATTTG
Organism: Oostethus manadensis; assembly: GCA_024372805.1. NCBI lineage: Eukaryota > Metazoa > Chordata > Actinopteri > Syngnathiformes > Syngnathidae > Oostethus > Oostethus manadensis. Next base: position 214,115 of record QODF01000200.1, on the reverse strand, counting down.
TAGATACGGAATCCTACTTTGTAGAAATTCACTTAACAAATAAACTAAAATCAATGGCAAATACAAGGGTCCATGCGGGCCCTGTACTGTAATGTTTATCAGCAATTTGAAATAAGTTTCAGAGGTGCCACAGAAGTGTATTGAAATTGTCGTCCAAAACCTTGCACAGAATCTGACGTGTGTGTGCGTGCGTGTGACAGTCACCACGACAGCCAAGTGACTCACCTCCTGCCAGAAAATGAAGACATACAATTAACATCGCATCCCATCATCCTCAGCTGAGTGGGCAGGCCCGTAATTGGCGAGCTGACCAATCTGAGTGGCTCCGGGTGGCAATTTATTCTGGGAACCTTGCAGTTTACCCAGGGCGGCTGACGGCCCTTGTGCCATAACCTGGCTGAGGAAGCGGGGACATCATTAACACTTCACTGAGCCTGCAGGACACACACCCATCATCCACTGCGCACCCACACTCACCGCTGAAGAAGGGAATCGCACGATGCACGCTCGCTCATCAGCTGGCAAATGAGGACACTTGAGCCGCATTTGCTCGGTCGTGTGTCTCTCGCTTGTTACCTCTGCCGAAAAAGAAACGAGGAGAGAGGTTGTGTTTTGATTGAAATTGTTGGTAGGTAGGCACAATTGTGTAAAAGACTAAAATTTTTTACTGCATAATTTTTACTGCTATTTTTGGAGCAAGTTGGGGATGCTGGAGATCATCAACAGAGGGTAAATCTTTATTTTCCTTCATTTTCTATGCCGCTTATCCTTATTTGGGTAAATCTTTAATTAGTCAAAAAGTATTGAAGCACAAACAATCATTTTAACTGCACCGTCTATTTAAATTTAGACAAAGTTTTGCCAGAGAAAAAATATTTAATAAGTCAAAGGTTTACGTAAAAACTACTGTACGCAAACAAAATGTTTGGTCCCCATTTTTTTAGCAACTGTATTGCAACACAATCATTTTAATCACACCATCCAGAACCGCACCATGCAGAACAAACGATTGAAACTATATAAACTTGGACAAAGTAGCGCCCCAGAATAGATCTTTAATAAGTCAAAGAATTACGTAAAAACTACTGTACACAAACAAAATGTTTTACCGCACAAACAAACGACGACATTTTTTTTAGCAATTTGTATTGCAACACAATCATTTTAAGCACACCATCCAGAACAAACAGCGCACAAACGACTGAGACTATTTAAATTTGGACAAAGTTGTGCTGTAGAATAAATCTTTTAGAAGTCAAAGAATTACGTACAAACTACTGTACACAAACCAAATGCTTTACTGCACAAACAAAGGACCCCATTTTTTCTAGCAATTTGTATTGCAACACAAATAATATTTTCAACCACACCATTTAGAACAAACAACACACAAACAACTTTAAATTAAATTTGGAGCAATTTGGGATGCTGGATGACGTCATTGCCGGAGAAGAATTTTTTAATCAGTCAAAGTATTGTAACACAAACAATCATTTTAACCGCACCATCCAGTACAAACGACACACAAACGGCTGTTTGTGTGTTTGTGGAAGCCTCCCAACTTGCTCCAAACGTCACTGGCGGAGAATAAATCCTTAATAAGTCAAATATTTACTTCAAAACTACTGTATACAAAACACAAATACAATGTTTTACAGCACAAACGAAAGACGCCATTTCTGGAGCAGAGTGAGGGGCTGGGTGACGTCACCACCGAAGAAGAAATGTTTAAAAAGTCAAAACGTATAGCAACGGAAACAAACATTTTTACCACAACATCCAGAACAATCAGCACACAAACGACTGAGACAATTTAAATTGGGAGCAAGTTGGGGATGCTAGACATCATCGACAAAGAATAAATCTTTAATTAGTCCAAAATTATTGCAGCACAAACAATCATTTTAAATGCACCATCCAGAACAAACAACACACAAACGACTGAAACCGTTTAAAGAATTTATTTATTTAATTTATTTATTTATTTTTTATATTTTATAAGTCAAAGAATTATGTAAGAACTACTGTGCACAAACAAATTTTTTACTGCACAAACAATTATTGTAATTTTTGGAGAAATTTGTATTGCAACACAAACCATCACAAAAACCGCACAATCCAGAACAAATATGTTGGATGTTACATGCCGTTGGTGGGTCTTGGGAAAAGCTACACTAACAACGGTAAAGGATCAAAAGAACATGAGTAGCTCTGAATATGCTGTTTTGTTTTGTTTTTATGATAAAAAATTTAATGTCAACGTGTACAAATGTAAATAATTATAATCACCTAATAAAGAGTGAATGAATCCAGACAATAAGATGTCAAAGCTCATAGCCAAACAAACTATGGTGCATTGAAGGACCATCCAACCAAGTGCGAAATCTCAACCATGGACGAGAAAAAACTTTAGTGAAGCATAAGGACGTAAACTTACATCTTTTTGTAAAACAGTGCTCAATGAATGCTGTACATTTTACCTGTAATTTGTTTAACTTTTTTACTATTTACTTTTACTTATGATAAATGAGATGTGTTTATTGCAGAAAAAAAATTTGGAGAAAATAATACCGTGAGGGTGAGGAGCGCGGCCATTCGGGAGTAGCTCAGAGTAGAGCCGCTGCTCCTTCACATCGAGAGGAGCCAGTTGAGGTGGCTCGGGCATCTAGTCCGGATGCCTCCCCTCCCAGTCGGGAGAAGGCCCCCGGGAAGACCTAGGACACGCTGGAGGGACTATGTCTCACAGCTGGCCTGGGAACGCCTTGGTGTCCTCCCGATGGAGCTGGAAGAGGTCGCTGGGGACCGGGAAGTCTGGACTTCCCTACTGAAGCTGCTGGCCCCGCGACCCAGACCCGGATAAGCGGTGGAAAATGGATGGATGGATAATACCGTAGTCCCTTGTTTATTGCGGCTAATCGGTTCCAAACCCAACCTTGATAATTGAATTTCCGCAAAGTAGAATTCCTTATTTAGAAATTAAATTTTTTAGTAGTTAGAGCATAATCCATTTGCTAATGACCTACATATACTTTTTAATATTATTAGAGCTTTAGCGACATGAAATAACACCCCTACACTCACATTTATATTCCTGGTGATTGTGTCATCAGTGTAACATTACTGACACTCTACAGTGTAGAAAACTACATAACGTCTTTGTTTGCGTATTTTTGCCTTATTTAGCCATTTCTATGCAGTGTTTTTATGTGTGAGGATTACTGTAACTCTTAGGGGCTTTTGTATTTATAAATTATTATTGTTTTCTCTGGGAAAACTAGCCTATTTTTAAAGAATAAACTTTTAAACTTTTTTTTTCAACAAAAATATGAAAATCTGAGTCTTATATGTTGAATTGCGAATGTGCAAGGATCTCATCATTTTCCAAAAGGATGCAAATTAAACCACAGAACTGTACGCCTGTGATTGTAAAGTGATGTGGCGGGTCACATTTAAAGGAAGGTCAGTGGGGCCAAGTGGGGCATTGACCCACCAGGTCCAGCAGATATTACCGCCCCCCACAGGACTGTGGTGGAATAGCATCATCATCGTGTCAGACATTGTTGTTTATTTATGTACAACCTTGGCTGAAGTCAGTGCTAGACTGATTTTTTCTTTAAAATTTCAACTATATCTATATCAACTATATCCTGCAAAAATGACGTTATTTTTCAGCATCATTTATTCTTGTCAAATTTGTTATTTGGTCTTTTTTTCTTAATATTTGTACTTTATTTCTTGAAATTACAGTACTTTTTAAAACTTTAATCTATTTCAACTACACTTTCTTTTTGTAATTATGACTTTATTGCCACAATATTTTGACTTTATCATAATAATGTACATTTTAAGCAAACAAAATTTCCCAATTTTTTTTGTTTGATTTTGAGTTTAAAAAGTCATAATATTCTGAGATTAAAATTTGTAATTTCACGTGAAAAAACTCATAATATTACCTTTGAACCAGACCAAAGGTCACACATGTCCCCTGTGTTTATAGCTGTCTCCGGCAATGCCTGTTAAATGGACTGTTAAAATCATCAGATTTCGAGAATTTAGTCGTAAATTTGCGACAATAATGTTGTATATTTAGGAGAAAAAGATGGTCATATTGCGAGAGTAAAGTTGTACCTTTATGAGAGTAAAAGTCAGAACTTCGGTTTATAGGCATTGTCTGACACCGCTATGAAACGGACAGCTGTAGTGGAAGGGGCGGGGTACTAAAGAGTAGCGGTGAGATGATGCTAACCCATGCTAACCTGTTTGTGCTAAGCAAGAACTATGCTATATCTTCCCCCAGACACGTATGACACAATGACACGTAAAATTACAAGAGTCATAAAATTACAAGATTAAAAGTCGTAAAATTACAAGAAGAAAAAAGTTGTAATTTTACGGGAAAAGAAGTTGTTATTTTACGTGTCTACTTTACTTGTCTTTACGTGTCTACGTGTTTACTTTATTCTCTTAAATTTACAGTCATTTTTTCAATTTCGGTTTTTTTCTTTGTTTTTATTTCCAACCATTTAAAGAAAATGTTCTTCTTGAAATTATGTCTTTATTCCCATAATATTTTGACTTTATTGTTGTAACAAGACTTTTTCAGCAAACTCATTTTTCTTTTTGTCTCATTAGAATGCAACTTTTTTCTTTTCATATTTTAAATTTATTCTCTTAAAATTACAATCACTTTTTTCCATTATTGCTCTTTCAACAAAATGTTCTTTTTGTAATTATGTTTTTATTACCATAATATTTTGACTTTATTATCAGAACATGAGTTTTTCTGCAACCTTATTGTCCAAAAAACGTGTTTTCAAAAACAACATAATGTTACAAGCTTATTCTGGTAAAATTACGGCATTTTTTGTCATTAGAATGCAAGGTTGTAATCCATTGTGATCTTCCGAATGGCTTGCGGTTGTCCAACGTGTGAAGATGAGGGCGGCGATGACCTTGTCATCAGCCGCAGTAGGACGCATGCTGCTGTGCTGCTCAGAGGGCAGGGCCTCGGCCTGTACCGGTTTGGTTTACGTGCCCCGTTTTAAGGTCTGCGTCTGCTGTGATGAGATGCCGCACACACGTAAAGTTTGCTGTGCAGACGCTAAAAAGGATGCGAAAAACGCTGCTTAAGCAACAAGTCACATTTATTTTTATATAGCCACAATCCAGTTTGTTGTCACTGCTGAGAGTCTCCATAAGGCTGGATGTATTCCCCATTCACTCATTTCCTATCTCGTAACTCACTCTCAGATCGCTCACACACACACACACACACACACCCACACCCACACACTCACAGACAGCGAGCAGGCTCACAGCCAAATGGCTGTTCATTAAAGACAGGGACCTGAGGGGAAGCAATCGTCTGAGAGACGGAAATTGCGTGTCACATTAGATTAGCAGTGTAAAGCCTCCGGATTGGCCCGGGGGAATAAAGAATTATTTCAATTACATTATTTCAAAAAGTCTTTAAGCAATACCAATACCGATAAAAACAAATTAAGAGCAATTTGGGCTGATTTGCGGCGCTCCAAGCCGTGCTTTCTGACAATTTGTTTGAAACGGGATATGATTTATGCAGATGTTACACCGTCTGTAACACGCAGCACGCTGGAAGCACACGATGGTTGACAAATAATGCCATTGTGTCTCGTTAAATGGGAACGTTCCGGCGTGTCGCTCACGCCTCGGGCTGCAGACTGCGCCACCTCCGAATGGCAGGGTGGGGAGCACGACTCCATCAGCTGGCCAACACCTATCACACCTGCACTCGTCGACTGGCTTGGAAGCATTTATGCATTTATGTTCCAAATGTCCACAGTCAGTCAGGCTGTGACAGGGATGTCCAAAGTGTGGCCCCGGGGGCCAAAAGTGGCCGGCACCTGTTTTTTTCATTGGCCCGTGGCGCATTCCAAAAACAGAATTCTATAGGAAAACTAAAAAGAAAAAAACAACCAAAAAAACGGTCATTTGACAAGAATATAGGAAAAAACTAAAAAAAGTATTAACAGGAAAAAGTTAATAACAAGAACCGAGAATAACATTGTAATATTGTGAGGAAAAATTACCTAATTTTAGTTGCTCAAAGTTAATATATTAAAGAAAGGTGGTTTTTTTCAGTTGTAATGAGAAACAAACAAAATAACGAATAAAGTTGTGATTTTGGGAAATTTGGGTTGAGGAAAAAGTGTTACGTTCACTTGCGTTGCTCTCTGTGTTTTCTCCTTTGCCTTCTCCTGGGCGTGTGCTTTGGGTTGCAGGAGCTGCCACGGCAACCGGAGGCGGGGCCACGGGACGCACCTGCACGTAATCTGCGGACACCCTTGATAAGCAGAGGGCTCGCACCTGGGAGACGCTGGATTATTCTCTTCCACTCGGGAAGGCTCACGTATGGACTTACACGTTGTCTTTCTTTCCAAACCACCTATCTTGTTCCTGCAGTTGGGACTCCACTCCAGCTTCGCTCCAGCGTCTCCCAGACGGTCCGTCCCGTTGCCCGGTCCACCAGGTTGGCAACCCCAAGGCTTGTGTATGTTCTACTGCTCATGGTGTTCATCCCCCAGTCCTGCGCGACAGCACCATTGCTTTCTCCTGTTATGAACATTAAATACAAGTACACCGCCTCTAACCTGCCTCTTCTGTCCAAGTCCGAGGGTTTGCTCCTGTAGGCCCAGTAACAGAATAATCCAGCCAAAAGTATGGACCCTGCGGAGGTGGACAGGCTCGCGCTCCGCCTTTTGGCGCAACGCCTCAACAGATGAGAGGAGCAGTTCGACGCCTTGGGACAAGGTATAAAGGATATGGCGGAACGTCAGGACTCTTGTTTGGATGCTCTCGAGGGTCAGATCCAGACCTTGCTGTCGGCGTTGCAGCTGCGCACTCCTCCGACTGCACCTACCGCCACTGAGGTCACCCGTCCGGACCAAGCCGTTCCTCTACTCCCCGTGGACAGTTGTTCTGCCGCCAGCCTGCAGCTGTCTCGGCCAGTGAGTTTCTCGGGCGACGGTAACGTACGCGCGTTCCTAACGCAATGTGAGTTGCACTTTGAACTACTTCCGACCGCCTTCCGCTCGGAGCGAGTGAAGGTGGCGTTTTTGGTTTCTCACCTGTCCGGACCAGCGGGAGCGTGGGCCACGGCAGAGTGGCACCGTCGTTCGGCCGTGTGCTCCTCTTACGTCGCGTTTGCTTCAGCGTTGGAACAGATCTTCCAATGTACGCCTCCGGGTCGGGAGGAAACATGCGCGCTTCTCAGACTGCGACAAGGACCGCGTAGCGTTTCGGACTACGCAATCGAGTTCCGCGCCCTCGCCGCGGCGCAGTTGGACGTGTGTCGCTCAGGTCTGGCGGACCGCATCCGGGACCACATGATTCCCTTGGCTACGCCGGAGACCCTCGATGGACTCATCGCTCTTGCCGTGCGCATCGAGGGACGGCTCCATAACCGAGAGTGGGACTGAAGTCAACACCACGGGCGCGGTCTGGCCATCTCCATTCCGGGCAAGCACGGCAACGGACAATCCCTGGAGCGCCCACCACCCGTCACTGGTTTCCCGTGGACGTCGACCGGGGACGAGCCCATGCTGCTGGGAGGAGGATGACTCACCGCGGCCGAGAGGAACTGGCATCGTCGATTGCGTCTCTGCCTTTACTGTGGCCAGACAGAGACCTGCCCATCCTGTCCAAACGGCCGGACCCCACGAGCGCCGCAGCTGTCAGGTGCGAGTTCCCCGGAGGACACGTCCGTTCGAGGCCGCTCGTCTTTGGAGCCCACGACCAGTCAACTTCAGCTGACAGGTACCCTCTCGTGGGACAACCAGAACATTGCCGTTCAGGCGTTTGTTGACTCGGGGGCGAACGATTGTTTTTTAGACAAGGGTTTAGTCAAGCGACTCACTGTTCCGGTAGCTAGGTTGCCGACCCCCAAGCTCGTCAGCTCCTTGGACGGGCGCTCCCTGGCCGGTATCACTCAACAGACCCTTGCTCTTACTCTCCGCCTGTCCGGTAATCATACTGAGCTCATTCGGTTCTTCCAGATGAGAGAGGCCCTCTAGGAGTAAATCTCCTCCTCCCTCGCCTCCGGTCTCATTCGGCCGTCTTCGTCTCCTTTGGTCGCAGGGTTTTTCTTCGTGAAGGACAATTCGCTGCGTCCCTGTATTGACTACCGTGCTCTGAAAGAGATCACCATTAAGAACAGGTACCCTTGTTAGACTCGGCGTTCACGTCGCTACACTCGGCTCGTTGGTTTTCGAAGCTCGACCTCCGCAACGCCTACCACCTGGTGCGGATTTGCAACGGCGACGAGTGGAAGGCTTTTAACACTCCGCTGGGACACTTCGGGTACCTCGTTATGCTGTTCGGTCTTACGAACGCACCGGCGGCATTCCAGAGTTTTTTAAATGATATATTGCGGGATATGATCGGTCGATTTGCGTTCGTCTACCTTGATGACATCCTGATTTTTTCCCGGACACTTGAGGAGCACACTCAGCAGGTCCGATTAGTTCATCGTAGGCTGCTTGAGAACAAACTGTTCGTTAAGGCTAAGAAGTGCGTATTTCACTCCACCTCGGTCCCGTTCTTGGGTTTTATTGTTGGAAAGTGTAAACTTACTACTGACCCAGCCAAGGTGCAGACTGTGGCCGATTGGCCCGCTCCTACATCGAGGAAGCTGCTCTAGCGGTTCCTCGGGTTCGCCAACTTCTACCGACAGTTTATCCGAGACTTCAGCAAGGTGGTGGAACCGCTGACTAGGCTCACATCCAGAAAGGTACGTTTCACGTGGACTCCAGAAGCTAATACCGCATTCTCCAAACTCAAGACATTATTTACCAGTGCCCCTGTTCTTCGTCACCCTGATCCGTCTTCTCAGTTTTTTGTAGAGGTGGACGCCTCCGACACCGGCGTGGGGGCCGTCCTTTCCAGGCGCTCCGCCGAGGACGGGGTGCTGCACCCCTGTGCCTTCTTCTCGCGTTGCCTGACCTCAGCAGAGTGCAATTACGACATTGGCAACAGGGAACCTCTGGTGGTTGTACTTGCGCTGCAGGAGTGGAGGCACTGGCTGGAAGGCGCCGAACTTCCCTTTGTTGTGTTCACAGACCACAAAAACTTGGCATATCTTCGCACGGCTCAGAGACTCAACCCTTGCCAGGCACGATGGGCGCTATTCTTCACACGCTTCAACTTCAATATAACGTTTCGGCCAGGCTCCCGGAATGGCAAACCGGACTCTCTCTCCAGAATGTATTTGCCACCTGTAGAGGACACCCGCCTGGAGACAATAATTCCCCAATCCCGGATCCTGGGAACCTTACAATGGGATGTGGAGAAGCAGGTTACGGAGGCCCTTGTGGACTACACCCCGCCAGAGGGAGGCCCGATGGGTCGACTGTTCATGGTTCCCAGGCTTTGCCCGGAGGTCCTTTTTTGTGCGCATGGATCCAGGATGGCCTGCCACCCCGGCGTAGCCCGCACAGTATTCTTACTCTCCCAACGGTTCTGGTGGCCATCATTCCGGGCGGACGTAAGAGTTTGTGGCCGCCTGTACGCTTTGCGCCCGAAATAAGTCCTCCCACAAGGCGCCCGCGTGACTGTTACGCCCGCTCCCCATTCCTTCCCGCCCATGGTCCCATGTAGCCCTGGATTTTGTGTCGGGACTTCCTTTCTCCAACGGAAACACAGTGGTGCTCACGATCGTCGACAGGTTTTCCATGATGGTCCACTTCATCGCTCTTCCTAAGCTGCCCTCGGGCCTCGAGACGGCGGAACTACTGGCGCCGCACGTGTTCCGGCTACATGGTATCCCTCTGGACATCGTTTCGGACAGGGGGCCGCAGTTCACCTCTGCGGTTTGGAAGGCGTTCTGCAGAACCCTGGACGCCTCTCCCAGCCTGTTCTCGGGGTACCTTGCACAGACCAACGGCAAGACGGAACGTGCAAATCAGGACTTAGAGGACGCCATCCACTGTGTGTGCCATCAGCAGCCGGCATCGTGGTCCGTAAATCTCCCATAATACTCTCACCAGCTCCGCAACGGGAATTCCTCCATTCCACGCCGCCTATGGGTATCAACCTCCAGCTTTTCCATCTCTCGAGTCGGAGTCGGCCGTCCCCTAAGTATCCGCCCATTTACGACGTGCCCGCCTGGCCTGGCGCAACACACGGGTAGCGCTGTCTCGTACGTCTGAACGGAACCAGCGACTGGCTAATTGTCACCGCTTGGCGGCACCCGAATACAAGCCGGGGCAGAGGGTTTGGCTGTCGACCCGCGACCTTCCTCTCCACTGTTGTTTGAGAAAGCTCCAACCGCGCTTTATTGGCCCATACCTCATCGAGAGGGTCTTCAGTCCATCGGCGGTCCAACTGCGGCTCCCGGACACCCTCAAGTTACACCCTACGTATCACGTCTCTCTCCTCAAGCCAGTCACCACCAGTGACCTTTGCCCTTCTGAGGTTCCTCCTCCTCCTCCTTGGCTAATCGATGGGCACCCTGCATTTACGGTCAAGGCCATCCTGGACTTGAGAAGAAGGGGCAGGGGTTACCAGTACCTGGTTGACTGGGAGGGGTACGGTCCCGAGGATTATTCATGGGTACCGCGCACTCTTTTAGATCCGGACCCCCCTGCCGATTTTTATACCCGCTTTCTGGAGAAGCCGGGTAGGCCGCCGGGGGCGTCCGTTAAGAGGGTGGGTGCTGTTACGTTCACTTGCGTTGCTCTCTGTGTTTTCTCCCTTGCCTTCTCCTGGGCGTGTTCTTTGGGTTGCAGGAGCTGCCACGGCAACTGGAGGCGGGGCCACGGGACGCACCTGCACGTAATCTGCGGACACCCTTGATAAGCAGAGGGCTCGCACCTGGGAGACGCTGGATTATTCTCTTCCACTCGGGAAGGCTCACGTATGGACTTACACGTTGTCTTTCTTTCCAAACCACCTATCTTGTTCCTGCAGTTGGGACTCCACTCCAGCTTCGCTCCAGCGTCTCCCAGACGGTCCGTCCCGGGGCCCGGTCCACCAGGTTGGCAACCCCAAGGCTCGTGTATGTTCTACTGCTCATGTTGTCCATCCCCCAGTCCTGCGCGACGGCACCATCGCTTTCTGTTTCTCCTGTTATGAACATTAAAAACAAGTACACCGCCTCTAACCTGCCTCTTCTGTCCACGTCTGAGGGTTCGCTCCTGTAAGCCCAGTAACAAAAAGTGATAATGTTACAAGATTAAAGGCAAAAATATTATGGGAATATAATCATGAGAAGGAAGCTGGAAAACTACAAAGGAAGGAATGGGGGGAAAAAACATATGTAATTTTTTGAGTCCAAACATTAATAGAAAAAAGTTTTTTTCTAACAAGAAAGAAAATCACAATTATAAGTATAAAGTCATACTATTATGAGGAAAACTAATGTAATTTTGGTAGCATGAACATGAAATATTACCAAAAACATTTTTTTTAGAATGTAATGAGAGAAACATGACAGACAAACAAAACAAAATAAAGTTGTAGTTTTTGGACGACCAGAATGTAGAAAAAGTTACAATATAATGGGAATAAAGAAAGAAAAAAATTACAAAGATGATTTAAAAAGAAGGTTGACAGCGGAAATGGTCATTTTTGGAGAATAAAGTCAGAATATTAGGAGAACCGAGTTATTCAGATGAGCCATGGCGAGATATAGAACAAGCACTGTGTGATATGACAATCGGTGATCTACCATTCATCAGTTCAACCATTAAACATCATAAATGTTACAAAAGTATGAACATCAGCACCACTCTGACAGCTTGGTGGGAATTTCTTAAAATAAACAAATGTTCCCTCATTCCATGTAAGATGACACCCATCTGTAACAACCCTGACATCCTTCAAAATAAAAGAATGATAAACTTTTCTCTGTGGAAAAACAAAGGGTTAAAACACTTAGATAATAACATAGTGGAAGGAAAGTTTGTGTCATTTGATACGCTCACCTCCCAATATGGAATCAGCAGCACCAAATTTTTAGAATACCACCAAATCAAATCTAAAATAGGAAAAAAATACACACCCAATCAATTGGACCTGCAAATGCCAACCAAGGTGGCAGAATTCTGTAACCTCTGCGCCCCAAAGTTATTATCAAAAATATATAGGCTTAACAATAAAACAGAAGATTTAATACACCTACCGACTGCAAAATGGGAAACAGACCTACTCAGTAATTTGGATCAAAACACATGGATACAAATATGTTCAAATACATTTAAAATGACGAAAAACTTAAATCTACAGCTGATTCAGTTCAAAATTCTTCATAGGACTCATTATACAGGACAAAGGATGTTCAAGATGGGTCTCACAAAGTCAAATATTTGCTCACAGTGCACAAATAACTCTGTTGATAACTATATACATGCTGTGTGGTATTGTGCACCTGTCCAAAGGTTTTGGCTTCAGGTATGTGAGGAGCTGTCCACTTGGTCCAGATGTAATATTCCAGCACACCCCACATTGTGTTTACTTGGCCATTTAGGTGGCATCAATATCGATAATAACACCTCACGTATGGTCCTTATTGCGTTATGCATCGCAAAGAAAACTATTCTCATGAATTGGAAAACAAAAGCCAATCTAAGTATGAACCAATTTAGGAACCTTTTATTAGATCATATCTTTTGTGAGACAATGTCTAGCTCTGTCAACGATCAATTGGACCAATCTTTCACTCTGGTCCCCGGTGATTAGCTCTTTCACTTCACTCTGAGAGTTGGGCGGCTGGTGCAGGTGCCGGGGGCATTCGGGCCGCTGGTGGTGCCTTGGGGAGGGAGCCTGGGCTGCGCTGCTCTGCGGGGGACTGGTGTTTATCTCTATTGAGGCTGGGGTAGGTCTGGTGCCGAGGCGACCGGTTGGTTGTGGGGTGGGGGTCCACGGTGTGGGTGGGGTGGCGCTCCTGGGCCGTGGGTTTTGGGGGGGCTGCCTCTACCCGGATGTGGGAGTGGGGGAGTATCTGACCCCTGGGGGAATCTAGGTTGGCTCAGACTTGCTGCTGTGGGGGGGATGGGTGCACGTCCCGGTGCCGGATTGGTGCCTGAGAGGACCTGGATTGGGGGAGTGTGCATGGGGTAGGGCGGGTGTGGGTTTGTGTGCGTGAGTGCTGGTGTGTGTATGTCAGTGTGTGTTTCTGTGTACGTTGGGTGCAGGGGATTTAACAGTGGTGTGGGCACTGGGGGCAGGGGTGGAGGGTGAGGTGTGTGACTGTGCCTGGAGGGTTGCTGCCTCTCCTAGTGGTGAGGTGTGTTGCCCGGGTTCCTCTCGGATACAGGGAGGATGGCTGTGGTGGTTTTCGTGGTTATGGGCCGCCGGGATCTCCTACAGCGGCATGCCTGTGGGTTTTGAGTGTGACATCTGGGAGAGGCTGCTCCCGGACTGTCGCTGGGCGTCTTGGGCCTATGAATGACCTTGCCTCGTGCCGGCCCCTGCCAACGGTGTGTCCTGGGGAACAGGGGTTCCTACTGCCTATTGGCTCGTCCTCTGAGAGGGAATTTTTTTTTTCTTCCGAGTCCTACCATCCCTCGGGCCCTCGCTCCCTCACTCCCTCCAAACAAGCACATAGGATCTTGGGGAGTGCACGTGCTCCATGGGGGTTTGGCAAGAGGTGTCACAAACATGACCTCCTTCTGTGGTGACCTGGGGCCCTCAAACTCCCCAGTTTTAATTACATTTACTTAATATACATAGACTCACAGACACCTCACATTCATTTTTGGGGTTGCAATACCCGTGTCACATGGTGGGCAGAACTACTCAGTCGTGCTCAGCTGGCGATATGGTTCTGTCCATGGTGTCATCAATTGGGCTCCTCAATTTTAACTGCAGTCATCACATCTCACACCTCATACCACTCTTAGTTGAGTGGGGGGGCGGGGATTAGAGGGTCCTTTTACACCCCTGTTTTCTTGGACGCTGCCTGGGGCGGGGGGCGCTCGGGGGGGTTGGGTCGGTTCGGCTCCGGGGCTTAGTCGGCTGTAGTGCTGGAAGGAGGGTTGTTGTGTGTGTGTGGGTGTATGTGTGTGTGTGCGCGCGTGTGCATAGGGATGTGGCAGCTACTAATGGGATGGGTGGCCCCTCTGGGATTCCCAGCGGCCGGGTACAATGGTATGGCCCCGTGTCTCAAGGGAGCTCGCAGTGGTGCTACTCGCTGCATTGGGGGGTGGCACTCCAGGTGTAAATGTGAAAATGTAGGTGTGTGGGTGTATGTGGTGTGTTTATGCGTGTGGGCATGTGTGAGTGGGGGAACAGGGTTTGGTGTGTGAACTGGGGCTGGGGTGTGTGAGCACTGGGGGTGGGGTGAATGGGGGGCAAACCCATGGGCGGTTGGCGTCCGTACCGCCCTGTGGCCCTTGCTCGGCTGCCGAATGGCGTCTGGCCGGGTCTCCCTTGCACCTCTTTGGAGTGGACTCGCGGTTGCCCCTCTCAGTGGAGTGTCTGCTGGGGGGCCGGGCTCCAGCGTCTTTGTAGTCGGACCCTCGCTTTTGGAGGGACTGTGGTTTGGGATGCATGGCCGTGTTTCCCACGAACATCTCCTCATTGTCTGTTTCAATCTGATGCAGTCATTCTGTCACAGCAGAGTAATGTAGATTTGTTGCACGTGTCATCTGGATGTTCATTTTTCAAGAGGTTCTTTTTTTCTTGTTCTTTTTCTTTTGTTTATTATTATTAGTTCGTATGTATGTACAGTATGTATGTATGTGTATACATATATATGCACACTCTATGTGTGTGTATGTATGTACAGTATATATATTTGATATGTATATGTATATATATTTCTATGTGTATATATATATATATATATATATATATATTATTATTATTATTATTCTTTTTCTTTCTTTTCCTGTATTTTTGCTCGTTTTGCTTTGTGACTGTTCTGGTTGTTGCTGAAATTGTGATTATCATGGTTGTTTATAATATGTTTGAAATATGTTTGTGAGGTTCTTCTGCACCCTTTCTTATATCCACCCACCCCACACCCCACCCATCCCTTTTCAGGTCAGGTCCAGCATCGAAATGTGGTTCAACAAAATTCATAATAAATGGGTCAACAGAGACACATTTGGATTATGAAGTCTCCCTTGGCAAAGCAATTTTGCTCAGCACATAAAGGCAGCTTGACTCCCATTCAGCTGGTATGATGCTGGACAAGACAAAAAATAAATAAAAATTGAGAGAAAAATGTTGTATTTTAATTAGGCGTTATGACGAGAGAGGGGGGAAAAATCATTTTATCTCCAAAAGGGGGCGCTCCAAAAAAAGCAGGCTTATGAGGAACTCAGTTTCACTTTAGAGCTCACTTGGAAATTGCCTGACCTTGGTTGGCAGGTGGATTGTTCTCTCCAGTGCTGGCATTGCAATTGCTTGTACAGTATCTACGCCTTTTTTCAATATTCAATTGTAAATCTTGCTTGAGACTCTTAGCAGTATTTCACAGCTGGTAAAACAAAATAATCTGGGTGGACTTCGCCTGTCCAGACAATAACCCGCCTCTGGGCCAAAGAAAGTTTCCAGGGGAAGCAAGTTGAGGTGAGAAACACTGTTGAGTTCAGTGTCTTCCACCCATAACTTCATCCATTCCTCATTTATAATTATTTCACAATATTTATTATGTAATTATTCTCTATAAAATTCATTTTTTGTTCACGTTAAAATTGCCTCGTTTTCCATTCGTTTTAGTTTTCGTCTCTCCTTTTGGAAGAAATTAATGACAAAAACCGATCTAGCACTGTAGCAAACTAACCTGTACGTGCAGTATTAGATGAAAAACAAGACAGT
The DNA here is from genome assembly GCA_024372805.1 of Oostethus manadensis. Taxonomy (NCBI): domain Eukaryota; kingdom Metazoa; phylum Chordata; class Actinopteri; order Syngnathiformes; family Syngnathidae; genus Oostethus; species Oostethus manadensis. The sequence continues at coordinate 198,314 of QODF01000200.1, read as the reverse complement.
GTACGCAAAACAAGAAAAAATATTTGCCAAAAAACAATTTACATGAAAACTGGGGCATATGCAAACCGTGTTTTGACTATTATAGAGCAGCGGTTCTCACCTGGGCATGCCCCTCATGTTCTTGTCTGCGCAATTTGCTTTGTACGCCGCCGCGCGGTACACGCCATGTTTCTGGGCGATTGTCAAGCTCGAGTGGGAGGGGAACTCAGTTTCACTTTAAAGATCCCTTGGATCACACTAGACCTTGGTTGGTGGGCTGATTGTTCGCTCCAGTGCTGGCATTGCAATTTGGGTTGCAGATCCCGTATCTGTGGACCTATAAACCCTCGTCACCGTCCAATTGGCACTGAATTGTTATTGGTTTGCAGAAGTTGCCTCTTAATAAAAAATGTTATGCTATGAATACAGCGATATTGTTAAAGGCCTATATGCATTCGATCCTTACCGCTGTAAAGTCCCTCACCATGTACTTTAGACCGGGGTCTCAAACTCAACTTACCTTGGGGCCGTTGGAGGCAGAGTCCACAGCCTCTGAGGCTGGGCCGCAGCCTCGGCGCACATGCACTCGCGCGCAATTTTAATTAAAAAAATGTAAAAATCCAATCTTCTCAAACGTCTTTTTTACATTTTTTAACACAAAATAAGATAAGCAAGGACACTGGTGTAAAGAAGTACTAATGAGTTTTTAACTCATTGGAAAATGTTTCTCTGCTTGCATCAAGCCCGGTGAACGTCAGACCCCTGAGAGCCATAGACCCCACCACGATTGGTTGGTTTGTCAGCTCTGCACACAACACTGTGAAAGTGCCATTCATATGAAAGTCGAGGGCCGCACTAACATCAAACTTTCTTATTAAGGTGGGGGCCACAAAATATCATCTCGCTGGCCACAAATGGCCCGCCAGCTGCATGTTTGAGACACCTGCTATAGAACAATAACAAGCACTACTGACTAATTGGGCTTATCTTTAGCAGGAGGCGTGACATTATTAAACGTGTCGGAGGAGGGTGTGGTTCAAGGGGTGTGAGTGGAAAGAGGGCTGGGAGACAGGAAGAGAGGGGAGGGGTAGGGGGTGTCTCACACACACACACACACACACACACACGCGCGCGCGCACGCACGCACACGGAAAACACAGGCAGTTGACTGGTGTCCTCATCCTGCTCTGATCCACGACCAGTGCCGAAGTCTGGCAGTCGCAGCATCCCGAAGGAGAAGGGAGGTCGGACGCGTCCACGCGCTGTCCTCCGTGCTCGTACCCGTGGAAGGAGAGCGTCTCTCGTCCGTGGACCAATTTGGGAAGTTTCAAGCGAGGGAGCGAACTTCTGCGTCGTCACGGTGAGTCGCGGGACGCACGCTGCATTTTCTTGGAAAGGCTTCGGATCGGCGTCATTGATGGTTGGATTGGGCGCGATTCCGCGCGTCAACTCGTGGCAAACCGCAGCGGTCACGCGTGTGGATTTGGACCGCGGAAGTTCGGAATGGCGAGATTCCGATTGAAATAAAGTTGTCCTGCAGCTGATGACGTGGTTGGTTGATTAGGGCGCAAACAAGTTAACCAAATGTTTTGGTTAACTTGGGGCGTTAAGTCAATAACTCTAAACACAACTACACTTAAGTTAGGAAAATATGAACTGCGTGGCGATCAATGTCCATTTGCTCTTTTTTTGGTCTCAGTTTGTCTTTGCAAAATCCTGAAATTTTTTTTTTTTTTTTTTAAAGAGGGTTTGTGTTATGTATGAAGCAAAACACTCAAATGAAATAGAATAAAAATAAAGTCAAGGTAACTGTAAAGATGCCTAAACATATATTCGTTATATTTTTGTTTACAAACAAATGAGGGCTCATGTTATATTTTGGGTCAATACGCTGGAGGGAAAAGCAACAAAAATAAATTGAAAGTAACTCCTTGAGGAGAACTGTTTTGTCTTTAAAAAACGGGTCTTGAAAATGAGGACTTGGGTAATATGCTGGAAGTAAATGCAAATATATTCAATATTATGTACAGATGGCTAAAAACATATACATTTGGAGTTTTCTTTGATTTTGACAAAGAGGGTTTGTGTTACATTTGAGTCAATAACTAAACGTAACTTCTTCTTTTCCTTTCGGCTTATCCCTTCAGGGGTCGCCACAGCCAATCAATTGCCTCCATCTAACTCTGTTTTCTGTATCCTCTTCTCTTGCGCCAACTACCTCCATGTCCTCTTTCTCTACATCCATAAACCTCCTCTTTGGTCTTCCTCTAGGCCTCCTGCCTGGCAGTTCAAAACTCAGCATCCTTCTACCAATATATTCACTATCTCTCCTCTGGACATGTCCGAACCATCTCAGTCTGGCCTCTCTAACATGTGCTGTCCCTCTGATGTACTCATTCCTGATCCTGTCCATAGGGGTCACACCCGAAGGGAACCTCAGCATCGTGATCTCTGCTACCTCCAGCTCTGTGTCCTGTCTTTTCCTCAGCGGCACTGTCACTGTCAAACCAAACCACATCGCTGGTCTCACCACAGTTACCTAAAAAAGTAAACGTAACTGAATATGCCTAAACATTTTCAGTCATCAAAATAATTTTTGAAAGGAGGAGTTGTGTTATATATGAGGCAAACACCGGAATGAAATACAACTAAAGTAAAGTAAAAGTTTCTCAAACATGGGTCTTGAAAATAAAGGCTCATGTAATAATCGGCTCAGTTTGGTGGTTCTAAATACAAAAAAAGACAAATTAATAAATTTGTGAAGATGACTAAAATTATATCAATTTTGAGTTTTATCTTTGATTCTGTTGTAAGCATTTTTTGTCTCAAAAATCAGACTTGACAAAGAGAGATTGTGTTACATTTGGCCCAATAAGTAAATATAACTAAAATAAAGTAATAGTGACTCTGTAAAGATACCTAAAGGTGCTTTAATTTGATATGTTTTGTAATGAACATTTTTTTTCTCAAAAATTTGTACTTCAGTGGAGTCAATATGCTGGAACGAAATGCCAAAAAATACAACTAAAACTAAGTAAAAGTGACCCTGTGAAGATGGCATATATATATATACATGTTTGTTTTTTTAAGGTAAACATGTTTATTCATTTTTTGTCACATATGGTTTTGTTCTTTTCCAAAGCTGCTTATGTAATTTAGTGCTTTTTTTTTTTTTGTCTGTTATTTTGTCGAAAATACATTTTACTTTTATATTGCCATCTTATGTTGCACGGATGTATTTGTTTCTCTTGATGTTAAAGGTGTCGTGTCTTACTGTATTTTAGGGACAAAGTACACCCACAGTCACAGCACTGTGTGTTTTACTGCATTAAATATTGCTGGAAAAGCAATATTGTGTAACAAAATAAAGTGTTACTAATAAAAATAAAAAAAACTTTCGGACATTGTGGTGTATGTTTAATGTTTATTGTTTGTTTAATGTAACAGTGCGTGCATGTTTGAAATAAACTATTACAATATTTTAAGTAGTAGGAAATAGCAGTAAAAGTCAGTGCGAACAAAGTACTTTTACTTCTAATACTCTCCTCTCCACTCCCTCTCAGTGGCGTTGACAAGGAGGTGAATGGACCTCCACCGCCCTTTCAAGATGGACAGCCCCTCCTACTTGCCTGCTCACCTTGCTTCCCCCGCTCTCATGGTCCTCGCCTCCACCGCCGAGGCCGGCCGAGACGCCTCTGTCCCCTGCCAGGCGCCCAGACCCTTCGGGGTCCCTGCCTCGGTGGAGAAAGACCTCCATCTCCCCTTCCCCTCGGCCTCATACACCTTCGCCTCCATGTATCAGCGCCAGGGCCCCATCTCCGGCGCCTTTCCCGGACGAGACTTCCCGGCCTCCCTCCTCCACCTGCACCCCCAGTTCACCCCGCCCAACCTGGACTGCTCCACCTTGGGCATGCTCAACCACAGCGGGGTGGCCGGCGCCTTTCGGCCATTCTCGTCCGCCCATGACGAGAGGGAGTCCATGGGCTACCACTCGGCGTTCACGCCCACCAAGAGGCTGAAAGGTTGCTTCTCGGAGGGGGAGGGAAAGGAGTTTGATTTTGGCTCCCCCGGAGGCTCGCTGAAAGCCGGTGAAGACTTGGGGAGGAAGTTGTTCTCCATGTCCGGCCTGCTGTCCGATGGCGAAGCCTCGTCCAGCCCGGAGGAGCGTAAGGAGCACAGTGAGTACTTCATACACGCGCATACTGCTGATCCACGCTTTTCAGGAAGGTTACCCTCTGAGAAATTTGTATTGGCCTGTGGCACATTCTAGCAATAATGCAAATTATAATAATGATAATGTAAAGTAAAAAAAAACCTGCAACAGCAAAAATGAAAAAATCATGAGTAGTTTTAGAAGAATAAAGGCATATATAACGAAAAAAAAGTTGTAATCTTATGAGAAAAAGTTGTAATTTTACAAGAATAAAGCCAAAATATTTTTTAAAAAATTTATCTAATGAGAAAAAGTCGTAATTTTACAAGAAAAAAGCCTAAAATACAAAAAAAAGGTTGTATCAATTTGCTTGTGACAATGAGTGACTATGGGGGTGTTATTTCATGTCTGGAGGGCTCTAATAATGTCAAAAGTTGTATTTAGAGAATGGTAAACAGGTTTTTTACGTTCCAACTGTGAAAATATTCCATTTACAAACAAGGAATCCTACTAATGGTCGGGTCTGGGCCCAATTGAGCACCTCAAACATGCTTTTTATTGGACAGTGATGTAGTAAAAAGGTTGCAGCCTGTAAACGACACCTGTGGCGCCCCCTATCGGTTGTGCTGAAAATGCACCGGAATACATGCTAGCATACATGTAGTAAAGTTTTATAGTCATGACGACAAAAGCTCAGTGGACAGTGGGTTGGTAAGTACCGCAAGGGAGTTTTGCTTAATGGCGGCCATGTTTTCCAACCAATCTTGCTCATCTTTTACACACACGTGCTTGTCAGTCCCCTAAAGGTGTATACCAAACTTGGCCAGTGGCCTGAGACGTGCGTGGTGAAGCTAGTCGCTAGCCATTGTGGTGTGGCGAGGTGTCAATACTCCATTAACATAGGTATTGGGTGTAACAGCGTTAATAGCAATAATGATAACCATGTTGCCGTAGCTTGATTAATATGCCGGTCACATTAAGTTTTTCGGAGTCAGTAACAGCGCCATCTTGTGGTGTGTTTGTCAGGAAAATAACACCAGGGGTGCATGTTTTGACACATTTTTGGCCTTTTGCGCGCAGTGGTTCAGGAATATACATGCTCTGCATTACACTTGACGATATTAAAAGTATTGGGACAGTTGGCCATTACACCCAAAGCAAGCTTAATATAGATGAAGTAGGTAATTAAATGCCCAAATAAAGGAATTCGTAATAGATGTTGAAATGTGTTTTTGTGCTTGTTTGTGAGGTCAGCTGACTCACAGTTGATCCCAAAGGTGGGTTCTTCCCCACCAAACTCACCCAAGCCCAGGATTTTTAATGTACTGCACTGCCATACAAGCTGCCCTGCCCTGGGGCGGTAATGAAGCAAAGTAATGGATGCCAACCTCTGTAAAACCCAAGAAGAAGAAGAAGCTGCCCTCCCATTGGTTAACTCCCATCATCCTCTTCCTCCCAAAACCCCTAACGATCAATCATGCCAATCGCGACATCCCGTTGCTCAGCGTACCAAAAATCTTTTGTTCAGTGTTAAAAATTCAAATAAAAAATTGGTAGTGTTAAATAATATTAATAGCGTATGTAATGTAGTGTATTCATTTGAATTAAGTTACAGTACGTAGACTTATGCCATCAAGATCACCTCGCTCGAGCCGAAAGGTATAGTATCATTTTTCTAAGAACATTAATTATTATTTTTCATTACTTTTTCTATTTTATTATTTAATAATATATATATTATTATTTTATTAGTATTACCTCATTGTTATTTTTTAACATTCATGCACATGTAAATGATTATGTTGTCATTAATCAACATATTTATTTCTCGTGGGTACAATATTTACACTTTATACAACTGTTTTCGAGGGGGCTGGAAGGAATTCCGGCATTTAGATGTAAATCTAAATTCAAAGATATGAATTTATTATATTATATAAGTTTTAATACTGTAAAGTCCTTCACTATACACTTTAGACCAGATGTCTCAAACTCATTTTACCTCGGGGCCGCTGGAGGCAGAGTCTGGCTGAGGTTGGGCCGCAGCCTTGGCACACATGCACGCGCGTGCAATTTAAATAAATAAAAATCCAATCTTCTCTAACGTCTTTTTCTTTTTTCTTTAACACGAAATAAGATAAACAAGGACACTGGTGGAAAGAAGTTGTGTGCAAAACTACTGTAGTAATAATGATCAGTTTTTCACTTGCATCAAGCCCGGTCGACGTCACGCCCCTGAGTGCCATATACCCCACCGTGATTGGAAGGTTCGTCAGCTCCGCACACAACGCTGTAAAAACTGCCATTCATTTAAAACTCAAGGGCCGCACTAAAATTAAATTTTCATATTAAGGTGGGGGGCACAACATATCATATCATCAGGAGGTAGCAAGTTTGATACCCCTGCTTTAGACACTTTTGAATGTTTTGTATAATAAGATTTTCATAAGTCGATGTTCCACCGTATATTGTATCCGGCCACTTTGACACAAACAACGTGAACACCTACACCTGTTTAGTGCAGTGATCATTAGCCGCATATGACCATTAGCACTATTGGAAGTCAGATTTTTCCTTGAGGAGCACGGCTACACGGGAGCGTACGGCGGGCAGACGGCGGAGGAGTGAGCGTCGGAACGAGTGACATTCCGTCAGAGATAACGAGGTGGCAGCGGTAGAGAGGAAGGGATGGAGGAGGAGGATGTAGAAAATGAAAGCGAGTGTGAGAGAGAGTAAGAAGCAGAAAAAAAACAAAAAACCCTCAGCGCAAATATGGCCGCCCACGCCGGCCGTGTGATTTGTTGACAAATGAGTGGGAGAGGTGTCAGTCAGCACGCAGGGGAAGGAAAAGACGCTCCTCATTACTCCCGGGGATAATTGCCCGACGACGCGGGGGCAACGCGCTCTGGAGGGGAGGGTGCAACGCCGGGCATGTTGGGAAATCAAACCGTCCTCGGCGGGCCGCTGCGGGGAGCGCCTGACACTTCAAAGTGAGCGCCGAAAGACACAGGGAGGGGAGAGAAAGTAACCAAAGGCTCGTCAGATCAGAGGGGGACACTGTGGGAAATAATGGCAATGAAGAGTGGGGGGAGAAGGTGGGGGTGCAGACGCACCTAAAGGAAGCTGTCATGCCACACATGAAGGACACGGTGCAGGACCGAGTTGTCTTAAGAAAAGTTTTGCACGCGCGCGTCTTTTGTTGAAGCACGTTGAGTGACAAGCCCTGGCGGGACGGAATCTCAATATGGAATTTTAATAAGGAGGGAGACGACGGGAACGCAAAGCGAGCTGGCGAGAGAGCCTGCGTGCCTTCCTCCCTGCCTGCCTTCCCGCCTTCTTGCCTGCCTGACAATGTCGCTTCTGTGCAGCCGTGCATGCGCGCTACGCTCACCTCCTCGTTTTTGGGACTCTCATGTAGGGGAATATTGACAAGGACAAAAGGTGGAAGGGAGGGGGTGAGTATCTTGTCCCAAAAAATCAGTTTGAGTTGAGGATAAAAATAGAAATCTGGTTTACCGGGTTTGATCCAATTAGACTGGAAGCAAAGGCAGAACTTAAGAGCTTTAATGCAATTGAGCTCCCAGCACTGACATGCACTTGTTCCTCTTGACTGACTTGCAGACAGTCACTTCACCACCTCCAGTCTTAAATAAAACCCCCAAACTTCCCCCGAATGGGAGCGCGTACGCGGCTTCCCAGACTAGAGCGGCCGCCGGCATGCAAACGAGTCGGAACGAGTCAAACTTTTACTCAGCGGTGGACTGTTTCTCGCACTTTTTCGAGTTTGCACAGTGCAGCTTTGGTTTCCCTCATTAATCAGTTCCGAAATGTTAGAAAAAACAGGCATTTTCTCCCCCTCGTTTATTGCGGTTTATCAAAGCAGTGGACATAAAACAACACCCCTATAGAAACCACTACACTCCTATTAGTCATTGTTTACGCCAGATTGCTACAGGGACATCTAGACAGCCGCTAGCTAGTAAGATAACCGGTTGGCCTCAAATGTATATATATTTTTATTAAACTTAAGAAAGGTTTCAAACAGAGCAGGGAGGAAGACAAAGGAAGAAGCAACAATCTTACCACTTCCACACAGAATTGGAAGATAATCTTTTTTCACTATGCATCAATGGAGTTCAATGTAGGGTAAGGTAATATACATGTAATGTTAGAATGCTACCAGAATGGCCAGAATGCTACCTATTACTTGCATTTCAACATGTTTTGACTATTAATAGACGGTAGTCTACCACCAAACAATGATAGTAAATTAACTCATTCATTGCTGAAAAACTGCAATAGGGCGACTGTAATCGAACTGCAATGTAACATTAAAGTTATTTAAAGTAAATTCAATTACTAGGTTAATTATGTAGTTAATAAAAAAATATAATAACTTTCATTTCATTTCATTTCATTTCATTTTCTATACCGGTTATCCTCATTAGGGTCACGGGGATGCTGGAGCCTATCCCAGCAGACTTTGGGCGAGAGGCCGGGTACACCCTGGACTGGTCGCCAGTCAATCGCAGGGTAGCGATTATATATATATAATCTATTTATATATAAATATAATATAATTATATATATATAATATAATAACTGAACATTTAAAAGACTATATATCTTATGTACAAGAGATGTACAGTATCTTTTTTGTCAAACCGATAACTTTGTGCTTCTCAAGGCTGACAAACAATAACCGACTTTATGATATCTACTTTATTTAGAAAGTAGGTTTAACTGTAGTTTGTGCTCACCGGGAGGTAAGACAGACAAAAAATGCTCCAGCCAACCGGTGTGCCGCTGTGGAGGTCGGGAGAACTAGAGTCTAGCGTGCGAAAGACGCATTGTATTCGGGCACACGCTCGGAGGAGGCAAAGCTTTTGCACTTTTCAAACGTCGAGGCACAACAAGCCCCGGGCGTCGTAACGATTCTGGTGTTTCACGTGGCTGATAAGGTTTTTTGTGTGCTCAATTTTTTTCCCTCATCGCGGAGCATTTGGTACAACTAGCCCAGAAATGTCTTCCTCGGAAAGTTAGTGTTTGTTTACAAGTGAACTGGGGAAGTTACATCAGGCCGTTAGACAAAGGGAGTGCTTGATTTGCCCACCCGCACAGTACGGGTAATTTTTTTAAATGATCAGTTTTTGGAGCTTTTTTTAATGTTTAGATTTATTGACGTGATAATTCCCTCATATTGATCATATAATTATCATGCCCCCCATTATACTAAGTAATAAATAACACTAATATAATGTACTGCATAACTATAAAATTACTTTATTAATGTACACAATGCACTCCATTCCTGTTTGTCAAATCTTAATTTATTTGTAAATGATCACTGTTTTGTGGTTGACTACGTCCGATTATTGGTCAAACATATGCCAAATTAAGCAAACTGTATGTAGTGTTTGCCCAAATTAAGCATTTTCAAGCACAAAAATGGCTAAAAAAAACGAAATACAAATATAATCCATTCGGTTTGGTGAGACAAGCAGACTTGATTGCCGGACCAACAGGCTTTTATTGTAGGTTTAAATTACCACATGCACACACACAACAAGCTAAAACTCAACTCTCAACTCTGAAAACGTCACTTGCTGTCCGCCACTCGTTCTGCTCCCCTCTAACGGAAACGGTCTTAAATATATATTTTTTGCTAATTATTTTTCATATTGTACATACATTATTATACTATTGGGTAATAGCGGTGCAAAAGCGACTTTAGGGATGTTATTTCATGTCCAGAGGGCTCTAATAATGTTAAAAACGTGTTTAGAAGATTGTAAACAGGTTTTCTGTGCCATTTCTATGCCATAGTCGAGTCCAGAAAGGATTACTCACCATCAACACGGGATCACTGTACCTGAATTACTTTTAGTTAAACATACATTTTGAAAAAAAATTGGAGAGATGTTTTTTTGTTCTTTCTTTAATAATGTAAGAATGTTCACCACAGGTCTTATCAGGTGGACTAAATGTTGTAGACCTTCCCACATCTGGCCCGTGCATCATCCCGGTGGCGGGACACCTCTCCGTCTGCCCCCGTTTAGCGACTCCCCCCCCCTCTGTTGATTTTTTCCCCTCTAGACTCTCCTCAGTTTTATCAGTTAAGGTCCGAGGTGCTCGGCGTGCGGCTGACAGCTGTTCAAACAGTCTCGCTCGCCTTTCAAAGGGCAGATGCTTTCAGCCGAGCGAGGCCTGCTTATTTTCCTCAGGGAGATGCTCGCCAATGCTGAGCCTAGCTGTAAGCGGAACGGCCCTTTTACCAGAAACAAGAGCAGGGAAACTGGAAGCTAAGGCCAGATTCTGACCCGGTAGTGTGTGTACTGTAGACATGTGTGTTTGTATCGGGGTGCCAAAGCTGGTAGAAAGTTGTCATAAGTAGAGCCAGATGTTGAAGGCCTTCTTGCATGCAAAAGTGTCAGAAAACAAAAAGTCTTAACAACAAAATTCTCCTTAAAGGCAAATAAATGACAAAAGCTAAACAAAATTCAGCAAACATCACAGGAATATAAACAAGTCATGTAGGAGGAAAATTAAGCATTGTAAACTTCTTATCAGACTTTCTCCAATGGACTTTTTCCTTCCTACTACACAAATGTCTCATTTAAAGATGAAGATTTACAGGGAAAAAATAATAATGTATTTGTAATAATAATATATAATCTGATAGATAAGGACATGGATGAAAAAGACTTGACTTGTACTGACTCACGGATGCTCAGTGAAGACTTCAGTTTCACTCTCACACAAGTGCTCGGAATTGGGTTGAGTCACCGATTCAAGGGTTGACAAAGGCTCGACTTTGACTGACTCACGGGTACTCTGCACAAACTTAACTTTCACTGACCCATAGGTGCTTGACGAAACTTGAGTTTCACGGGCTTACAGTACATGTTGACGAACACTCGAGGTTGATTGACTCAACTCAACGTAGGCTCAAGTTTCCCTGACCAACGGATTGACTAAGACTTGAGTTTCACTAACTCACAAATTTACGAAGACTTGAGATTCAACCAACAGAAATGTGAGTTTCACTGACTTAACCTGTCGCCGACTTGAAATTGACCGACTCCACTCGACAAATACTCGTGTTTCACTCTCTCACTTGTTGAGTTTCACTAACTGACGGGTCGGCTAAGACTTGAGTTTCACCAACTTATGGTTGACAAAGACTTGAGTTTGACTGATTCACGGGTACTCCAGTTTCAATGACTCAACTTGAGTTTCACCAACTGAGGTGTTGACAGAGACTTGAGTTTGACTGACCCCCAGGTAATCAACAAAGGCACAAATTTCACTGACTAAAGGATTGACTAAGACTTAGGCTTCACTAACTCACACATTGACCTAGAAGTGAGTTTTACTGATTCTAGACTTGACAGACTCGAGTTTGACCGACTGACCCACTGATGCTCAACAAAACTTGAGTTTCACTGACTCAACTCAACGAAGAATCGGGTTTCACTGACTCAACGAAGACTTGAGTTTCACTGACTAAGAAGTTAACTAAGACTCGAGTTTCACCAACGCACAGATTCAAGGGATGATGAAGACTCACTTTTGACTGAGTTACAGCTACGTGACAAAGATGTCCAGTTTCACTGACTCACCTGTTGACTAAGACCTGAATTTCACTTACTTATGAGTTGACAAAGACTACAGTTTGACTGATTCACAGGTACTCGTTAAAAACTCAAGTTTCACTGACTCGACTTGACAAATACTCCAGTTTCACGTGTTGCCGAAGACTCAAGTTTCACTGACTCGCAGATTCTCGACAAAGACTCACTGTATCATGGGTTGACGAAGGCTCAAGTTTGACTGACTCACGGGTACTTGACAAAAACTTGAGTTTCACTGACTCAACTTGATGCGCACTTGACTTTCGCTGACTCTAGTGTATTCAACAAAGACTCAACCCTTACTCACAGGTTTGCATTTTGTGGTGAGCGACTCGAGTGAATTAAATACCCGATTCACTTGAGTGCGTGACTCATAAGAACAGGAGTCAGTTTGCCATCACCAGTAAAGAGGAAGTATTTAAATAGACTGAGGACTCCTTGGCAGAGGTACAAAGAGTCTAAGTTGCTTCTTTGTGGAAACACAATCAATATAACATGGTTCTGTGTTAGATTTGTCACATGGATTTATTGGAAGCTTGACGGGTTAAGCTGTCTACAGACGCGGCTTAAATGAGCCCCAGTGTGCGTGTGTGCGTGCAGGCGTGTGTTTGTGTGGTGTGAGTATGCATGAATTTGCATTATTTTAACTCTGTCATTTATCTCCAGATTGTTACATTTTTAGCACTTGATCAAAGCATCGTTACCTACTAAAAGTCGAAATGGTTAAAAAAACACCCAAAAGTTTGTTTTATCCAAACACGCACATGAATAGGAGCGCTTTGCTCCGTGATGACTAGGATGGTGTGTTGTCGTGGACATCTGTTGGTATCGAGTGGAGCTTGTGGTTGAAAGACACGGTGTTTACATCCCAACGCCGGCCCGTGAGGGGATCAATAGCAATCACTCAATTCTCATGCATGTACATTTAGGTTATGCTAGGCGCTATTATTCCCAGGACGCACGCGCCCTCTCATCTGCACTCCATGCACCGACTGCCGCACTCACCAAATGCTTATTTAAAGGGGACCTGTTATACTCATTTCCGGGCCTTAGTATTGAGTTCTGGGCTCTTATAGAGCAGCTACACACGATAACCCTCCCAGAAAGCTTTCTAGATCTTCCAGACTCGGCATCTCTTCCAGCAGTGTTTCCTCGCTGTAGTTAGCATGCTAACTGTTAGCATGCTAACACCTAGCCAGATAGTGTCAGTGTAAAATAATACCTGAAAAATGCTAACACGCAAATGTTAGCATACAAGCAATGCTATCATGTAAACTGTTGACATTCTAAATCCAACATGAAACCACTGTCTATGAATGTTTATACTTTGGAAAATGGCCACAAAAAAAATGATGCTAATTTTAGTGCACTAGTAATGCTAACATGCTTGCTGTTAGCATGCTAACACCTAAAACGAAGCCACAGTCTATGTGTTTTTATATTTTTGAAAGTAGCCAAACAAATTCTCTCTATTCTTATTCTATTCTTAGTTCATATAATACTCTGTAATGCACATCATAATACTACATCATTTGTATGAACTGTCATCAAATTAGAATTAAGTTATAAATGAATAAAATTAAATAAAATTAAAAAACAAAAGGGAATACCTGTGTAAATATAAAGAGAATCAATAATACAAAAACATACAAATGTAGTCATATTCTTTTTCCATTGTGTCTTTGTTTTTTCCATTTTGTCTTAGCTTTTTTGTATTGTCTTTGTCTTTTCCATATTGTCCTGGATTTTCCTGTTTTGTTTTTGTCTTTTCCATTTGCTTTATCTCACTGTATTTACCGGATGGCTCAAGCTGGCAACAAAAAGCAAACGCAAGGGTCCTTCTGCCGGGGTGACTAGTCCATACCTGATCACATGATTCCCGCATGCCGTGACTATGTAGTATCCATGTCTTAATGTAGCTCGTAGCGCAGCTTACCGGAAAAAATGTCACGGACAGGAAGTAACAGCACTATGAACGTCTTACTCGATGGAGTCCACATGGAAGCGGCTGAGAGAAGCGGCTAACAGCCTGGATGGGACTAGTTGCCCTGGCAGAATGGGTTATTCTTTTGCCTTTGCTTTTTGTCGTCAGCTTTAGCCATCTTGTAGATGTAATGAGACAAAGCAATGGGAAAAGACAAAGACAAAACAGGAAAATCAATGCCAAAATGTAAAAAAAAACAAAAACCAAAATTGTAAAAAGAATATGTTTACATTTGTATGTTTTTGTATTACTGATTCTCTTAATGTTTCCACATGTATTTACTTTTCATTTTGGCACTCCTGTAATTCCATAATTACACATATGAAGCTTTAGGGCAAAACAACGCTTTTACTGTAATGCAGGTTTTGACCGTTTTATGCCAAGTGGAGTGCAGCTGCGTTAGCCACTGACCACACAGGACGTCGTCTACTTCGCCTTGCTCCAGCAGCAAGCATTACGATCTTATTGCTTGTCTTTGTTTGATGCACACCACCCCCTCCTGCAGTGATGCTAGTTTGTTCTCCTAATGTTCTCCCAAGTCAAAGAACGTTTCATCCTAGCAGGGATGTGGCGGGCTGGGGGGTGCTCTTCAGTGCTCCTAACGTCCTTCACTTAATCCTCCCTTGCCATCAGGCCACAGAAACACAAGATGGACTTTGACTTACTTTCATATAATCAATTCTGTTCCCTCGACAAAGGTGTTGAGGGAGTACAGTTTGGTGGCCTCAAGATCTCATCTCTGCTATTCATGGACAGAATTTCTAGGCGCAGCCAGGGCGTTGAGGGGTTTCAGTTTGGTGGCCGCAGGATTCGATCTCTGCTTTTTGCAGATGATGTGGTCCTGTTGGCTTCATCGAGCAGTGACCTTCAACTCTCACTGGATCGGTTCGCAGCTGAGTGTGAAGCGGCTAGAATGAGAATCAGCACCTCCAAGTCCGAGTCCATGGTTCTCGCCCGGGAAAGGGTGGAGTGCCATCTCCGAGTCTGGGATGAGGTCCTGCCTCAAATGGAGGAGTTTAAGTACCTCGGGGTCTTGTTCACGAGTGATGGAAGGATGCGGAACGCGAGATGGACAGGCGGATTAGTGCGGTGTCTGCAGTGATGCGGACTCTGCACCGATCTGTCGTGGTGAAAAGAGAGCTGAGCCAAAAAGCAAAGCTCTTGATTTACCGGTCGATTTACGTTCCTACCCTCACCTATAGTCGTGAGCTTTGGGTAGTGACCGAAAAGACAAGATGGCGGGTACAAGCGGCCGAAATGAGTTTTCTCCGCAGGGTGGCTGGGCTCTCCCTTAGAGATAGGGTGAGAAGCACTGTCATCCGGGAGAAACTCGGAGTAGAACCGTTGCTCCTCCGCATTAAGAGGAGCCAGATGAGGTGGTTCGGGCATCTGGTTAGGATGCCTCCCGAACGCCTTCCTGGGGAGGTGTTCAGAGCACGTCCAACCGGTAGGAGGCCTCGGGGAAGACCCAGGACACGTTGGAGAGACTATGTCTCTCAGCTGGCCTGGGAACACCTCGGCATCCGCTGGGAAGAGCTGGACGAAGTGGCCGGGGACAGGGATGTCTGGGCTTCCCTGCTTAGGTTGCTGCCCCCCCGACCCGACCTCGGATAAGCGGAAGAAAATGGATGGATGGATGGACAGATGTAATTCCATACACACCTTCTAAAAAGTTCAACTTTTGTCTTGTTGGACTGCAGAGTATTTTCCCAAAGGTCTTGGGGATCATCAAGATGTTTTCTGGCAAAATTGAGACCAGCCTTGGTGTTCTTTTTGTTCAGCAGTGGTTTTTGCCTAGTGTCTTTCTTGTGGTGGAGTCATAAACATTGACTTTAACTGAGGCAAATGCGGCCTGCAGTTCTTTGAATGTTGTTGTGGGGTCTTTTCCTCTTGGATTAGTCGGTGCACTCTTGGGGTAATTTTGGTTGGATGGCCATTCCATTTGTGGATAATCACTGTGGAGTCCTAAAACTTTACAAATGGATTTTAAAGTTTTAAGTTTTCACACCACTGTGTGCGCTTAAAAACAAAATCTGCAACAATTAAGCAATGAATTGACGATGAATCAATTATCCAATTAATCGACAAATTGTATTGGTAGTGGGTTTATCGTTCTTTTATTTGAAAATCTAAATTTAGCCTCTCAAATGTAAATATCTTTTAATTTCCTTAGTCATCAGAGAACATTTACAGCAACACACACAACCACAGGTCTTATTTATTGTCCATTTTATGTCCTATATGTTTGTATGATCTTTTATTTGTCTGTATATTTGTATATGTGTATAAGGGTGTTGTTTTATGTCTAGGGGGCTTTAATGATATTAAAAAACATATTTAGATGTTTTTAAACAGGATTTCTATGCCCTAACTATCCCATTTATAAATTAAGAAATCTTTCTCTGTGCAAATTCTCTTATCGCGGTCGGTTCCGGAACCAACTGATTGCAGTAAAGGAGAGATTGATGTACCCCTTCTTACATGTTAATATGAATTTATTTTTACACTCTTATGACAGACACTGATTACTTTATTTCCACCATTGTTCCAAACAAATCAGTAGTGAATCGTGTTTGACCTCCATGGGGTGTCCTCTCTTCTTGCCAGTTCCGTTTTCCGTCTCAATATATATATTTTTTATTTACAAATGTTCCACATGCTTGTGTGTCTGTGGCCTGAATTGTGTCTCCAGGAGTGTGTGCCAGGATGAGAACCACACGGCCAGCTGGCGACAGACAGGATCTCTATAAGTCTGGCAGGAGGTTTTTACAGTAGCAGGGGGGGGGCACGTGTGCATTTATGTGTGTTTGTGTGCGCTGAGATCTTTTTGCGGCAACCGTCAGCACCTGTTAGACCATCATGAGTCATAACACATCTTGTCGTCACTGCATCTGCCTCCATGCCGCCCGCTGAGAAAGAAACGGGTGGGGGGTCGTCATGAGTCCAAGACCCTTTGGTTGTTAAAACAACACCCGGTTTTTAACAGAGGAGGCTTTTCCTTCTCACTCTCCACTTTTCCTTTCTTTCCACCTTTCTGTCCAAGCACCTGATCAACCTGCATTGCAGCTGCTTCTCATCTCACATCAAAGTGTGTGTGTGCATAGGAAGGACTGTGGGGGGTAACAGCGGAAGGGGGATTTCTGGAGATCGAATTGCGTGTTCCTCAGAAGTGGCACGCACGCAAACAAACGCATCCTTCGCCGCGTCCCCCGAGCCCGACAAATCAGTGTCGGGCTCATCGAGATGTCAGAAAAAGCGAATGTCGAGGTTAAACACATGCTACTGTCTGCGTGTGTACTCGTGTGTGTGTGCGTGTGTGCGAGTGTGTGTGTGCGTGTGTGCGAGTGTGTGTGTGCCTCATTACAGCATGTCGCTTGTTTTTTTTTCTTTTTACAAATCTTCCAGCTGTGGAGCAGCTTGACAAAAACTAAGTGTGTCAAAAAGGCATGCCAGGCTTGATATCTTTACCTCCTCCCTTCACAATGTTCTGACATTATTCTGTGACTTTAAGCCATTGTTTGCATTTTTTAAATTATTTATTTAAAAAAAAGAAAGCGGCTTGTCAAGATGTACATAAGGCTTGAAAAGTGAAGTTTTAGCTGAACTCGGCCAACTCATCCATCCTTCCATCACTCGTGAACAAGACCCCGAGGTACTTAAACTCCTCCACTTGAGGCAGGACCTCATCCCCGACCCGGAGATGGCACTCCACCCTTTCCCGGGCGAGATCCATGGACTCGGACTTGGAGGTGCTGATTCTCATTCGAGCTGCTTCACACTCAAGTCTGAACCAATCCAGTGAGAGTTGAAGGTCACGGCTCGATGAAGCCAACAGAACCACGTCATCTGCAAAAAGCAGGGACTGAATCCTGCGGCCACCAAACCGAAACCCCTTAACTCCCTGGCTGCGCCTAGAAATTCTGTCCATGAAAGTAGTGAACAGAATCGGTGACAAAGGGCAGCCTTGGCGGAGTCTAACCCTCACTGGAAACGGGTCCGACTTATTGCCGGCAATGCGAACCAAACTCTGACACTGGTCATAAAGGGAACGAACCGCCTCATGCACCCCATAAACCCCAACGAACTCCCATGCACCCTCAAGGACCCTGCCGAGAGTATAGAGTTGGTCCACAGTTCCACGACCAGGACGAAAACCACACTGCTCCTCCTGAATCCGAGATTCGACTATCCGGCAGATCCTCCTCTCCAGAACCCCTCAATAGACCTTACCGGGAAGGCTGAGGAGTGTGATCCCACGATAGTTAGAACACACCCTCCGGTCCCCCTTCTTTAAAAGCGGGACCACCACCCCAGTCTGCCAGTCCAGGGGCACCAACCCCGACGCCCACGCAATGCTGCAGAGTCGTGTAAATTAAGACACGCCCACAGCATTCAGGGCCTTAAGGAACTCCAGGCGGATCTCATCCACCCCCTGGGCCCTGTCACCAAGGATCTTTTTGCGACCTCAGCCCCAGAGATAGGCGAACCCGCCTCAGAGTCCCCAGGCACTGCTTCCATGTTGGAAGGCGTGTCGGTGGGATTGAGTAGGTCTTCAAAGTCCACTGGTCCACAACATCTCGAGACGAGTTCAGCAGCACACCGTCCCCACCATACACGGTGTTGACTGTGCAATGCTTCCCCCTCCTGAGACGGCGGATGGTGTCCAGAATCTCTTTGAAGCTATCCGGAAGTCGTTTCCCATGGCCTCTCCGAACTCCATGTCCGGGTTTTTGCCTCAGCGACCGCCAGACCTTGGCCTTCCGGTACCTGTCAGCTGCCTCCAGAGTCCCATGGGCCAAAAGGGCCTGATAGGACTCTTTCTTCAGCTTGACGGTATCCCTCACCACTGGTGTCCACCAAAGGGTTCTGGGATTACCGCCACGACAGGCACCGACCACCTTACGGGCACAGCTCCGATCGGCCGCATCGACAATGGAGGCACGAAACATCGCCCACTCAGATTCAATGTCCGCTGCCTCCCTCGGAACATGGTCAAAGCTCTCCCGTAGGTGGGAGTTGAAACTCCTTCTGACAGGGGACTCTGCCAGACGTTCTCATCAGACCCTCACAATGCGTTTGGATCTGCCAGGTCTGACCGGCATCCTCCCCCACCATCGGAACCAACTCACCACAATGTGGTGATCAGTTGACAGCTCCGCCCATCTCCTCACCAGAGGGTCCAAAACATGTGGCCGCTTTGCGCTCTCACCATCCCACTGTTAAGGATTACACCTTCTTCTCATCAGTCCACCACTCATAATCTAGATTAGATTATTTTCTAACCAGCAGCACACTGATGAGTGATATATCTGAAACCAAAATTCATCCCATCATTATCAGCGACCATGCACCAGTGTCACTTACACTGGTAAGTAATAAGAACAGTAAACCACCAACACGAAACTGGAGATTGAATACATCATTGCTTAAAGACTCTGAATTTATCAGTTACTTCAAGAGACAATGGTCTCCATACATAGAAAACAACGATTTACCAGGAACATCAGCCTGTGTTCTCTGGGAGGCAGGGAAAGCAGTAATGCGCGGGAAAATAGTTTCATTTTCCTCTCACAAGAAAAAGAAAGAGACTTCCAAATAATCAGTTTTGGAAGGTAAAATGAAATCGTTAGAGGAGGCCTACTCTGTCTCTCAAGATGAACACACTCTAAACACACTCTAAGAAAAAAGAAACTGGAACTTGAGGAAATATTAAATAAGAACACACAATTCTTAGTACAAAGGCTTCGCTTGGGGAAATTTGAACATAGTAACAAATCTGGGACATTTTTGGCTAATCAATTAAAAACAAATAAAGAGAAAACAACTATCTACGGCGTTAAAGACTCAGCAGGAAATATCAGCCATGACCCTGATAAAATAAACACCATTTTCAGGGATTTTTACAAAGCATTATACACACCACAATTAGACCCATCAGATGATGAAATAGATCAGTTTCTTAATAATTTAAATCTACCGATATTACAACAGAACCAGAAAACATCTCTGGACTCACGTCTATCTGTTGGCGAACTCCAGGAAGCTCTCCAGCTCATGCCTAATAATAAAGCCCCAGGCCCAGATGGTTTTCCGGCTGAATTCTACAAAGAATTCTGAAATACACTGGCGGCAACTTTTTACAAAATGTTATTAGAAATAATGGAGAAAAACAAAATGCCTCCAACTATGAACTTAGCTAATACTCTCTTATTAAAAACAGGAAAAGACTCCACACTCCCATCTAGCTACCGCCCAATTTCCTCAATTAATGTAGATTTTAAAATAATCAGTAAAGCTTTGGCTAGAAGGTTAGAGAAAATAACTCCTTTCATAATCCATCCAGACCAAACAGGTTTTATTAAAGGTAGACACTCCTCAACTAACACACGAAGATTAATTAACCTCATAGATTATTCTAACATACAGATTTTGGAAACTATTATCCTTTCTCTAGATGCAGAAAAAGCATTTGACAGGGTAAACTGGAAATTCCTATTCAGGACATTAATTAAATTTGGGTTTGGACCGGGTTTTATTGATTGGATCAGAATATTTTATACCAACCCACATGCATGTGTGAAGACCAATGATCAAACTTCTTCAAGCTTTAGCCTTCACAGAGGCACAAGGCAGGGCTGTCCGCTGTCCCCTTCACTGTTTTCCATATTTATCGAACCCTTAGCAGCGGCCATCAGACAACATGAAGAAATCAAAGGGATCCGCACCAGAGATATGGATCACAAAATAAGTCTCTATGCTAATGATGTACTACTTTTTCTCCAGAATACTCAAGCGTCCTTTTCCCGCACGATTCAACTTATAAACAAGTACTCATCAGTGTCTGATTACTCTATTAACTGGTCTAAGACCACAGCTCTACCCATTAACTGTCACTTTCAGGGTATACCTGATGCCATAATACGGACAGGGAATATCCGATATTTGGTATAAACATTTCACCCAAGTTGTCAGAGCTGACACAGTTGAATTACGTTCAGCTTTTGAAAACAACTGAGGGTGATCTTTTGCGGTGGCGACGTCTACCCATATCGCTCATGGGGAGAGTGGCTGCCATCAAAATGATGGTTTTACCGAAAATTAATTTTTTGTTTTCAATGATACCCACCAAACCATCCTCCAACTGGTTCAAGTCACTGGACTCCCACATCTCTAAATTCCTTTGGAAAGACAAACCATCACGTATCAGCTTAAATACGTTAAAACAAACCAGAGGCAGGGGTGGTTTACAGCCTCCGGACTTTTCTCAGTATTTCTTAGCCAATCAACTGCAATATGTCTCCAAATGGCTCAAACCGAGTTATCCAGACGAGCCATGGAGAGGTATAGAGCAAGCACTGTGTGATCATTTAGAAATCTGTGATCTACCATTCATCAGTTCAACCATTAAACATCATAAATGTTACAAAAATATGAACATCAGCTCCACTCTGACAGCTTGGTGGGAATTTCTTAAAATAAACAAATGTTCCCTCTATCCATGTAAGCTGACATCCATCTGTAACAACCCTGACATCCTACAAAATAAAAGAATGATAAACTTTTCTCTATGGAAAAACAAAGGGATAAAACACTTAGATAATATCATAGTAGAAGGAAAGTTTGTGTCATTTGATACGCTCACCTCCCAATATGGAATCAGCAGCACCAAATTTTTAGAATACCACCAAATCAAATCTATAATAGGAAAAAAATACACGCCCAATCAATTGAACCTGCAAATGCCAACCAAGGTGGCAGAATTCTGTAA
>QODF01000200.1:95293-174732 GCA_024372805.1 Oostethus manadensis | reverse complement strand
GGGGGTTGTTTCGGCTCCGGATCTCAGTCGGCGGCAGAGCTGGGAGGAGTGCATGCGTGCCTGCGTGCGTGCGTGCGTGCGTGTGGGACTCTGTGGATTTTCCGGCGGCCGGGTATGGTGGTATGGCCCCGTGTCTCGGGGGAGCTCGCGGTGATGCTGCTCGCTGCATTGGGGGGGTGGCACATCCAGGTACATATGTGAAAATGTAGGTGTGTGGGTGTATGTGTGTTGGCATGTGTGAGTGTGGGAACAGGGTTTGGTGTGGGTACTGGGGCTGGGGTGGACGGGTCACGGGGGGTGGGTAGACCCATGGGCCCTCTATGGGCGGCCGCCTCTGGCGTTGGGGAAGGCGATGGCCCGTGGCAGTTATGTCTGGGGTGGCCTGGAGCTCCTGGGGTGTTGGGTATGGCCCCTGCTTTGGGGGGTTGGGTGGCTTCTGGGCCCGGGGGTTCGGGGGCGGTTGTCCTGCTTGTCCGAAGCTGGCCAGCCTCCGGCGGGTGTTCCGGTGGTTGGCTCCCAGGCCCCCTTTGTGGCCCTTGCTCGGCTGCTGAGTGGCGTCCGGCTGGGTCTCCCTTGCACCTCTTCGGAGTGGACTCGCGGTTGGCTCTTGGGGTGGCGGGGTCAGGCCTTCCCCTCTGTAGGGAGCCTGCTTGGGGGCCGTGCTCCGGCGTCTTCCTAGTCGGACCCTTGCTTTTGGAGGGAGTGTGGTTTGGGATGCATGGCTGTGTTCACCACAAACATCTCCTCATTCTCTGTTTCACTCTGATGCAGTTATCCTGTCACTGCAGACTAATGTAGATTTAATGTAGATTTGTTGCACGTGTCATCTGGATGGGCATTGTTCAAGAGGTTCTGTTTCTTTTCTCATTGTTTTTCTTGTATGTTTATCATTATTAGTAAATATGTATGTTTGTGTCTATACATGTATATATGCACACTGTATACGTGTGTATGTATTTATGTACTGCATGGATATGTGTATGTGCACAGTATGTGTATGTATACGTGTACGGGTATGTGTATATGTATGTATGTATGTATGTATATATACATATATATATATGTGTGTGTGTGTATATATATTTATATGTATGTGTGTGTGTGTGTGTATGCATATGTATGTATGTGTATGTGTTTGTATATGCGTATGTATATATGTGTATATATATGTATGTATATGTATATGTATGTGTGTATATTAGTATTATCATTGTTATTATTATTATTATTTTATTTATTTTTTTCCCCTGTATTTTTGCTTATTTTGCTCTGTGACTGTTCTGGTTGTTGCTGAAATTGTGATTATCATGGTTGTTTATAATATGGTTGAAATATGTTTGTGAGGTTCTTCTGCACCCTTTCTTATATCCCCCACCCCACCCCCCACCCGTCCCTTTTCAGGTCAGGTCCGGCATTGAAATGTGGCGCAACAAAATTCATAATAAACGCAGTCAAATGTCAAGGGAGACTCATTTGGATTATGAAGTTTCCCTTGGCAAAGAAATTTTCCTCAGCATTTAAAGGCAGCTTGACTTCCATTCAGCTGTTATGATGCTGGACAAGACAAAAAACAAAAAAACAAAAATACAAAAACATGTGGCTGCAAGTCTGACGACACAACACAAAGTCAATCATCGAACTGCGGCCCAGGGTGTCCTGGTGTTAAGTTCACATGTGGACACCCTTATGCTTGTACATGTTGTTTGTTATAGACAATCCATGACGAGCACAGAAGTCCAATAACAAGACACCGCTCAGGTTACGATCAGGGGGGCCGTTCCTCCCAATCACACCTCTCCAGGCCCTTTTGCGCAAACAACAGTCAGGAGCCGTCCCCCCACCCGAAGGCGTAGCGAAACTACCCTCTCGTTTACCGGGTTAAACTCCAACGTGCAGGCTTGGAGTCGGGGGGCAACAAGAATTGCCACCCCTGCTCGTCGCCTCCCATTCCCGGCAACACCAGAGTGGAATGAAGTCCAGCCCCTCTCGAGAGGACTAATTCCAGAGCCCTTGCTGTGCGTTGAGGTTAGTCCAACTATATCTAGCCGGAATTCACCAGCTCAGGCTTCTCCCCGCCAGAGAGGTGACATTCCATGTACCGACAACTAGCTTCTGTAGCCGAGGATCGGACCGCCAAGGCCTCTGCTTCCGGCCGCCATCCAGCTCCCTTGCACCCGACCCCTTTGGCCCCTCCCACGAGTGGTGAGCTCATGGGAGGGGGGACCCACGTTACCCTTTCGGGCTGTGCCCGACCGGGCCCCATGGGTGCAGGCCCGGCCACCAGACGCTCGCCATCATGCCCCACTTCCAGGCTTGGCTCCAGAGGGGGGCCTCAATGACCCGCGTCCGGGCGAGGGAAAACAAATTCCATTGTTATAATAAAGAAGGTGACTTTAAAAATAGGAATATAGTGAAAAAACAAAGTGACGGTTTTGTATCTACTATAAACATAATGTACAATATAAAATATACATTACAAAAACAAAATATTTTTATAATGAATGTACAATCCGCCCACCAAAAACAAAATGGTGGAACCCATCTTTTCAGGAAGCAGCTTGCTCACTAACAAACTTTGAAACTGAGATTCCTAGTTGAGAAGATTAGAAGTGAATACAAGAAGCATATACTGCTGTGTTCTTTTAGTTTTTACTCAGGATTATGCTTTTATTGACATACTAATTGCGCACTTCTGTGTGAATGGTGGGCTAAACACTCCTAAAGGTCAGATCCTAACTCTCCCCTGCCTTAAAGGTCAAAGTTGAGCAGCATTGACCCCAGCGTGCACGGGTGTAAAACACTCCCCCCGTCCCGATCCTCCTGAGAGAATAGAATGGGTCATAAATCACATGCTTTATAATTGGTAGCAAAATAGCTGTCCAGCAGTATATAACCTTTTATGTGTCGTCTCAACTCTTTATTATGGTGCTAATGAGTGGCCGGGCGTCAGAGTTTGAGTTGCATGCCAAGAGGATTGGGGGGGGGGGGGGGTACTGGAATACTGCTGACTGACCACTTCCACACCACTTCCACATAGATACTGTGTTGGAACTCAGAACTCACTGACACACCAGAGGGCACGCATATTTACACCCAAGAAAATGCGCGTATGGAACCAGTTCCTCACATACACACACATGCATATGCAAACACACACACACAGACAGGCTCAGCAGTGTCCATTACAGGCAGCCATTAGCATGGAGATTGGGCTAATTGTCCCCGTAGACCACACAGGCAGCCCTCAGCAGGCCCTCTGTGAGCCCACCGGCCAGGGTCATTGCGCAGAGTCCGCTTCACACATCCTATTTCTCGGCGCTGACTCCAACTACTAATCAATCACTGAATGATTATGGGACGCATGTGGTAAATTCTTTCAGTGCAAATAACGGCATTCGAGGAAACTGTTCTCTGGCTTGGATTTTTAGAACACACGTGACAGATATCCTTAGTCACGTTTTAGTCATGTGGACAAAAACATTAAGCAGGATTTTGCAGGGTTTTTTGTCTGATAGCCAAAATGGCTGATTTTCCATCAGCTTTTCCTGAACGTTGCGAGAAAAGTTGGACAGTGAATATTCTCATTCATTCTCAGGGCATTGAATCAATCGCAACAAAATTGTTCAGGTTGTTTGCAAACGTTTCGCCTCTCATTTGAGCACGCATCATCAGTTCATGTTCAAGACTAGACAGGGCAGCTCTAGTCCTCAACCAAAACTAGATACAACAGCATTTTCATTCAAACAGGCTTTGTCAGTTCATGCTCAAAAAACTAGATAGAACAGCCCTTGTCCTTGTCTAAGACTAGATAGGACACCCCTAATCCTCCTCTAAGACTTGACAGGAAAGCATTCTCATTCGAGCAGGCTTTGTCAGTTCATACTCATACCAGATATGACTGCTCTAGTCCTTGGCCAAGACTAAATAATACAGCTATCGTCCTCATCCAACACTGTATAGAACAGCATTCTTATTTGAGCAAGCTTTGTCCGTTCATGCTCAAGATTAGATAGGATAGCTCTAATCCTATTAATAATAATATTAATAATAATAATAATAGTGGTAATTTTTTAAAAGCGTCTTTATGAATACTCAAGGTCACTTTACATAACAGGAAATAAGAAATACATAAAACAAATACAAAAGGATAACAGCTCCTTGTCCTTGTCCAAGACTAGATAGCACAGCTATTGTCCTCATCCAAGAGTAGATGAGCAGGCTTTGTCTGTTCATGATCAAGACTAGACAGCTCTAGTTCTTGTCCAAGACTAAATTGGACACCTCTCTTCCTCCTCCAAGACTTGATAGGAAAACATTCTCATTCAAGCAGACTTTGTCAATTCATGCTCATAACTGTACAGGACAGTTCTAGTCCGCTTTCTAGACTAGGTAGGACTGCTATTGTCCTCATCCAAGAGTAGATGAGCAGGATCAAGACTAGACAGCTCTAGTTCTTGTCCAAGACTAAATTGGACACCTCTCTTCCTCCTCCAAGACTTGATAGGAAAACATTCTCATTCAAGCAGACTTTGTCAATTCATGCTCATAACTGTACAGGACAGTTCTAGTCCGCTTTCTAGACTAGGTAGGACTGCTATTGTCCTCATCCAAGAGTAGATGAGCAGGATCAAGACTAGACAGCTCTAGTTCTTGTCCAAGAATAGGGCAACTCTTGTCCTCCTACAAGTCTAGATAGAACAGCATTCTTATTCAAGCCGGCTTTGTCAGTTCATGCTCAAGACTAGACAGGACAGCAAAAAGCCAGCTCTCGTCGTCATCTAAGACTAGATAGGACAGCATTATCATTTGAGCCTGCTTTGTCAGTCAATGCCCAAGACTAGAGAAGATAGCGCTTGACCTCAACCAAAACTAGATAGAACAACATGAGAAGTCTTCTAAGACATCTTGAACAATCCAGCTGAAATCACTTAAACGCCCTGAGAATTGCAATGTTTTAAGGTTTATTTTTTTACTAACACGGCATCAGTTTGTGATTTTACAAATTTTGTTGCCAGTGTTTTATGAGTTCTTTGTAACTTGACAGCAGCAAACTTTGAATGTGTGCAGCACAACCATTTGAATTGTGTTGCATGAAGAGTACACAAACATAAAATAGTCTAGTAAAGTCTAAATACAAATAAATATAATTTTAGCAGCATTAGTCTTATCTCCACAACCAGTCTGGTAAACCTGCCAAAACAATCAGACCGTTTGTGGGCCAGTTTGAACCATAGTAGTACTAGTAAGGGTCCAGCCTCATTAGCAGCAGCAACCACAGCTCAAAGCTCCCGATGAGACAAGTAGAAGAGATTGAGCGGCTCCTGCGTGACCTCACTCAGGGGAGAACACAGGCAAGAAGATCTATACCTGCTGGCGGCCCCGCGGGTCTCTTTGTTCTTCTTCTGTGTTTGCTGACAGATCGGAGGGGTGTATTGACGGGGTACCTCACGGGGCTACATTGTGTGTGTGCAGATAAGTGATATATTCATGAATGCATGCACACATTACAGACATGGCTTTTACACGGCCTTTGACAAAAAGTAACATTGAAAGTATAAGCAATATTTATTGTATATTTCCGGTGTGCCCCATTTCTCATTGTTAGCAGGATAGAAAGTGCAGATGGTCCTCGTTTTTTTTAAAATTCAAAATTACTTAGTTATTTTGGTTGAGAACTGGAGAAGTACTTTACACTATCGCAACCATCATCAAGGGTATAGATGGTTTTGTTACGTCTACTAGGACGTTGCAAGGATGACAAGGAAGTGTTCAATCTGCTCTTATAAAAGCGACAGTAATACCTAAGCAATAAGTGAGCAAAGTTGTCAATCGTTTTTCTATTACTGTATACTTTATATTGTGTATTTAGTGTTTTTATTACTGTACTTTTTACCCTTCATGTGTTCTGTGTAAAGTGTGAAGGACTTCAGTATTAATGAGTTCTGACTTTGTAGACTTTGAATTTGACTGACAACAAGTCATAGGCACTGAACTCGTTCGTAACCCGAGGACCACATGTATCGAGACTTCTGTAAGTGTTTTTTTTATTTATGACGCCTGAAAACATCCAATACAGTACTTCAAAACATTTGAAAAACAGCAACCGTATCGCCATTTTTTCATTGGACAGTATGATTCACACATTGAGATGTTTATTCTATTCGGTGCATGATATTTTTTAGGGGTGCAACGATTCGATTCGTATCACTATTCGTGGTTGCCAGTTCGATTCAAGGATGATATTGGTTCATTTAGAATGATACAATCCGAAACGATTCAGTAACTTTAAATCGATTCAGTAACTTTTGAGCCAAAAATTCAAGCAATCTGACAGTGAAATAAATAGCTGAATACTGGACAGTGCAGGTGAGGTTTCCTAAATTTCCTTTGCTTTTTGTTAGATAATCTGGTATACATTAATTATGGATATAACCAAAAAGGTAAACAATAATTAATGACAAAGGAATTCACATTTTATTTGAATAAAGTGCAACCAACACTTCATGTTAAATTACCAATTAAATGAATGAACAGGTTGAATGATTAAATCTGATAAAACAGTACTAACTGTAATTTTATACCTCATTCACTTCTCTAACCAAAGTATTAAAGAAGTTATTTCCCATCACCAGCTTTGAATGAAATTTCATGTGCTGATAGATATTAAAGTGAATGAATTTGCACAGATGCTATTAAAGATACAAGGAGGGGTTTGATCAACACGCTTATCATTGCAAGAAAAAATGGAACATACGCCAGAACAACAGTGGCTCCCAAACGACAACCAGAACACAAACATGCACAAACTTAATGCTCGCTACGTTCTTTTTATCTTGTCCTGACGCTCCCATCCATGATTTTGAAAGGCTTCTAGTCGGACTTAACTTTGGATGTGGTCCAACACTCAGTATAAATCCCACACCAAATGGAAGAGGAAGAAGTCATCTAGCTAACAAGCATGTATGCCACTGAAAATACATCCCATATCCTATGAAAAATTCCATATTTTAGGACGTCCACACGGACTCTTCTAACAGAGCGCGCACGCTCAGCGTCACATGACGTCAACAGGCACGACTAATTGACTTACGACAAATCAAACTTACAAGGGTAACGTTTAACGTCTTAATCATAAAAATAGCTAAAGACGCCCTTTTCCATATAAAACCTGCCGTGCTTAAATCCAATGCTTTATTTCCTAGTATCGATTAAATAAATTGATAACGTTTCAAGCGATGTTAGCTCGATATATGTGGTCTGGAATGGCAATTTGGTGAACACAGATTGATGGAGTTGGATCATAGGAATATAAATCGATGCATTGGTGTAGTAAAGGAATCGTTACACCACTAATATTTTTCTCTATTAACATCGGTTCAGAATCAGATCCTGCAAATGACACGTATTTCACTAAAGATAAGCTTCTCCATCATGTGTTTGCTCATCCAGGCAGACACAATAGCATCCTTGAGGAAGTGTGACTAACCCAAACACAGTTGCATGACAGAGCGCCAGGTGCATGTTCCGGTCTGGTAACAGCAGCAGTCTTGTGTTTTGGACAGTATCGGATGTTATCTGGTGAGCGCTTATCACAAATGATGTCTACAGATGAGGCTGAAAGGCTTTAAAACGTTGCGGGGTGGTAAACGACACTGTTCCGAAAAGTTCTAATGAGGGGGGACCGATCGGGGCTCATTGTTGGCCAAGCACCCCTATCCTGCCTAAGCGTGGTGTATGCTGGTGGTTTTAACAAGCTTTCAACGTCACTGAAGGGCTTTTGCTTCCTAATGTCTTCACCTGTACTACACTTTGTATGAAGGATGGGGGGTTCGGGTGGGGTGGGGTGTGGGGTGTTCAGTTGGCTCATGCCACCACCTAACTGCAACAAATCTACAAATCCAATCTTGTGGATCAAAAATCAGAACATTTGCATTTCCGTGAATGATGAATCGAAAATGTGTGGTGTTCGGGTTCCACTGTAGACAGTCGGTTCATACTTTGGTGTGGTTCGATTATCATTCACAATGATGTTTTGTCATTGGACAAAAATATTACGTGATAAAATTTAAATATTTGAATCTACACTCACAGATCTGCTGGGTTGAATACATTGGTTATTTTTATATTCTGCTATTTTGACCAGCTCAGATTTCTCATATAGCTTCTAAAATGTTCTTAAAAATATATTCTTATATATACATATATAGTGTATACTTATATACTGTACATTTAAAGCGGAGAGACAACGTGCCTCATGTATTTGTCCCTTCTTCGTGTTATTTTGACACTGGTGTCTGGTGTGTTTGGGCCATGTGGTTCATTTGAGCTTAAATGAACTGTACCGCACCCGAGTGTACTTGCAAGTTGACCAAACAAGCCACACTAACAGACCAGAGTTGCTTTTAACCAAATCAAACCAAGTGTAAGCGCAGTCAGATCAACACATATGTGTACATTACACATCAACTGTAACTTAACCACACTTTTTTGCAAGTTGTGTGAAGGATAATAAATCCGCGAGAGAACGTATGATGCCTGGAACGGAATCAAAACGAAGACTCTGAACTTTCTACTTGGGCTGGAACAAAATATGATGCATTTATTGTGTTTAGACAGACTTGGCTGCGTGATTCAATATGACAGCATATTTCACAGCAAGTGCAGGTTGATGCCATCAGAATGAGTGACAGGCTACCAATGTACTGCTCCATATACACTTGCTGGCTTTCCTGATCCTGTCAGACTGACAGCATGTCGGTAAAAGAGACTGGGAAAGGCTAGATCTGGCATTGTATTGCCCCCAGTAGAGCTCCATTGCATCTCATGCTCTGGATGAAAAACCGTGAAACATCTGTTTTTGAAAAAAGAAAGAACTTCTTTCTAAATGGATAGATGATCCAGCTACACAGACTTCAGATCAAAACTATCAGTAAGGATATTTAGAGCAGAAAGGGGTACCCTTAAATTAATCCTAGTCAGTCAGTCAAAGTAATATCTGAGTTGTTAAAGGTTCTAAAGAGTGGAATCTTACCATTTTTCATACTTTTTTGGCTGTTGGGCATGCGGATCTTTTGTTCTCATCCAGCCACGGAGCGCCCCATAAGCAACATGACAAGATTTTGCACAATAGGACAATAAAATGAATGTTTTCACAGGCAGGACACTTTATATACTGACAGATTTCATGTATGCATAGAAAATGGATGGATGGCAGCCTTGTTGTTGTCACGCTTTTGCTCCTTTAGCACAGTAAGTGGCTTATGTGATTCAACAAGTTCCTTGCGCAGGACCTTAAAGTGTGATAGCGCTTCAAGATAATTGTATTCCAAGATATGTATGATCCAAATATAATTTTGGAATGTGCAAATTAAACAGTCCAGGATTAAAGATTGTTGTGTGAAGGTGGCCTTTTATAAAACACTAACTGGATTTTGAGAGATGTAACTGACATTTTTCTGCCGTTTTGTTCGTTACTCATACTTAAGCAAATGTTACTCAGGTGTTCAATTTTCTGTAAGCTGGGCTGAAAGAAGAAATCATTTCTTATTGAAGAGGTTTTCTGGGATATATTTGGATATATATTTGATAAATAGATACTCACCAAGAGAAATTGGAGTTTGGATGTTACTCATGCTATTCTGTCTACCGTCCATGCCCAAAACAATAGAATATGTCTGACATAAATATTTAGCAGGCGGAATTATTAAACAGCAGCATGGGACAGAGCCTGAAGCTTTGCATTCTCCGGCATTCTTCTGGTATTGTTTCCTTTATGTCAGCAAAACCTTTCTGTTCGGGTAGCAATGATACAAAAGATGGAGTTGGGTGGAGTTGCAGACATTCTGTAGATTGGTCAACATTCCATGCAAGAATGGGAACAAAATGGGAAAAACACAAAAGGAAACTTTTCGGATCTACTTAACTGTACCACTTGATGGAATCATGGCTATTACTGCAAAATATTTGAGCTAGCGGGTGTCAAATTTCAGATTAGTTTGGTAATGAATGATCACTTCTCATACTATATGCTGTCATTTGTGACAGATGTTGTAACTGTCACGGTTCCAAAGATGATGCCATTCCGTGCAAAGTCTTGACCTGTAGATTTGCTGTGAGTGAGCACATAAGTAGCTTTATATCACTGCAAATGGCCAAGACAGCCCCTGACTTGCACTGGCTCTCTCCAATCTGTAAGTCACTATCACAGATCATTGAGCCATGCATCTCAATGAGGGCCAGATTGATTGGCTGGAACGGAGCGGAGACAGGGTTCGATCCTTTGCCCTCCAGTCCTGAGAAGAGAAACGCGGTCACAGTCGTACAGCTACCCAGTCCACTCTCCATCAACGACATGATTGGACTCATGCATGCTCGGCCACACCCGTACCTGATTGAACAAATGTGGTGACTAATGGAGAAGATGAGAGCGAGAAAGGGCGAGGGGGAGATGGAGATAAATTTGGGGGTTGTGTGCTGATTGACCTGTGGCCAGAGAGGTTATGTCCATTGATCTGTAGGTCAGGAGAGAAAAGGATTTTGCCTGAGGTGCCTCAGAATGAGTCCATTTGAGGTTTAGGATTCTGCTCTATCCTCACCATCAGCTTTTTCATCATCTGATTCCCGAGGCCTTCCAGCTGTTGCCTTCCGTCGCTTGTGGCATCTCCATGTGAAGCCCAGAGAGCGACTGAGGACAAAGGCCGATCAATGTTCTACAAGAGGTTGATACAGATCTTATTAGTCAATGAATGATCATTAGCAATCTAACGAGGCATTGATTTTTGCGGGGGGGGCAAAGGTTGCTGTGTTTGTGCCCGGTGTCTTTAACACATTAAATGCGATTGATCGCTTGGTAGGAGAGCTATTTTTGAAGGATGCTGGAATTAAATTGGACAGAGAGAGGAGATATGAGGTCAGCCCAGTAGAAGTGCTTCTTTATTGTCAAAGAATGTGGAGCCGAGCTGTCGAACAATTAATAGAAAGCAGATATCTTGAAATAACGTGTCAAAGGCAAGTGGCCGTCATGTTTTTTGTTTTTTTTTTCAAAGGCTGGAGCAGCTTTGAAAGGAGCGGAAATGACTGTGCTGGTTGCAGGTGTGTTACAACAGGGCCTATTATGTTGCTCATTAAATACCAAACTTCTCAATAGGCCATTATTTCCCCAATAAAAAACAAACGGCGACCTGCATACTTTCCCTTCACCCCCCTCCGCTTTGGAGCTTAGCTCTACCTCACAGACGGCAAAAAGTCCTGACTAATATCCTGCATGATGCCTTTAAATGGGACGCAGGCTGCCTTATAGGGTGGGGCACAGGTGTGGCAGGAGCCAGTGGCTTTTATAGGCCTCCATCTCCTCTGAAAGTGTGCCAAGAGTTAGCCACCAGGCGTTAACAGAACTCCCCCCCCCCCTTCAAATCTTTGCATGCCTACTGCTTATATAGAGTCTGTGCTTGTTACTGCTTTATAGACGGCTTTCTGATGTGCTTAAGGAATTGTTTGATAATTGGGATAATGGTTCTGGTAAGAACGACTCGTCTCAGCACTTTATCGCTAGTGAAAAATGCAGCTGACGCGAAACAAGCGCCACGTCCTCTCCTCAACGTTTGCTCGTGTGTCTTCTGCCATTCAAAGCCGTCCGGGCCAGATCCCGTCAATCGAAATTATCCCGCATCCGCAGGTTTGTCACCAAAGGGGATGGCTGGGTGTGGGGCCTGGTGGGTTTAACGTTGTTCGTCACCATGTCTCCCCTGCAGTACAGCCTTTTCATGCCCTAGCATAATGTCAGCGGGTGACATCCCGACCTGATGTGATGTGGCATTCACTAAAGGTCACGTTAGGCATCTCCGCTCCATCTGCATCTGCTGAAGTGGCAGCCGTCATATGGGCGCTGGCATCGACCATTACCAAGGCCCTCGGGGGTCAGGGCGTGATGTTTTGAGGATTTTTAGAGGGATTTTGATCCTGCTGCTTCAGGGCTTGGTGCTGGACATTGTGCAAATGCGACCCACTATAAACATTTTGTCTTACAGAACTTTATCGTGTGATCTTTGTAGAGAGCAACATTTTGATCAGTGTATTGGTCTGTGGGTGCTTTCCTTCAATTCAAGAGCGAGCCACCAAAGCATAGGTTGCTTTGTCCGGGCACTCACGTGCCACACGGAATAACACAGTACAGGGCAAACGGACTAGTTTGTTTTGCAATATATTGTACAATAACTGTGACAGTGTACAAGAACTTTGACTATATATTGTACATTTCTGCAACTAATAGTGGCCATATTTTCGCCTAATTAGTAACAATATTGCAGCACCTAACACAGCATGTAAACAGATGAACTAAAGTCTGGATTACCTTGACTTTTTATTTGAGTTGGTAA
The DNA here is from genome assembly GCA_024372805.1 of Oostethus manadensis. Classification (NCBI taxonomy): domain Eukaryota; kingdom Metazoa; phylum Chordata; class Actinopteri; order Syngnathiformes; family Syngnathidae; genus Oostethus; species Oostethus manadensis. Next base: position 162,358 of record QODF01000200.1, on the reverse strand, counting down.
CAGATCAATTTGTGGTGTGATTTAGAACAACCAGCAGATTTATGGCAAACGGATCGGCCCGATCTTGTGGTGGAAGCCAATCTTTTCCAATCTTAAAAAATATGGCTGATCAGCAGCCGATACCGATCCTGAAGGTCGGATCGGAACATTCCTAATCTCAGTTATTGATCATACTAATGATCGCCAATGCAACTTGATTTTCAAAGATTGTCGCAGCGATACAGTTGTCCTTCATTCACTGTATAGCGGGAAATTGGTTCCCAACTGCAATGTAGGATTCAATGTAAATGAATTGAATTTTTGTGTAGTCACTTTCTAAATACGGTTTTTAACATTATAAGAGCCCTGTAGACATGAAATAACATGCCTATAATCACCTTTGTACTTTTATTATTCATGATTTACAATGCATTGTGCAACTCTTATGCTGCATGGACTCAAGACAGCTAGCTAGCCTGCTAACCAGTTTGCCTCAAACGTATTTCCTCTAAACCTGAGAAACATAAAATTTACCACTTCCACACGCGATGGGAGGATAACCTTTTTTTATTCTGTCATGTGGGACATGCCATGGTTGAGCTAATGGCTTCATGCAGTGTTAAGGTAATATATTGTAAGGTATGACTCAATGTTTTGTGTCATTAGTTATGATACTACATATAATACTACATGTCACTTGTATTACAATATACGTTTCTTATGACTATAATAGACTATAGTCTACCACAAAGCAGTGTTTTTTAATTAACTAATAATTTCTGAAAAACAACCATCTAGCTAGGGAGTGATAATTGAACGGCGATATTGCGAGGGATGACTGTATGATTTCCCCTCTGCACTCACTTATTTGTTACATCATAAAACAAATGAAAGTTTAGTCCTGACTAGCTTTCTGCATAGTGACATTTACTCTATTACTGCACGCACTCATCAGTGAACTAATGAGGACAAATACCAGATGGCCAAGAAAGGAGACAGAGAGAAGAAAGGAAACAATCAGCAACATTCTGAGGATAGACACTTCAATATGGGGACGGCCCAACAACGGCGAGCCAACAATCCATTCGAGCTGGTTGCTGTAGTGAAGGAACAGTTTACAAGCCCCACAGACGGGTCTTACGGCCCCCAGTTGTGTGTCTGAGACCCCCCAGGCTGAAGAGGGCCTGATTCTGACTGATACTGACAGGGTTTATGTGGGATGGTGCAAGGGGCCTGGAAATGTGTCAAAACAAAAAAAGTAGGGGCGGCGTAGCTCAAGAGATTGCGCGGGTCGTCCGGTAACCAGAGTGTTGGTGGTTCAAATCTTGCATCCTCCATTCCAGTCACAGCTGTGACGTATGTGTTTTCTATTTTTAAGTACCGATGAAGGTACCAGCAATGACCTACAACCTGGATCTGGTCCCCAGGCACTGCATGGTGGATTTCCGCTCCTCCTCAAAAGGATGGGCTAAATGCAGAGACAAATTTCACTGTACATTGTATGTGTGATAAATAAAGTTCCATTATTATAAAAGTAGCGATTCAGCAAACGTGCGCCAAGAAAAGACACAATCTGGTGTTTGTATTTGGATCAGAGGTGGAGGATGCGGGGCGAGGCGGCAATCGGAGGGGGATTGTGGTTTGGAATCCCAAAAGTGGACCAATAAAACACCTGAAAATCAAATCCCATTGCTCTTATCGCGGCGCCATTCAGAGACGTTATCTGCGCAGGTAATGTGGTTATAAATTCAATTCCGGCCCGGAGATTTCATTGTTTACTGATGCCGACATGTTCCGGGCGGCAGAACGAACAAAGCGCAGAAACATTCGATGCGTGTCGGGAAAAGTCATTTAGGCTTCCACGAGGGGATGCAAAAAGAGTGTGAGGGGGGAGGCGGCCGACACAAGGAGAGCCGTCACTCTCCCAAGGACACCACTTTCTATTCCCCACCCCATGTTTTATTTAGGTGACATTTTGCCCCATGTAGCTCTGCAAGGTTCCACGCAGCGCTAGTGATGTATGCATATTATTGACTTATGATATCTCCTTTGAGATGGACTTCGTCAGGTGGTTCCTCTCCATGATAATCTTTATTTACACTGTAGCCATTCCTTGTTTATAGCAGTTAATCCCTTCCAGATAAGTGAATTTCCACAAAGTAGGATTCTTTTTTTATAAATGGAATATTTTTGCTAATAGAGGACAGAAACCTGTTTACAACATTTTAAATACTGTTGTTAACATTAGTAGAGGGCTCTAGACATGAAATAACACCCCTATAGTCGCCTTTACACTCCTACTACCCGATATAGTTGCCATTAACCATACTACCCAATATAGTAGACATAATGAGAGAAAATATGACATACATAAAACATAATATAGACTCAAATATGTTAGAGTTCCTTTTTTACTTCTGGGTTCTGGACAGTACTTCTTGTGGTGGCTGTTGTCTCATTAATAGGGGTGTCACAAGATTTTGTGAAATGAAAACTTGACTTGATTTTGTGTTCAGAAAAAAAGTCTCCTCATGGGTCTTCAAGAACAATGACATGAACGGAGTGAGCCCGTTTGTCAGTCATACGGTCTGGGTAGGTGGATGCGGGTTCTCTAGCCTGCAGTTCTCTGAGTGCAGAGGAGTGTAATGTAGTATAAATTATATTAGTAGATGGCAGTACATTGGCTTATATTTTTTTATTGTTCATTTCTTAAAAGTAATGTTAAAATCTTGTCTCATCTTGTTCTCATAGATCCAATCTCATGTATTGTCTTGTCTTGTGACACCCCTACTCATTATAGTAACATTACTGCCACCTAGTGACCAGTGTAGAACACATAACATGTTTTTGAATGCGTCTTCTGAATGTCTTATATTTGTATTTTACTTTATTCAGCCATGTTTAAGCTTGAAAATGCCTAACTCATTCATACTATTTATGTAGTACATAGTTTTACATTTTTATGAACCCAAACGGAGGATCCCGAAGATGTATTTATACATCTTTTAAATTTTTTTGCATGTGCATGTGGCTCCAGAGTTGTGTTAGGCCATAAAAACGACCACAAGGTGACAGAAGTGCATCTGATTAGAGCTCAACAAAGATAATGTGAATAGAAAAAACATACAGGACAGCAAGGAGGAAGTGGAGGACAGGAGTAGCGTGCAGAAGGTTACGCGTTGTAGGGAGATTTTAACGCGTACACATACAGTTGTGTTCCACATGTGAAAGTTGTAAATAGTTCATGATGTTATACTTGTTAATACATTGTTATTTTGATTGTGTTCTTTATGTTGTGGTGTTGTTGCTTAGATTGCCGTCACAAAAGCAAAACAAAAAGCGATTAGCGTTATTTTTTCACAAAAGCTGGCTTTCTCCTTTTTTTAGGCTGGAAATTTTCCTGGTATTTTCCTGAAACTTACCTATGCTCTCCTGCTGATTTAAATGAAAGGAAAAGGGTAGAAACAAAACTTTTTTGTCCCATAAGAAACGTCAGTCTAATCTTTCTTTCTTTTAGTAGGTTCTATGTATATATGCAGCCACAGAACATAACATTCTAGGTGCCTTGAAAGATCAGTCTGAAATGGCCGGTACTGAAGGAGTTGTCTTTTGAAAAATGTCTGGGATTGAATGAGTTATTTTAAGCCAAAAATATGTAAAATTGTATTAAATATGCATATTTTTGGACGGTAGGCAGCCAGAAATTACAGGTGATAGAGTAAACATTCAAAGCGTGAAGTGGCAATGGATTACCCTAAAAATGATCTCAAAGATGACCTCAAAAATGACAACTACAGCAGGCATCGGTTCTCCCTCTACTGTGCAGAAATGGCAAATTAGGTGCGTCCTGCCTGCTAGCGCTCAGTGATTGATGGCTTTCAGGAGTAAATCACCTCATCTACTAGGTAAAATCTTGATATAGTGGACCTCCTTGGGATCCCAGCTGGTTGCTTATGGCAGTAATCCATCAGCGTGGCCCAGTGGGCCGAGGGGCCCTCCTGGGTAATGTTCCTATTGACAGCTTATGATGTTGACACGCTGACGACGAAAAGACGCTGCAGCGGTGTGTGTGTGTCCTCCTGTTTGACCCTATAGTTTGCGCTGCAGAACGCACAATCAAACTAAAGTTCTGATTCCTCAAAAGGTTGTGATGCCATATAAAAATTTCAGTAACTACAATGTTACAACTGGAACATGACACACATACTTGAAGTAAGCCGAGAGCACCTTAGCTTTAACATCTTTGTGAAATGTTTGCAGGCAAGGTGAAGGTTCTGTATGATGCTGGGGCCCCAGTTTGTCCAGTGTGTCAGAGCGTCCTGCGACCGGGAGAGCTGCAAGACCACATGGAGCAGGAGTTGACCAAACTCAGCCAGTTTCAGATCAGGTACCACCAGTCTTCCAGATCGGCCGATCTACATACGCACATTATGATGTATGCACACAACCACACAATACACTTGCACTCGAAAAAACAGACATTTTTAAGATTTTTGCAATTTCCTGGTTGGTCCAGAACCCCACGCAAAGCTGGAAAAAAAATTGAGTAAGCAATTTATTGCAAATAAGCATTAAAGTGAAATAAGCTGTTCATCGGCTGTCACAAGTTTAAGACCATAGCTATAAAAAAAACCTGAAACCCCCTTAAAATAGAAATAAAATGTAAAAAAAAGCTGGGTAGTGAGTAGCTGCACCATTATAGTTATTCAGCTGAAATATGGCTTTGGGCATGCTTGATATCAGTGTTTTCAGGAGGCTAGTGGGAATTTAGATCAGGGGAACGCGCAGGATGGTCCAAAAGAGTGAGTTTATTCCTCTGGAAGAAGTCCTTTGTAAAGTGCAGTCTTTTCCTGTTTAAAAAACCCGTCATTACCATACAGACGAGGAGGGCCTTCAGTCATGAGGGATGCCCCCTGCAACATCTTCACGTAGCCATCAGCCGTTTGACGCCCCTGCACAACCTGAAGCTCTATTGTTAGACTGAAAGCTCTTAATGGCGCCCCCGCCACTGTGCCGTGTGGAAACTATGTCAGTAACATTGTTTTTGCTCATCAGAGAATACAACCTTCTTCCACCTTTAAATGTCCCATGTTTGTCCAACCTCAGCAGCAAGGGCACGCTGCGAGAGGCCTTGCTTGTACAGCTCGGCTTTTTGAAGCTTTTTTGCCGTTGGCATCAATAGATCATGACAGACCTGACACTAAATCACATTCATCCACATTTTTGCCAACATTTTGCCTTTTAAAGGCTATGCTCTCACATCATCACGTTTGATGATTTTGAGCAAACCCTGCCAATCTATTGCATTGATCCACTTGGCATTCATTATGGCAGGTGCTTATTAATGCAGACACTTCCTGCACTCTCACACTCGTCTTTTGTGATTTCCCAGCGTCTGTGTCACCTACATTGTACGTTGTTTACAAGGCGCCTCATTGTTCCCTACATATTTCATATTGCAGCCGTCAGCCTCCAGGCGACAAATCATAGAGCGGGCAAATAATGTCCCGCTAATGGCTGCTCCGAGCTGAACATGCTCGCTCATGCACACGCCATACACAGCATGTCACAACCAACACACACACACACGTATACACTCCTGCTTTGGCCAGAAGAATGATTTTTCCAATAAAGACATTACACTCCAAATCTGCTTAAAGACCACTTGGTGGACAGTAATGGTTTCAAATGGAGCACTAAATATACGTGTGTGTGTGTATTAAAACCGTGTGTGTCTGTGATAAAGACTAAAACGAGGCGATATACACACTAAAGTGCAAATTTAGACAACATAAAAGCAGGAAACTTATGAAATGGACCATATGTCTTTTTTGATTTGTGTTTTTTATCGCTGCATTGTTTATTCAACCTGTGTCTCATTCCCCCTCACAAGTGTCCACCCCGTGCAGCACGACCACGTCATGAGAACGCCCAAGGTAAACACAGTTGGTATCATCACGGTGTGCGTTAGTTAGCCCCCACTGCGGCGCATTTGACGCATTTCCCTCCTTTTCTGCTTGTAGGCTCTTTCGTTCTCGCTGCACATCAAACGGGAAGGAGGTTCCCCGAGCTCACCCAACCCGCCAGCTGATGACACCCACTCTGACCGTTATCAGGTAATGTTTCAACTCAACAAAAACCATATTAGTAGGGGAAGTAGGTTAGGAAAAATCACAATTGGACCAGTCAGTGATGACACTCATCTTTTTTCGTGTTTACCTTTGTATTTCACCTTTTTTTCCAGTGCAGTGAATTAATTAGTTGGGCCTAAAAGGGCCGGGAAGGCTTGTTGTGTTTTAATCTAATAATTTCACACTAAAACCATCCATATTTCCTCCTCTGGGATTTTAGGTTTCTGGGCAATATAAGGCCCAATTTGTTAATGCGCTATGAAAACATGAAAAAATATCTCTACAGTCCTACACATAAGGATGTACCGGAAAAAGAAGGGACAATGTGTACCATTCCAACAAAATGTATTTTTCTCAAAATGATGAACACCGTTGGCTTGCTTCTGCAACCAAACGGCTGTTCATGCTTTGTTTGATTATTGATGAGACCAGCTTTTTTCCCACCAATGGAAAGTTTTTAGACTTTTAAAGCAGCGGCCTTCCTGCGCCGGAGGACACAACGACAACATTACTGAACATAAATCTTCTTTCACTTAACCAATTTTCTCCATTTAAAGACGGGTAGGCAGATTTTTCTTTGCTCTAAAGCGCAGCTCCATGCATTTATTTGAATGCATTTTGCAGGCGTTACTTCCAAAAGAGCCTCACTCAACTAGTAGTTAGCGACATCATAAACATGCTTTCTGGTCTTGATGTGGTGCCGGTGACTCAGCGGTTTTAAGGGCTGGGAGTCGATCGCATGTTGCAGCCAACGCTCACGAGTAGTACGCTCACCAGGGGTTCCACTCGCGTTAACTCCTGACAGAGTAATAAACAGTGGAAGAAATGAAATGCAGATGTCTCAATCGGCTCACATTTCCTCTCCCGCCCGCATGTGCTGCTTTGGAACAGGATGATATCAATTGGATGCAAAATCCAAGGTGAAAAGGCTGCACAGTTAATCAAACTAAAGGCAATTAGTAAGAGTAAAACACCTCGAATTACCCCAAACTTTGAAAATTACAGCTTATGCAAGATGTGCATATGGATGATATCAGTGGTTCTAATGATAATAATCAATATAAAGTGTGACACGTAGTTTTCTCTGCTGCAGACGTTTCTCCGTGTGCGGGCCAACAGACACACAAGACTAAACGGTACGTTGATGCATGCGCACTGTGAAGCAAATATTTTCTTTCTTTGCTGCCGAGTAGGTCTGAAAAAGAAATAGGAGTCATACTAGAGACTCCCGCAGCTCGGCAGTATCACACGATGGAGTTTTGTTTCCTTTTTTCCAACGTGGCCAACAACCATCCCCGCCCCGACCGACCTAGCGCCCACACGAGCAGAGGAGTTATTAACCTTTCAACTTTGACCTCTTGATATGTTAACAGTCGACGACCTCTGCTGGTGCAGGTGCTACGTCAAATCTGCCCCGTTACGCCCCCACAGAGCGGGAGCCCATCTAGACTGCACACAAGCTGGTAAGACGGAAGCCACCCGATGCACACATTCAAGTAACACAATACCGATACGGTTTTTAGCAGAAATCATTGATATTAATAGCAGATAATAGATAGCCAGATGAAGAAAAATACATTTGATTTTCAAATGGAACAGTGAGTTACAAATAAATACTGACCTGTAAATAATAATTCAAGTTTTTTATATGAAATACATTATCAATTACATTTAATCATAATAATAATTATGATTTATTACATATATTGGCACAAAATATTGTCAGTTGTATTTTTAAGGAGAAATATTTAACTAAGTAATAACTATGATTTTGAATTATGCACTGTATATACTATTGATTTTGTTCTAAACACAAATATTGTAAATAATATTTTATTTAAATAAATATTTGATTTGAATTTAAATGTTTGGGGTTTTAACGCAAATATTTTTGTTTTATATGTATTATAATTTATATAAAATAATATGTAAATTAATGTTTGTGTAATAACTCCAAATAATATTCTATAAAATTCTGAAGAATAAGCACTCACTAACTGACGAAGGAATTAAGTTTTTGTTAGCATGTATGTAAATTATACTTAAAATAAAACATATTTAACATAACACAACATAGCAAATAACTTAGAATATTTAAAAACAATGAATATTTAAATAATAATAGGTCATTTAAAGAGCATAACAAATAACTTAAAATTGAAGTTTTCAACAAACGATTTTCATATAAAAATATTAGGAGTGATTTTTTTGCCAGCTTGTCCTTATTTCTTACAATTTTCTTTTTAATAATAAAGTACTTTTATTTAGTACACATATTTTACTTTACCTACTTTGCTGTGTAAACAGTTCAGAACGTTTAGCTGCATTTATACTAGCAGCCAACTGAAGTTCAAATATGTACTCCTAAAAGTTAAAGGAACACACACATGTTGCATTTTGTATGAAAAAGTATGAAAATGGCAGACAAAATGATTGCAGAGCTTTTCTCTTGAAACTGCTGTCGAGGGTCGTTAGGCCTTATTGGGCTTATAACAGGCACCGTAATGAGCTTCTAAATACACATCACAAGAAGAAGAGAGTGTTTGTGTGTGTGTGTGTGTGTGTGTGTGTGCGCTGGGTGGTGGTGGGGGGTCTCTTGTGTTGATTAATCAACCTCTCACTTTCCTACTCTCCTCTTCTTTTCTATTTGATGAGCTCTTCCTCATCTATGACCGCCTCTTTAACCCTCATTATATCTGCTGGCATGGCGCTGCTCGGGGTCACGGCCACCAGCCCCGATGTGTCTGTGTGCATGTGTGTGCATGTGTGTGCGGCACCACCAACCCCCCCCGTCACCCCAACTGTCAGGCGCTACTGTCATGCAGGAATTAGGGCGCCCTAAAACTTAATGCCCCTTACTTGCAATCTGCAGCCAGCGCGGTCCCAACGGAGAAGGAGGTGCTGCTGCTGTTCTGCCGTGTTAACTTTCATATCAGGGAGGAAAAGTGGAGCTGCAGTGACACACAATTGTGTGTTTTCCCATGCCACACAAAATGTTATTTTGAGCTTTTTGACAGTTTCTCAATTTTTTTGAGAAATACATTATTGAAATATTTCATTCTTTGTGTAGTGAATCTATACAATGTAAGAGTTTTACATTTTGAACTGAACTAAATTCACGTTTCAAAGATTCTGTAATTTATTGAGATGTACCTGTAAGATGACGGTTTTTTTGGGGGGGGTTCACACAATTAATAATTTGCATTAAAAACGGGTCGCTTTATACTCGGGGTCTCACAGAATGTCAGAGCTTTTCTTCCCTAATTCACAATATTGAAGTTTTTGGTAATATTTCACTTTTTATAAGGTAGTAAATTTGTGTTTTTTATCAGCTGTAAGCTATAATCATCAATATTATTACTAAATTAAGAAACATGTTGAAATAGTTCACTCTGGGTAGAGGGAATCTGGAGAATTTAAGAGTTTACTTTTTCAGTGGTACTATAGAAATAAACTCACTGTTCAAAGTTGTTTTCTTAGAAAACAATATGAAAAAAATGACTTGAGTTCCTGCGAAATGTTAGAGCTTTTCTTCCTGTCACTTGCACTAGTCAGTAGTTTACAAGATTGAGCTTTTTGACAATTTTTATAAATTTAGAAAATAACGAATTTGTTTTTTTGAATAATCTCTAGGAAAAATCATAAACATTATTACAAAAGTAAGCAAAGATTTCACTCATGAATCTATAAAATATGAATGTTTTACTTTGTGAATGGAACTAAGTTTATTTTTCACAGATAAGGTCATTCATTGAGATACACCTGTAAGATGGTGTTTTTTTTCCCAGACAAAATTATTTTAAAAATAGGGTGTTTTATTTTCAGGGTCTCGTAAAACATCAAAGCTTTTCTTCCTGTCCCTCACACAAACAACTTTTTGACTATTTTTCTGCTTTTTAAGATACATTATTTGGATTTTCTAAGATGTAATCATTAAAATTATTGCTAAATTACAAACTATAAACCATTGAAATAATTCAACATAGTTAATCTATAAAATCTGAGTTTCACTTTTTCAACAAAAATAAATTAAATTTTCAAAAATATTGTCATTTGTTGAGATGTATCTGTTTTTCTTGTATTCAGTGTCTTACTAAACATCACAACTTTTATTCCTGCCAAAAATGATCAAGGGACAGCGGAGGAGTTCATTATTATTCTTATTATTTTGAACATGTTAGTAAAATAAAGACAATACAATTATAAAATAAACAATAAATTAAGCAAAAATTGATTTTTGCAAGTTGCTGTACACGTAGACAGGTTGGGCAAACTCCCACATACCCTCGAGTACCCTTGCAAGGGTGTAGAGCTGGTCCAGTGTTCCGCGACCGGGACGAAAACCACATTGCAGCTCCTGTAACCGAAGTTCGACTAACGGTCGTACCCTTCTCTCCAGCACCCTGGAGTAGACTTTCCCAGGAAGGCTGAGGAGTGTGATCCCCCTATAGTTGAAACACACCCTCCGGTCACCCTTTTTAAAAATGGGGACCACCACCCCGGTCTGCAAGTGCAGAGGTACTGTTCCGGACTTCCATGCAATGTTGTAGAGGCGTGTCAACCAACACAGTCTCCCAACATCCAGAGCCTTTAGGAATTCAGGGCGGAACTCGTCTACCCCCGGAGCCTTGCCATTGGGGAGTCATTTAACTACCCAATTACCTCAGCCACGGTGATAGAACTGTCCACGTACGTATACTCAGACTCTGCTTCCTCTACGGAAGGCATGTCAGTGGGATTGAGCCTGTCAGCTGCTTCAGGAGTCCCGCAAGCCACCCTTGCTTGATAGGCAGCCCTAAACCCCGGTGTCCACCATCGGGTTCGGGGCTTGCCACCACGACTGACACCGACCACCTTGCGGCCGCAACTACGGCTGGCTGCCTCAGCAATGGCGGCACGGAATACAGCCCATTCGGACTTAATATCCCGGTCCTCCCTCGAGATGCAGGCGAAGCTCTGCCGGAGATGAGAGTTGAAGACTCGACGAACGGGAGACTCTGCCAGACGTTCCCAGCACACCCTCACTACGCGTTTGGGTCTACCAGGTCTGTCCGGCATCTTTCCCCGCCATATAATCCAACTCATCACCAGGTGGTGGTCAGTTGACAGCTCAGCCCCTCTCTTCACTCGCGTGTCCAGAACACGTGGACGCAGGTCTGATGATACGACCACAAAGTCCATCATAGACCTGCGACCTAGTGTGTCCTGGTGCCAAGTGCACTTATGGACATCCTTATGTTCGAACATGGTGTTTGTTATGGACAAACTGTGATTCGCACAGAAGTCCAGCAACAACACACCGCACGGGTTCAGGTCAGGGAGGCCATTTCTCCCAACCACGCCCCTCCAAGTCACACTGTCATTGCCCACATGGGCGTTGAAGTCTCCTAGTAGAACTATGGAGTCACCAGCTGGGGTGCTCTCCAGCACCCCTCTGATAGACTCCAAGAAGTCTGGGTACTCTGAACTGCCGTTCGGTGCGTACGCACAAACCACAGTCAGGACCCTTTCCCCAGCCCTAAGGCGTAGGGAAATAACCCTCTCGTTCACCGGGGATGACTCCAGCACAGAGGCACTAAACCGGGGGCTAATAATAAGCCTACACCAGCTCGCCGCCTCTCCCCTGCAGCAACTCCAGAGAAGAACAAGGTCCAGCCCCTCTCAAGGAATTTGGTTCCAGAGCCAAAACTGTGGGTTGAGTTGAGTCCGACTATATCTAGTCGGAGTCTCTCCGCCTCTTCCACAAGCTCGGGCTCCTTCCCCACCAGACATTCCATGTCCCAAGAACCAGATTTGGCCGCCGAAGACCAGGTCACCCGGACACTCGTCCTCGACCACTGCCCAAATCGCATTGCACCGGACCCTTATGCTTGCCCCTGCAGGTGGTGGGTCTGCGGGGGGGAGTTCCCGTGTGGCTTCTTCGGGCTAGGCCCGGCCAGGCCACCAGGCGCTCGCCTGCGAGCCCCTCCCCCAGGCCTGGCTCCAGGGTGAGGCCCCGGTATCCCACGTCCGAGCGAGGTGCGGTCACTCCTTTTATCGTTCTTCATAGGGTCTTCTCCAATCTTCTGGAGGGTATGTGGGAGTTTGCCCAACCTCTCTACATGTGCTTTGTGGACTTGGAAAAGGCATTCGACCGTGTCCCTAGTGGTGTCCTGTGGGGTGTGCTCTGGGAGTATGAAAATGGTGGCCCGCTACTACGTGCCATTCGCTCCTTGTACAATCGAAGCAGGAGCCTGGTTTGCATTGCCAGCAGTAAGTCGAGTTTGTTTCCGGTGAACGTTGGCCTCCGCCAAGGCTGCTCTTTGTCACCGATTCTGTTCATAATTTTCATAGACAGAATTTCTAGGCGCAGTCAAGGTGTTGAAGGAGTCCAGCTTGGTGACCTTAGGATCTCATCTCTGCTATTTNGAGTCCAGCTTGGTGACCTTAGGATCTCGTCTCTGCTATTTGCAGACGATGTGGTCCTTATGGCCTCATCAGGCTGTGACCTTCAGCGTTTACTGGAGCGGTTTGCAGCTGAGTGTGAAGCTTCTGGGATGAGACTCAGCACCTCCAAATCCGAGGCCATGGTTCTCAGTCGGAAACGGGTGGACTGTACCCTCCGGGTTGGGAGTGAGGTCTTGCCTCAGGTGGAGGAGTTCAAGTATCTCGGGTTCTTGTTCACGAGTGAGGGAAGGTTGGAGCGTGAGATCGACAGACGGATCGGTGCAGCATCTGCAGTAATGCGGTCGCTGTACCGGACCGTCGTGGTGAAGAGAGAGCTGAGCCGGAAGGCAAAGCTCTCTGTTTACCGATCGATCTACGTTCCCACCCTCACCTATGGTCATGAGTTATGGGTCATGACCGAAAGAATGAGATCGCGGATACAAGCGGCGGAAATGAGTTTCCTTCGTAGGGTGGCTGGACTCACCCTAAGAGATAGGGTGAGGAGCTCGGCCATCCGGGAGGAGCTCAGAGTAGAGCCGCTGCTCCTTCACATCGAGAGGAGCCAGTTGAGGTGGCTCGGGCATCTAGTCCGGATGCCTCCCGGGCGCCTCCCTGGTGAGGTGTTTCGGGCATGCCCAGCCGGGAGAAGGCCCCGGGGAAGACCTAGGACACGCTGGAGGGACTATGTCTCACAGCTGGCCTGGGAACGCCTTGGTGTCCTCCCGGTGGAGCTGGAAGAGGTCGCTGGAGACCGGGAAGTCTGGACGTCCCTTCTGAAACTGCTGCCCCCGCGACCCGGACTCGGATAAGCGGAAGAAAATGGAATGCAATTGAATGCTGTTCAGGTGCAAAAAGGAGGAAGTCAATATTTGTTATATATTATATTGTTCTACAAACTGTTTTATATACTTCTAGTTATGATGCTAATTTGAAGATCATGGTGATCAACCAAGCAGTCATCAAACATCATCCAAGAAATACAACGCATAAATTATGATGGTTAAAAACATGATCCGCCGTGGTGTGAAAAAGTTTCCCCCCTTTCTGATTTCTTATTTTTTAGCATGTTTGTCACACTTAAATGTTTCATATGATTAAACAGATTTAAATATACCGTGAACCTTCCCAGAAGGAGCCAAAATGACCCAAGAACACAGTGATGACTCATCCTAAGAGGTCACAAAAGACCCCACAACAACATCCAAAGAACTACAGGCCTCACTTGCCTCAGTTAATGTCCGTGTTCATTACGTGAGCATAAGAAAGACAATGGGGAAAAACAGATTTCCAAGACCAAAACCACTGCTAAACAAAAATAACATTAAGGCTCTTCTCAATTTTGCCAGAAAACAACTTGATGATGCCCAAGACATTTGGTAAAATGCTGGTCTGACAAGACAGAAGTAACTCCACATTTCAGAAAAAGAGCATCATGGTAACGGTAAAATATGGCGGTGGTAGTGTGATGGTCTGTGGTTGTTTTGCTGCTTCAGCCTGGAAGACTTGCTGTGATAAATGAAACCATGAATTCTGCTGTGTACCAACAAATCAAATGTGCAGCCATCTTTTGGTGACCTCAAGCTGCAACCAACTTGGGTTCTGCAGCAGGACAATAATCCAAAACACACCAGCAAGTCCACCTCTGAGGGGCTGTGAAAAACAAAAAGGAAGACTTTGGAGTGGCCTAGTCAAAGTCCTGGCCTGAATCATGTTGAGATGCTGTGTCATCACCTTAAAATGATGCTTCATGCTGGAAAAGCCACCATTGTGACTGAATGACAACAATTCTGCAAAGATGAGTGGGCCAAAATTCCTCTACAGTTCTGTAAGAGACTCACTGCAAGTTATGGCAAATGCTTGATTGCAGTTGTTGCTGCTAAGGGTGGCAGTTTGATGTTTGATGATAAGAAACATTTGAATGTGACAAACATTTTGCAACAGAACCAAATTTTTGTTTACAACTTCGTTTACAAAAATGGTATGGTACATAAAATTGTATGGTACATATAGAGTACCATAAACAATAGTATTGTTCAAAAAAGAGTTCACAATATATTTTTTTTCAAACAGGTACCGATAACGTTCTGCTTCTGGAGACCAACATGGAACCGATAACTATTTTTATATGTGCCTTTTCATTTAGATTTAACCGTACTTTGTGCACACCTGGAGTTAAGAAGGACAGGAACAAATTAGGATTTGACCAACTGTACCTCTTGACAGAGGGAGCCACCTACTGTGGCCCAGCACAGTGCACTCGGTTCGGGCACATGGTCCCAGCAGCTGGTGTGCCGCTATGGAGGTCAGGAGAACCAGAGTATGGAGCGGGAGAAGCCACCTGGCGTGGCCCAGCAAGGTGCACTGTATTCGGGCACGTTACAGGCACCACGGAGGTTTCTGGCAAACTGCACTTTTCAAACGGCGTTTTCAGGTGGCTGATGAGGTTTTTTGTGTGCTCGATGAGGTTTTTCTTCTCCCTAATTGCAGAGAATTTGGCACAACGTCCTTCCTCTTAAAGTGAATGTTTGTTTACCAGCAAAGTCAGGGGCCGTTAAAGAAAAAAGGAGCGCTTGATTTGGTCACCCACACAGTACGGGTAATCTTGCCTCATTTGAGAGTTTTTTAAAATGATGATCTGTATGGCATCATAATCCCCTCATATATAATGATAACAATTTTACAAACAAATGATGAATGAACATCTACAGTGTATTTTGCAGTGCACGTAGATTTGAAGAAGGAAAAAAATACTATTTTTTTACAGCCTGTGTATGTTCCCTTTGTGAAAAAGACACATGCAGAAGTGTGTTAAGAAAATGCATCCGAATATGAATATGCTGCCGTCAACTCTTGTGTGTCTTCATCCGCAGTCAGGATCAGCAAACTGAAGAGGAGGAAACCAGATCTTGCTCAGGTATGTTTTTTTTAAATGTATTTTGTTTCCCCAAAAAGACAGATGATGAACGTCCACCTTGTGACATTTTTATGGTCATGTGAGAAATGTAATGTCATCGTGAATTCATGTGAAAACAAACTCACTAGCGATGAAAACGCAGCCTCGGGTTACAATCAGCCGTGCGTGTGTGTTTACATGTGTGCTTACATGTGTGTGTGTATAGGAGGTCCCTGCAGTCACCACGCCATCGGATGATGACTGGAAGGAGAGGAGGAAGATACAGATGATGTCGTCAGTCGGAGGGTTCAAAGGTGTGTGTGTGTGTGTGTGCAGTGGAGGGCAAATAACATGAGTGAGTGGCAGTTGAAGAAGCACTGAACTTTTCCATCCGCATTACGACGGAGCAGCGAGGAAGAGTAAGGAACAGCCTGCCTTGAAGGTTAGCGTCTGCATCAGCATGCAAACACAGAGACAGATACGCTCAACACACACACAACCTAAAAAGGGATTTTAGTAAGCCCTGCTTTGGTGTGTTTGCGCAACATTATCGCTAAAAAGGTGTGTTTGTCACCAAGAAGCGCTGATGGCTTACCTTGTCCACTTTTTGTGTATGCAGTAATCCCATTTAGTGCCGTTAGACATTTATTAATTAAATATTTTCATAATTAGTGCAAAGAAAACCTGTTTACAACCCTTTAACATTATTAGAGCCCTCTAGAAATGAAATAACACCCCTATAGTCACTTCTATTACACAATAGAGTAGACAGTAAAAAGAGAAAACAGGAACCTAACATGACTGACAACTACCCCAGTGTAGAATGCTACATATCATTGCATGATGCTAATGTGCTAATATTACAATCACTTCAACAGAAGCATCATGCTAGGTTAGTATATTTCCTCTAGAAGATGACAGAATATGACTGACAGTTAGCTGGCCGGGCTGCAGACTTAGTGTTAGGATGTCCTGTGAAGTCTCTTTTCTGTTTGTTTACATGTTTTTTTTACAAAACTATCCCTGTGACATCTCTTGCGCATTCCAGATGTTCCCCTAATAATGTGAGCATGTCTCCGTAGGGGCCATGTTGGTGAGCAGCACGTCGAAAGAAGGGCGGGACAGTGATGCCGATCTGGATGTGGACGGAGACGACACCTTGGAGTACGGCCGAGCCCAGTATCCTTTTTTGTTTTTTTGAACACGAATGTCAGAAAGAAGCAAGCAAACATGAGCACAGTCTGGAGGTTCTTGGTTTGGTTTGTGTGCTTGTTGCTGGGATAGGCCCCAGCTCTGCCTGGACGGCAGAAAGGAAAAAGAATGGCACTAATGATTTAGGAGGACATTTATTATTGAGAAATATATATCGTTACAATTAAGACAAGAATACAAAGAATACAAGAACACAAAGCAAAGTATTTTACATGCATATTGAAATTACATTTTCATTTAATTAATTGTAATTTCTGTGTATTTATTGTTTATATTTATACATTTTTTAGCCTTTTGCAGTATTTCTAATACCATTATCTATCATAATACATATTTGATTCTTCATTAATGTAAAAAAAACATTTCTATATGTACGTACAAGTAGTTTCTCTGCTTCATAGTTATTAATTTATTTATTCGTCTATCTATAACCCCTTATCCTAATGTATTTGTTTATATAACCAGGATTTGGTATATCGAAGTTTTAATTATTTTTATTCTTCTATTTATACACATATATATATATATAATCTTTTATTTTAATGTAATTTATTTGTCTATTTATTTCTGTAATAATGATTTTGGTACTTCCATTTATTTATATGTAATTCATATTTTGTATATTTATCTGTAATCTCTTATTTTAATGTAATTTTTATTGTGTAATATGTAATATGTAATAATGATTTAGGTGTTTAGGTTTATTTATATCATTTTTATACTTGTTTTATTTAGGTAATGATCTTTAATTAAAATAATTATTACTATAAATGTTTTATAGACTTTTTTTATTCGTATTTATTATATTTTGTATTTACTTTGTTATTTGTCAAATATGACTTATTATTTTCATGATTTTTCTCTTAGATTCTTAAATGGTGTCATGTAAGAAAAATGAGTTTGTGCAGGTTTGGTGTATTTTTGTTGCTTTTTTTCTCCCTGAGCGTTGTCGTCAGATACACAGAGACAGATGTGATCATGTGCTCTGGCGAAAACATCAAGGAGACGACAGCCAAGTACGTGGTGATCTCTCCGCTGCTTCACTTGTAAAGCATTACCTCATGATGTGATTCTGTATTTGACTGTTCCTCTGCAGTAGCAGCAGCAGCAGCTGCAGCAGCAGCAGCAGCAGGGTGATGCCGGACTCTGGTGTCCACAGAGAAATGTCCAAATGGTGCAACGAGGGTATGGCAACATCATTGTTACCATTCATATCTAAGTCTTTGCTTGCTCATCACCATCAATATTGTCAATGCAGAGAGTCCTTCCACAAGCAGTGGCGACAAAGTGGATGCTCTTCCAAAAACCTGCAGAAACACTGACGTAGACGTGTAAGTTTGGCCTGAATATTGGCAATATTGTATCAATCATGTGGAATTTAGTGGGAATTCCCCCCCAAAAAGGCATAAGAACAATTTATTTTGTCATTATTTGGTCCCATAATTCTATTAGATGAACAGGAGGAGTAGTAAAGTTATAATAAAGCATGTCATTGTGATGTGTGTGTGCGTGCGTGCGTGTGTGTGTGTGTGTGTGTGTGTGCGTGTGTGTGCGTGCATCTGATAAATGACAACACATGCAGCCAATGTGATTGGTGCAAAATTTCATGCTCACTGTCCATGAGGCGAGCCAATAATTTAATAAATCTTCCATTTATAAATGACTCTGTAGTGTTTAATGCGTGTGTGCGTGTGTGTGTGTGTGTTTGCAGGCTTTCAGAAGAGTCCACGCTGACTTCCGTGGATGCGCTTAAAGCTCGGATACGGGATTTAGAGAAACAGTTGTGTAAAGGAGACAGATTTAAATGCCTCATCTGCATGGTGAGTTTACTGGATAAGCTTACATTTTTTACGAGGTTTATTCCTGTTAATGTGCTATAGTTTGTTTTATTTTATGGTATTATTTGTGCACCATGGAAGGTTTTTTGTATTTACATTTCACATAAGCACAAAGTTCCCGTTTTTTCAATATGCTAAACTAACGGCAAAGAAAACTACATGTGGATAAAAAAAAAGAAAAAAAAAGAAAATACATGCTTTTTATTGGACAGCAATGCAATCATTCGTTATTGTAGTTATTTGTATTATTTAAAACAATAATTGCAATAATGAGAATATGGATAATTATTATTGATTATATTATTGGTTTTTTTGTATGTGTATATGATGTTTCATTTGTATCAATAATTACATAATTGTATTAAAATAAATTAATAAATAATAAAACAATGAATAAATGAAAACTAATATTAAAATGAATTGATAGATTACTTCATTATATTTTTTTTATAAAGTTACTGTGATTGGGAAAAAAACGAAATATTTGTCTGGATTAAAATAAACAAAATAACTTATTTTAATATAAATGACTGTTTTTTTTATGTACATTATTATTAGTAGTAGTAGTGGTAGTAGCAGTAGTATTTTTTAGTATTATTATTGTATTTCCCTATATTTATGTATTTTTACATATATTTGTATTAATGATTAGTTATTGTATTATTTATTTTATTAGTAATATTAGTTGAATTTTCTATATTTGTATATATTTATTTTCATTTCTATTAATATTTATTTTTATTAAGTATTATATTATTTGATTTGTTAGATGTTTCAAAAATTACAGGCATTGGGAAAAAAATCATCAAAAAATCTAGATAAAAAATTAAAAATGTATTTTATTTGTCCTCTGGAAACATAAACAATATAATAATACATAATTTAGGTGATAATTTTCACCTAAATGACTTATTTTTTGTATATTATTAGTAGTAATCATCAGTTATAATTAATTGATCAATTTTAATGAATGCCGCACGGTGGCTGAGTGGTTAGCACATTGGCCACACAGTCAGGAGATCTGGAAGACCTGGGTTCAAATCTCCGTTGGGCATCTCTGTGTGGAGTTTGCATGTTTGTTTGTCTATATGTGCCCTGCGATCGACTGGCGACCAGTCCAGGGTGTACCCCGCCTCTCGCCCAAAGTCTGCTGGGATAGGCTCCAGCATCCCCGTGACCCTAATGAGGCTAAGGGGTATAGAAAATGAATGAATGAATGCATTTTGAAAGAATAACTAAAATAACATGAATACAATGGTTTGCCTAAATACAACTTTACAATTAAAAGATGAAATAAAATCTATGTACATTTTTTAAATTGAATGAAATGTAAGAAATAGAGCACATTTCTGGTTTTTATGTCACCTGTTATTAAAGTGTCCTCATTTTAGCCTCACATTCTGCAGACGTCCACGGCAACACGTTTCAATGTACTTGAACTGCGCGCCATCTAGCGGCCTTTCGTGGTATTACGTTTATTATAGTGCTGCATGTGTTTCCACCCGACCCCCAGGACACGTACACAACCCCGCTGACCTCCATCCAATGCTGGCATGTCCATTGTGAGGAGTGTTGGCTCAGGACGCTGGTAGGCTTCTTTCTTTGCAAATATATGCAGCATATATACAAGATATATACAATATATATATACAAGATATATACAATATATATATATACAAGATATATACAATATATATATATACAAGATATATACAATATATATACACACGATATTTACATTATATATACAAGATATATACAGTACATATACCGTATATATACACAGGGTATATACGGGACATATACAGTGTACGTATATACGTACACTGTATATGTCCATATTTTTTGGAAGATGATTGATTTGAGCGTGTGACTAGGGAGCGAAGAAGCTGTGCCCGCAATGCAACACCATCACCTCTCCCGGGGACCTGAGGAGGGTCTACCTGTGACGCCGGGACCACCATGAGGGCTGGACTTGTGAGCAGCTGGCCTGACTCCCACCCTCGTTCTCACCTTGGACCTACCTTTTAGTCAGTGCAGCCTCCTTGAGTGACTTTTAACCCTTTCCTCCAACCTGATTGGTGGAGCAAGTGAACAACGGGAGCGTATTTATCAATTTTTTAACCTTTTTGTGTGTTTTATGAGGAAAAGAAGCACATGTACATAGTTTTTTTGTGTTTGGTGTTTGTATATTGACTGCACAGTTTGTCTTTAGCTGCCTCCACACTAATCTCTTGTGCTATTCATCCGTGTTACCAAAATAAAAGATGTGGCCCCAAATAAAGGGAGGCTTGAGGTTGTATTGTTGATGGAGATGTTGACTTTTCTTGAAGTGGGTCGCTGCGGGATTAGCCGCGGGGAGCCCAAGCGAGCACGACTAAACCGCAGCTCAATCCTGGTATTCTCAGCTTTTACTTTGAAAGACCACGCAGGTGACAACACACTACATCCCAGAGAATATTTCAAAATGCTTGCAGCGTCTAACTTCAAAATGATATGAAAATGTGTCTTTTCTCACTGCAGCGGCCATGTGACCTACCTTCTTACAGGTCTAGATGGGCTGCATGTAATCAACAAGCCAGCAAGTAGCCGTGTGATTGGTCCATGGAGGCTGAGGGGAGACGGCGGTAATTCAGGTTGACAGTGAGCTGATCAGTGAGTCCCTCATTGAACAACAAGACTTGCCTGAGGGATCTACTCAACGTCTCCTCCAGGAAAGGTAAGGGAAATGCCTTCAATTATAACCCCTGAAGATAAAAAATTCAATAAAATAACTATACCTTCTTTATTATTACTGCAAAATATAGATGTTAGAGAAGTGGTATTATGACTTTCATGAGATGAAAAATCATTTCTATGCGACTCCATGCTTAGCTGCATGCTAATTTACATGCTATTCATTAACATTAACTCCTCCAAATCCAACAGTTAGATAACTAAGATGCACATTCCTATTAAACAGATTATATTTAATAAGCATACAATACCCAACAACAGACAGGACCGACACATTCAACGTGTTACAATCTAATGCTGTTGGTGGCTGTTGATGGCACTTATAGGTGTATAGGAGCGTACTGATAAACAACAAAAAAGGGGCCTTTCCGAATAAAAGCGTATCAAAAATATTACAAAATAATTTAAATCATATTATCGTACACAGACGTTTTGATATTTTATCATTTTAATATTTTTGATAAAAATTAATACCATTGTTTTTTTTAATACATATATATATTTTTACAAACAAGAAATTATATTTTATATATTTTTAAAAATAAAAATCTAATTTTATTTGGAAAAAAATCCAAACCTGTTTTGTCTAAAAAAAGATTTTGCTTTATATAAATATGTATATATATATATATATATATATATGCATATATATATATATATATATACATATACACATAATGGTTTTAAAAATTTATTTATTATTTATTTTTTAAAAGGAAACAATAACACAGATGGTGGTTTAGAAAAATTACATTGACAAATTTGCAAACAATGATACGTGATACAATCTCATATTATATACGAGTTATATTATGGTAAAAAAAAATACATCATTATTATATAAGTAAATTTAAAAGCAATGTGGTTGCTCCTAGATTAGTTGCAAAGGGGAATTTAGCAAACTGCGTTTTGTCTGACTCATATTTAAAACGACATTACTGTAAAAACACATAATTCTATCCTATAATTAATAACTAAATAGTAATCCAGCAAGAATGTATATAGAGTTACTGTTGAATTACACCAGAAAATGCTGTGGGATTTATAGTTATTTAGATGAGGTATTATTTAACATTACACTGCAAAAAAACAAAGCTGAATGCCAATGCCAGAGAATAATACATTCATATATGCAAATGCACGCTTGTAATGCATGGATAGAACTGATATTAGTTGAATAAGAAGGGTTTATTCACAGTGAAAACATAAGTAGACTAAAATATATGTCTTAAATCCTCTAAATAGCAGTTCTACTGAGCGATCTTATGGATATTCCACCCTGTGCAGCAGTGGTAGTGTTTTACTGCTATAAACATTGATAAAGGAAAATATGATGTCATGATCATGACATGCTTGTGTAATGAGCAGGTAAGCAGGTCAGGCGTCTTTTGTACTGCTTGGTTCAAACCCAATTAATCTGCTTCTGACCCGCCGTGACTTCATTAGCCAGCATTTCGTACAAGAAGCCGTGGGCCTCGGCCTCTCGCACCAATTAGGCAAAGGAACATGTTTTCGTATTTTAATTAAAAGATGACAAATATGAGCAATGTCATGATAAAAGATCTATTTTACACCACTCGTGTGTGTGCGTGTGCGTGCATGTGTGTGTGTGAAGTGGATCAGAGCAGCAGGGATCAGGAGATTAGCACAGATGACTTAACAGGGCTGGAGAAGTACTGGTATAGCACGTACTGAGTAATACTCATCCTTTCCCGTCTTTGCGTGTCCGTCTCAGACCATGTCAGGACCAAGACCAGTGGTGCTGAGCGGTCCATCCGGAGCGGGGAAGAGCACGCTGATGAAGAGGCTCCTGAAGGACTATGAAGGCGTCTTTGGATTCAGCGTCTCACGTATGTGCTTAAGTAGGCGTAGTTATCAGGAAAACTACACGACGCTCTCGGCTCTTCCTCTAGAGCGGGACTTTGCAAAGTCTAGCATCCGCCGCTCATGGTAGATGATACAGTAAGGATCCTCTCTTCTTCTGGAAAAACTAATTTTCCAGGGAACATTTCAGTGTTGCATATAAATTTGGCTCTACCTGTTGGCACTGAGGAATAAACACACTATAACGGGACTGTCTGTGGCTGTGGCTTGTTCGCACAGTAGATGGCATTGTAACTTCTGAACGCACATACATACTTAATCTGCCTGGGATTGAGGAGGTCTTCCAAGTACCCTGGAGTCTGGGTCAGCGGCACATTGTGTCCACTATACCCGGTATTCACCTTGCACTGTTTCCACCTTGTGAGGAGGTGCATGGTTGCCCTGAATCTCCTCGAAGCTGTACAGAAGCCATGGCTTCCCCAAACTCCTACAACATCCAAGTTTTTGTTTTGAGGGCTGCACAGTCAGCTGCTTCTGAAGGCCCACGGGCCAAAAAGGCCTGGTAGGACTCTTTCTTCAGCTTGACAGCATCCCTCACAGCAGATCTCGAGTTCTAGCAGTAGTGCCACATTACGGCCACGGCTCCGACTGGCAGTCTCAACAATGAAGGCACGAAGCACAGCCCACTCTGAGTCAGTGTCCTCCCTCGGAACATGGTCCAAGCTCTCCTGGAGGTGGGAGTCTAAACTCCTTCCGACAGGACGCTCCCTCTCCAGACGCTTACAATGTGTTGCCGGGTCTGACCGGCGTCCTCCCCCACCACCGGAGTTGACAACCCCCCCCAACCTCTCTATCCAAGACATATGGCCACAAGTCAGGTGACACAACCATAAAGTCGATCACGGAGCTGCGGCCCAAGGTGTCCTGGTGCACTCTCCAGTACTCACTGGGGAAAATCCAAAAAGGGAGGGTACCCTGAACTGATGTTTGGCACATAAGACATCAGGACCCATCAGACTACCCACCGGGTCAAACTCCAACGTAGAGGTACTGAGTAGGGAGGGCAACAAGTATTGCCAGCCCTATCCGTCATCTCTCACCGCTGCCAATGCCTGAATGGTGGCTAGGGGTGACATATCACCCGACCCCTTCGGCCACTCCCGTGGCTGGTGGGTGGCCCACGTTGCCTCTTCAGGCCAACAGAACCTTGACATCAAGCTTTTTATCATTTCTATTTGATATTGTACACTTAGATTTCTACATTAGAGAAACAGCACCAGCTGGCAGATCTGGCAGGGCACAGGCCCTGTTGACCCGAATGCAGAATAATTTATTATTTACCATTTCTTATTTCTGTAATCAATAACAACAACGGGTAACGTGTTTCTTTACAGACACAACAAGGAACCCTCGACCCGGAGAGGAAGATGGCAAAGGTACCGCAAAGACGTCAGGGTTCAAAACTGTGTGCATGGTGGACGTTTTAGAACCTTCACTCCGTAGTTACACCCGAGTAGAACCTCAGTACCACTACAGTCGGGGTGTTCAAGGTTCGGCCCAGGGGTCCAAGTGCCCGCAACTTTTTTTGGTTTTTTTTAACCCTGTTTTAAAAATAACAATAATAATAGGCCTTGATTTCTGGTATTGAATAATATTTTAAATATTTTTTAAAGAATAAAAAATATAAAAAAAAAAAAAAAGTCCCTAAAAAACATTATGATGGCCACACTGAAAGGAAAACCAAACTTAAACGTTTGTCATAAATCATATGATCCATAATCGATTTGGATAGTCAAGAATTTAAATACAATGCAAAACGACAACCTAAAATTACAAAACAAATTACAACAGTCGTTTTCACAATAGGGGTCACACCCCCTGAGGAGGCCTGGCGTTATGTCGGGGGGGCACGGAACTGCCCATAACACTTACCATATTTTTCGGGCGGGGTCGCTTAAAATCATTTTATCTCCCAAAAGTGGGCGCTGCAAAAAAGTTTGGGAACCACTGAATTACAACATCAGCAACAATTACATCCTATTATGAGCAACTTTAAAAAAATCCCATTAACCGGGATTTTTTTTAAATTGTAGATTAGATTGATGAATTCATTGTCAGGTATTGTATTTGACTTTATCCAAGAAAATAAATAAACAAATAAATTCCTGAAAATATTGCTGGCCTGTATAATATTGATATAATATTTACATGCGTTTGAGATGAAAAATATATATATATTATTGGCCTCTGTTTTTGTATGTAGTCAAGCATATTTCACGGCTTTGCGTATATTGACCTCCATTGCAGGGAAGGGAAAAATGTTTTTGAAAAGTTACGGGAAAAAGTTGTTTGTAAATATCAACAGTTACATTTACAAATCAAAACTGTCAATTTTCGTTTTTGGATCTTAGAAAACTTCTAAATAAATAATGTATCATCCATCTATCCGGTCATCGCGGGGGTATGCTGGAGCTGAAAAATCCTTGAGAAAAGTTTAAGCATTTAATCATCTATATCCGTTAAAGGTTATTGTGTAGTTTTTAGCTTCGTCCTCAACTTTCACCCTATCTTTTTGTGAGGGTCAAGCTTTCATTTTTTTTCACTAAGCATCCCTCTTCGGAAAAAGTTTGGACACCCCTGCGCCAGAACGTTACCATCCACCCCCTTCCATGACACGTCCCAACCTGCCTGCGGAATTCCCGCACTTCTTCTTACTCCCGAGTGAACTAGGCAAATGTCTTCCCCTCCCCGCCGCCCCCAACCTTCAACCCCCTCCTTACCCGCCTTCCTCCAGTCTAGGACAGCCTGGATAAAAGCTGTGCCTGTTCTGCTTTCTCCGTAGGCCTCAGCACGCTCCCCCTGCTTCTGGGGGCTACTTTACTGGCCGTAGCTGACGTCTTTCCCTCAGAAGACTTAGAAAGCTCATTTTCGTGTCCAAATGAATCAGAAACCGCACATGAAGGTGACCGCCGCGTGATTCCACGTGTCGTATCTTCCGGCTTAAGAGGGGATGGGGGTTACTTTCATCACCCTGGAAACACTTTCCTTTGCTCTTTTTTTCACTGGAAAACAAAAACAAGATTTTTTTTTGAGGGGGGGAATGTCAATAAGTACACTTTGGAGTAAAAAGCTTTTGAAAATAGCTCCCTGTGATGCCTCCGTAGTGACTCCCGTGTCCTGTCCTTTTAAAACCGCTCCCCTCAGTAGAGTACTAACGACCCGCAAACAATCATTAGCTCGGGTATTACTTTAACCCGACACACCATAATTGATTAGCTGATTCATTGATCGTTAAGAATTCCCTCCATTGTTGATTAATTGTGTCCTGGAGCAGTTGAGGTAAAATGAAGTGCAGTACTCAGCTGTAACCAGCAAAGGCGCTGTGGATCAGTCTGCTCTCAAAAGAGAGAAAAAAAAATTAAGTATTTTATGCCATGAATCATGTATTTTTAAAAATAACGCATTTAAGAATTAACTATATATTTTTCAGAATGCTTAAGTACGGAAAATAAATAGCAGACAATTTTTAAATAATTTTTACAATAGTTTTTTTTTTATTACTACTGGTGATAATAATATTGACAAGACATGAGGTGCTGGTTTTGATATTTTTAAAAGGAAATTTGCATCAGTGTTGTATTTTTTTTAAGTTCATTATAGCACATGACATCAAAGATGTTTTTTTATTTCTAAAAAAAAGTTAATGCTCTGTTCCTACATTGTATTTACATATCATTTCCATAATTATCATTATATTTGCCTCTTTGTGCTGATTGGATGGGGGGAAAAATCACATGGTTTCTTGTACTGGGGTGTGAACTTACATGCTTCCTGTCTTGCACTATAACAATAATAATAATAGTAATATATCATCTCATGCTAATGATGGTGTTTTGTGGGTGTAGAGTACTAACTGGTTTAGTTTTGAAAAAAAATCCCCCCCCAGTTTGGTGTTGAAGTGACAATGTAGGCGTACTGTGTGTGATGTGTGTATCCCAATCAGATAAATTCCATATTTCCTGTTCGCCTGTCACAGATTATCACTTCACTACCCGGCCGGCCATGCAGGAGAGCATCGATCAGGGCGATTTCATTGAGAACGCAGAGTTTTCCGGCAACCTGTACGGAACCAGGTAAGCCGCTAGCATCTGTAAAGCTGATATTGTGAACAGTGCTTCAATTCATAATAACATTCTCGCAATATTCCCAGTAAGCAGCTGTTGAAAATTATGGTAGAAAGACCATTTTCCAGTAAATGTCCCTAATTTTCAAATACAAATGCTGGCAGGAATGCTTTGTCCTGAATCAGCGTGAGAACGACATCCCACACTGATGCTCTTTTAGACTAAAATGTTGCTGCAAAAAGCCAAAAAAGAAGCAATACAAACACGGAAAGTTCATCAAGTTCATCGTTTTGAGATAAAAAAAAAACAGTGGCCAAATTAAACAGCACCCCACTCCTGGTGGAAAATCCTTTTACATTTTCCATTAATGTAACATTCTACTTATTTTACAGGGTGACATGCTTCAGGTGGTATCGGGCGTCTCCCAACTGGATGGTTACTGTACTGGTTCCATCCTCAATCCTTGTGTAATCATTCAGATAGCATTTTTACTTTATGACATTTGAAATTCTGTCAGCTGAGCATGACCAGCCGGAGTAAATGGCGCCCACTACTGATTCAAAATCCTTTGACAATTTCCATTACTGTAACATTCCATTTATCCTACAGGGTAACACAGCTCAGGTGGTAGATTAGTCGTCTCGCAACCTAGTGGTTGCTGGTTCAATCCTCAGTCCTATGAAATTTTTAAAGTCGGGCTCTACTGGCGGAAATCCATGTTACATTTAACATTGCATGTAACGGTGGCATAACTCAGGTTGTAGAGTGGTCATCTCCCAACATGGTTGCTGGTTCGATCCTCAGTTTGCCGTGTTTACATTACATCATTCCATCCCTACTGAGACTGCTGCCCCTGCAACCCAGACCCGGATAAGCGGAAGAAAATGAAATGGATTGGAATGGAACATTCCATCAGTTCAAATTTCACTTCTTTTCCAAAACCCCCACATTTTCCTTAATTTAATATTTTTTTATGACATTTTTCCCATTACATATTTCAATGTTCCCGCCTATTGGTGGAAATTCATGTTGCATTTAACATTGCATGAGATTGGTCGTCTCCCAACCTGATGGTTGCTGGTTTGATCCTCAACGCGTGAATAGATTTCAACGTTCATTCTAAATTTCTGCATTCACACGCAGTTTCTACTAAAATTGCCTAATCTAGTTTAAAATCAAGTAGATTAAAGAGGGCCTAGGTAGATGAAAGAATGGAGTGTTTTTTTCTATGCGTTTTACTGCAACAACAATATGACTTTTGCCAGACATTTTGCCGTATTGTTCCTCATGAAGACAAGTTGCACATATTTCCACAGTCCTACT
The DNA here is from genome assembly GCA_024372805.1 of Oostethus manadensis. Classification (NCBI taxonomy): domain Eukaryota; kingdom Metazoa; phylum Chordata; class Actinopteri; order Syngnathiformes; family Syngnathidae; genus Oostethus; species Oostethus manadensis. The sequence continues at coordinate 133,872 of QODF01000200.1, read as the reverse complement.
GGGATCAACAGGATAAAGAGGATGTATATATAAAACGTCTGGGGACAGATGGAGCTTTAACACCCTCCCTTCTTATTGTGAGGATAACGCAAAATGTGTGAGCAGCTTGGATCAAGGCAGCGATCCTCTTAGCTCGCTCACTTCATGTGTGCATGTGTTGTAGTAAAGCGGCCATAGAAGACGTGCAGGCCAAGAACTTGATCTGCATCCTGGATGTAGACATCCAAGGGGTGAGGAGGATTAAAGAGACGGACCTGAACCCCATCTACATCTCCATCCAGCCCCCGTCCATGGAGATCCTGGTAAGGAGACTCCTTCGTGTACAACGACATAACATGACTGGATCACAACTGGTTGTTGGTTACCATTTCACACCACATTCTGACAATTTTCCCATTGAAAGTGAATGGAGCATTTTGACATCTTCCGCATTTCTATCCCATTCAACAATTTCCCACATCCTCACATGAAATTCCTCCAGTTTCTCTCACAAACTCCCTTTCATCTTAAAAATTATTACTACTTCAAAGCATTCCATCACATTCACCCCGTTCGGGATATAAGGCCTTTTTTTTGGCTTTACAAAAAAATGGCCTCATTTTCTATCATTTTGACAATTCTCATTGAAATCAAAGACCAGTTTTACAAATGCCATACAGTCGTCCTTCACTATACGTGGTTCAAATATTGCTCGCTCACTATATTGTGTTTTTTTTCAAAACAGAATTAATAAATCATTTCTGGCTGTTTCATGCTTGACTATGGCTGTTATTAGTCAAAAGATATTGAAAGACAAGTTATATGTAGCATTGTGGTCACTGCACATTAGTAATGTTACGAGACATGTTAGATTACCTTTCACACTGCATGGAAACTACAGCAGAGCCCAGCCAAAAGAAAAGAGCAAAACTCAAGGGTCTCCTCTCGTTCCGTGTGGAAGTGGTAAGTTTTTGGCATCTTTATCCTTCATCCCCACTCTGCTTGGAGCGGTTTCCTAGCTTTAGAATAAGTAATTTGGAGAGGCTAACTAGTTACCTCGATTGCTTGCTATGCTAGCAATGGCTGTGTTTCATGTCCTTGCAATGATCCCATAGCCTGCGCATTGTGAAACAAAGACCAATAGGAGTGTAAAGGTGACTAAGGGATGTTATTTCATGTCTACAGGGTTGTAATAATGTTAAAACCCCAGTTTAGAAAGTCATAAACGAGTTTTCCATGCTCTAACTATTCCACTTATAAATAAGGATTCCCATTTGGCAGAAATTCACTCATCACAATCGGGTCTGGAACCAATTAACTGCCGTAAAGGAGGGATGACTGTACAGTATTTCTAACCCATTCAAACCATTGAACATAAAAACTTTCACCTCATTCTGGTCATTTGAAATAACAATTTTCCCACATCCCAAAAAGTCACACCTTTCCCAAAATTCCCACATTTTTCCTTATCCTTACTTATGAAACCGATCTTATCTACCTCAGCAAATGTCTGAAAGTCAGCCACTGTCTTTGCTCTGGCAGACTGACAGTAGCTAAAGGTAACCGGAGCAAATGGATGGACAGACGAACGAATGAACGGATGGATGGGCACTGAAAAGAGCAAAGCTAGTATAACTGAGGGTTTCCAGATGCCCTGCTGATGTCGTGGAAGCTTGGTGTAAATAAAGAACTGGGGCCATGGCTGCATGAGTAATGTTGATTCATGTGCACAGCTCATCTCTAGCAACTGTCAGGCGATACAACACACTTTTGACCTTCAAATAAGACGGTGTCATAAAACTAGCTAGCTATATAGAATTATGGTATATATTATTTGTAATTATGTTCTACATTTGTCATTTTTTGAAAGCAAACAGTAAATTTGCAAAAATGACATTTATAATTTCTGGTGCCAGGCATGATGAGCTAGCTCTTGGTGTTCAGCCTCGTTTCCAGAAGTGACGCTATCAGAGTGCTATCACGCAGGTAAACAAACACGGCGGTGTGCGAGACAGAGGTTGTTTACAGTGATTATAGCCAAGTTTTGAGTGACGTTTCAATAGTCACAACTTAAGATACGGAGATGAAGATCGGTCACCTTCAAAACACAAAATGTGTAAATTACTCTGGAGTTGCTTATTCAATTATTGTTTTAAATTGGCTTCTTAATAAACATAAAGGAGTTTTTATAGCCTGATTATATCATGTTTCCCCCTGCCCCCACAGTTAACATACATGCATTGCTGAGAAAAGATGTTTACATAACATGTATAATGCTGTGCAGCCTTGTCGCTATAATGGAATAGTGTTTAGAATCTGCGTACATGCAAAATGGCATTCTTTTTCAAAATGCATTTATAGCGTACATTCAGACCAAATGTTTCTTGTAAAGATGTTCCTTCATTGCAGTCAATGAAATGATCATTGCAAAGGACAGACTTCTAAGGGGACATCCATCTGTCTGTCTTTCTCTGCACCTGCTTTGTCCGTTTTAGTCTTACACCTTCTTTTGAAAAAGAAAACAAACTTACAGTATCACGCAGAAACTATAAACATTCAGCAGCAACACAACATGAATACTATTTAAGCAATGTTCATGATTCATGTCAGGGAGCCTTCAAACAACTTCTGAAACTAATTTGCTCAGGAAAAACGGCTGAGAGATCGACAGACGGAGTCAGAGGAGAGTTTGCAAAAACGCCTGGAGGCAGCTCGCGTTGACATGGAGCTCAGTGAGTTCATCTCTACTTTTTACAATCGAAAACCTCATCCCTGAAATCATAAAGACGTGACAACTGATGGAACACTCCTCTCCAGGTAAGGAGCCAGGAGTCTTTGACCTCATTATCGTCAACGATGACCTGGAGCGCGCCTATGAGGAGCTGAAGGAGATCCTTAATGATGTGAGTGAATGTAGTTGTGATATACAGTAGACTGGATCCCGCTTATTCCTCCCAGTACTAAAAAGGACAACATATTACAGGATCATTTCAATGAAAAATGGGTCGGTTTATGTTGATGCTCAATATTATTGGCAGAATTGGTGTAAAAATTTGATATCAGTTCATATCAGATAATATCAGCGCTATAATGACGCCATTTATTATTATTGCCAAGTTTGGATTGTAAATATGTGTAAGCGAGGGTCTTAAGATGTCCGCTGGCGTCCCGCAAGCAGGTGCTTTATAGAAACAGCAAAAATCAGCAGTAATTTTACAAGACTATAGTCAAAATATTAAGAGAAAAAAGCTGTAATGTTAACGAGAAAAAGTCTTAAGTTTGCGAGAACAAAAGGTGTAAGAAAAATTCAGAATTTTTGTTAAAATATTAAAGAAAAAAAAAAGGTTCTCTTTTGTCATATTATTAGAAAAAGACAAAACAACAAAGTCATATTAGGTTGCCGAAAAGTTATGAAGTTATAGTATGCCTATAAAGTCAAAATAATGAGAAGACAATCTACAAGAAGAAACTGTCAGAAAATGTAAAAAAAAAAACCCGCAGAAAATTAAAAAAAAACAGCTGGAATTTTAAGAGAATAATGGCCAAATATTAGGAGAAAAAAGTAATTTTAATTAGAAAAAAAGCACCAATTTTTTCCAAAAATTAAAAAAAATATATATATATAAAAAACTTGAGGAAAAATATATAATAAATTGTCAGTAACAAATATTTGCAATATTAGAGATAAAAAAGTTGTTGTTTTTTAAATTTTGGAATATTATGAGGCACAAACAAAACAGTTGTAATTTTTGTAAAAAAATGCAAGCGATGTCGTGCTTCTGCGCATGCATGCCACTTTCCAGGCGCGTTGTGTTCGCATCACAAGTCGTATTTGTTTGGTAATGTGAACAACCACATAAAAAAACCTGAATTGGGAATCCCAACATCTCTTTATTCATTCCACAATTTACGACAATTTGAGGGAAGATCGGCTGCCACTATCGGTGTCGGTAATTAGGTGCTGGACAATAACGGCCAATATCAAGCATCTCCAATGCTAATCTATGCTGAAGATGTTCCTCAACATGGTCACCTTGTGTGCGTCTTTTTGTGCAGGAAATTCAGAAGGTTCAAGAGAGCAAATCGTAAAAAGGAAACGCATCCGTACCTCGGGATGTGACAACGCTCGTCAGCAACTAAAAGTCCCTGCTGGAAAAGCGTCGTCTGTTATCCTCCACGTGAATCGGTGGAGAGGTTAGTTCAGCAGGTTGTCCTGCTCAGGAGAAAAAGAAAGCAAGATGGAGGTTTGTGTTAGTAGAACATTTAGATGCGGGGAACCTTTTTCTCCACGTTAGGGTTTATTTAGCATATTTGTTATGCTTGAAATTCCTTATCACTGCTTGAATATTCTCAAGGAGGCGCTCATTTAATAGATACACCGTGTAGCTCAATATTAGCAACGCCTCTGGGTGTGAGTGGATGCCTCTTGCCGGTGCCGATGATGTTTGTAAAGCTCTCTCTGAGTGCACCATCCTCACATGCAAGTTTGTGCTGAATCAATAAAACCACACAATCACCAATCAGCTCAATGGCCTTTATTTCACCCGCTCATTTGCCAAAAACAGCTGCTTGACACAAGGATTGGCGTTACTGAGATGGAAACCTATACATGATTTTTGTCCGACACATCTGCAGTGTTGGGCAAGTAATTAGCTGTACAGTAATCCCTCGCCACTCGGATAGCGCAGCTTCACCCTGTCACGCTTTTCCAAGGATATATTAATAAATCATGCTGTTTTATTCTTTTGTCAAAATTCTTTTCAGAAGACGCATTCAAAAAAGCGTTGCGATGACATGTAGTATTCTACACTGGCCACTAGGTGTCAGTAATGTTACGGTAATGTCTTGTGAGACACACAAGCACCAGACAGGCTACTTTTGCTCAATTCAACTCCGAACCCCTGACGTCTCTTTATTGCAACACACACAAGAACAAGCCTTATTTATGTCTTATTTTCTCGTATTATGTACTATATTAGGTAATAGGAGTGTAATTGTGGCTATAGGGGTGTTATTTCATGTCTAGAGGGCTCTAATAATGCTTATAAAGCATATTTATAAGGTGGTAAAATGTTTTTTGTACTTTACCTACACAAATATTCAATTTATAAAAAAGGAATCGTACTTCCATGAAATTCACTGATTAATTGCAATAAAAAAGGCATTACTGTAGTTATTTTCTCCAAAAAGTAGCCACATTATTCCTAGACAACACACACAAAGCACGAGTCTTATTCTTGTCTGATTTTCTCTTATTATGTCTACTATATTGGGTCAACTGAGGCTCTAATGATATTTAGAAGCTGGTAAACAGGTTTTCATAGCTCTAACTATGAAAATAAGAAGCCTATTTTGTGGAAATTCACAGATTGACCGCAATAAACGAGGGATTACTGTTGTTACTTTCCCAAAAAACTAACAGATTTATTACCAGACAGCATCACATCACAAACAAGCACGAGTCCTATTTATATCTTCTTTTCTCTTATTATGTCTGCTCTGTTGGGTAAATGTAACTATAGGGGTGTTATTTCATGTCTGGAAGGCTCTAATTATGTTCAAAAGGTATTTAGATGGTGGTAAAAAAAAAATTTATGAATAAAGAATCCTACTTGACGATATTCACTCATTAACCGCAATAAACGAGGGATTACTGTAGTTACTTTCCCAAAAAAGTAACTGAATTTTTTAACAGGGAAGGTAATTATTGTGTTACTTTTTTGAAAAAGCTGCAAATGTTTGGGAAAGAATTGGGATTTAGTTTTGTGGCTGCTTGTGCCGTTGACTTCTTTGAGCTCGTGACTTGCCGTTCTCTACCAAAACGCTAGGGGGTCAGTGTTTTCCCTCAAAGCGAGCAACCAAAACTCTTGTCGACTAGCTGTTTAGCTTCCTGTGTTGTAGTAGTAGTGAACCATGGTGACACATTGAGATGGTTGATATCAATATCAGCGCATACAAACGCAGCACATATCACTCTCGCTAACGCCTTTATACCAATTGAAATAGTGAATATTAGTGAAATATGAATATTTATTACTCCCAACACTGCACATCAAAACAACTACATACTGTATTACGAGCTTTTTAAGACACATGAGAGGAAGCCTCAGCGGCCGACACGCCACCACCGCATGAAAGCACGTAAGCTACCTTCCTCCTCGCTTTACTGCTGAGAGAAGGGACTTTGAAGCTTGGTGCGCACCTGGTCTCGCTTCTCCTCCTTCTGCGTCAGGTAAGCTTTCAGCTTGTCGGTGGAAAAGCACACCTTGGAGTGGCGCGATCGATGCGGGGCGCGGTGAGCCCGCAGCCACGCATTCTGGAGACACTCGGCAGCAGAGGGTCGCCCCCTGGAATAAAATTCCAAAAGACTTTTGATTGATATCATTGTTACATTGGAGCAAACTGCTTTCACTTTCTCTTATAATATATGCAATTTGTTTACGTTCATTGGAGACAAAAACAACTTCATCTTCTAACTAAGTAAGGATTTGGAGTGCATGAGAAAGAATGAGTGGGATTTAAAACAAAAAAAAAAACTTTTCCAAAGCCTGCTGGGATAGCAGCATACGCAAACCTAATGAGGATAAGCGGCATAGAAAATGAATGAAGGATAAAATAAAATAAAAATATCAAAGTAACCCCAGCACCCTTTGATTTTTATTTATGCAACCCCCATTGGAAAAATGTTAGACACCCCTGTCTTATGTCTTATTATGTCTATTATATTTAGTAAAAGGAGTGTAAATGTAACTATAGGGGTTTTATTTCATGTCTAGAGGGCTCTAATAATGTTAAAATGTGTATTTAGAAGATGGTAAACAGGTTTTGTATGTTCTAACTGTGAAAATATTCTATTTATTAACAAAGAATCCTACTTGGTCATTCGTTATGACGGTCAGGTCTGGAACCAAGATAAACAAGCGATTACTGTAATCACAATCAACAAATGAATGGTAAAAATCATAAAATCGTTCAAAAATGTTGAAATGTTGGTAAAAGTACTAGCGATACTGGAACCGTATTTTACTTAGTATCAAATCGATACCAAAATCTGCATCGCCCACCTTTAGAATCCAAGCAGGATTTGGAACATTTACGGTAATCTATCTTGCTCAAAGAGAATTGAAATTGGTTGCTATGCCAACTCGCCCACATCGTCAGACATAAAGGTGTAGGTGGCCCAAAAGGCTCAGTTCTGGACTGATGGACCCATGGAGTTTTCCAGGTCCGTGCAAATAATATAGTACTTTTGATGTGAGGCTCACCAGGATTTGTTGTTCAGGCTGCTCTTCATCAAGCTCAAGGCTCCTTCGGACAAACCAGGGTAACAGCGCCCAAACTGGATCTTCCCTTTCTTGATGTTTCTGTCCTGCTCCCAACCCAGTTCTGCTTGGAATGGACTGTCGGCGCTCAACCTTGGAAAGTAAACATTATAAAGCATCAGCGTCAGAAGGTAGAAGAACTATATTAGGGATGCGCCGATCGATCAACCACCGAGTATTCTTGAAGCACCAAATCTTGCTAGTATTGGAAGATAAACTTACGTAAATATCTGTTATGATTTGCTCGGCACGGGATGGTGAAACGACCCCGGGGATGAAGCGAGCATGACGTCAGGCAGGTAAGTGTGGGAAAAAGAGTCTTAATAATAAAGCTGCGAGGCAGTGGCAGGAACAAAAACAGGTCCACGGGAAAGCGGAGCACACAGGACAGTGACACAACCAATGACTGGCGCACACACCTGAACATAAATATCGGGGCGAACAAACGAGGAACAGGTGCGTGTAATTAACAGAGAAACACAGGAAAAACCCACTTGAACAAAAACCACAAACTGTCACGAGAACAACACCCGGATCGTGACAGTACCCCCCCCCCTTAAGGACGGATTCCAGACGTCCTAAAAAAGTCCAAAAGTCACCAGCAGACGGGAAGGGCGGTGGGAGGACTGGTGGTGGGCCGCCGGCGAGACCCCTCCGGGACGGAGATGCAGGCGAGGCCCCTCCGGGGGTCGGCCTTGGACGGAGTCGCCTAGGCAGGACCGGAACCTTGGGCGTTGCTGGATGCACTGGAAGGCCCTGCGCCGTGGGAGGCGCCACAGGAGGTACCGGGGCCGACGCCCTGGTCAGGAGGGACTGGAAGGACCGGGGCCGACGCCCTGGGAGGAGGGACTGGAAGGACCGGGGCCGATGCCCTGGGAGGCACCACAGGAGTGGCTGCCTCTGGCGGGAACTACTTCTGGCGGATGATCAGCGGAATCCTGCAGCGGGGAGCGGCGTCCGGCAGCATCTGGGCTGCCGGAGCTGGCGAAGGCTGCCAAAGATAATGAGTGGGTGGCGTCCTGCAGCGAGGTGTGGCTATCGGCAGCTTTTGGGCTCCCGAAGCCGGGGAAAGCTGCTTCGGGCGCGGAGTGGGCGGAGTCCTGCAGCGCAGGTTCCGCACGTCCTCCGGTATCTGGCCGGACCCTAGACCCCCCTCCAGAAGGCGGATCCCAGACGCCATCGTTGACCGCCCCAGGAACCAGGGAAGGGTGGAGGGAGGCTTGGAGGAGGGCATGCGACTCACCCCGTCGATGTCTCGGCATCGCTGGGTTTCTCCGACGACGACGGGCTGGCGCGTATGTGGAAGGTCCAGGCCACACCGACGCCATGGGGACCAGCTTGCCGCCTGGCCCCCACATCATGCCCTCCAGCTCCTCCGGCGAGTACCTCGCCGTCTCCTCCATTGCCTTAAAAAAAAAAAAGACTGGCCCAGTCGCCATCCGGGGAGTCATACTCTGGTTGGGTCATTCTGGTATGATTCGCTCGGCACGGCATGGTGAAACGACCCCAGGGATGAAGCGAGCATGACGTCAGACAGGTAAGTGTGGGAAAAAGAGTCTTTTAATAATAAAGCTGCAAGGCAGTGGCAGGAACAAAAACAGATCCACGGGAAAGCGAAGCACACACGACAATGACACGACCAATGACGGGGCAATAGCGGGGCGAACAAACGGGGAACAGGTGCGTGTAATTAACAGAGAAAAAACATGAAACTAGGAAAATAACAACACAGGAAAAACCCACTTGAACAAAAACCAAAAACTGTCACGAGAACAACACCCGGATCGTGTCAATATCTGTGTAAATGAATGTAAATATACCCCACATGTTTTCTCTACTCCATACCGCTGCTTTTTTCTTTCTCACTGTGTTCTTTTTTTCAAAATGCCAAATACTTCTGGAATTCTGACACTGCAAGTATTCTTTTTTCCTCCATGTTTATCTGCGAAAGTGTACTGATTGCCATACTGATCGCTCATTGGTCGCTAACTTGCTATAACCGTCCTAAAATTGAAAATTGAAAAATGAATGGATTACAGGCAACCTCGCATTCTGCATTCTTGGGAGCAAGCGGGTAATAACCGAGATAAGCAATGGGAGGCATCCATTACTTTGGTACTGTACATTCACAAAGCACAAGATAAGCTTTGAAATGAATTCTGGGAAGACTGCTGTCGGGCAGCACTTTAAATTTTTGTTTTCGGATTTTGAATATTTTTTCGTTACATGGGACGGCAATTTCTTCCAAGCCCGATTCCTGTTATGAATTTTTCGTATTATAAGGTTTTCGTGAATTGACATACCACTGCATATACATTATGTATTTATGATGTAGCCCAGGGGTAGGGAAGCTAAGGCTCGGGAGCCAGATGTGGCTCTTCTGATGACTACATATGGCTCCCAGAGGTTTCTTAACACCATAACATTTATTTAGGTTACTTTAGTTTTTTCTTCAAATATATGTAACATATCTTGCTTTACAATAGGGGTGTTTAAAGTGCAGTTCGAGTGATTTCTTTGCCCGCCACACATTCCAAAAATACAATTTAACAAAATACTTTAAGGAAACAGCAAAAATTTAAAAATGAGCAGTAACTTTACAAAAAATAAAGACAAATATTGGGGGAAAAAAGTTTTAATCTAACCAAAAAAAGTTGTCATTTTTGGAAAACTGGGTTGTGAAAAAGGTTAAAATATTAGGAGAAAAAAGTCAAAATATAACAGGAATAAAGTCATAATTACAAGAAAAGTTGAAAAAAATTGGAAAATTAAAAAAAAAAGCAGAAATTGAAAAATAAAATGCGAGTAGAAAGTCAAAATTTTGAGAAGTCACAATTTTTCTGAGAATAAGCTTGTAATATTACAGTATGAGTAAAAACAATGTCATTTTAGTAAAAGAGTTCCTTTTTATTTTTTAGATGTCATTATAAAGTTGTAATTTTTGGAATATTAGTTTGGGGGAAGAATTAATATGGGAATAAAGTCATAATATTACAATTTATTGTATTTTTTTTTTAAATAATGTATAATGACATTTCAAAGTAAAACATGACAGAAATCATAGTGTTAAAAATAACATAAAAAATATAAAACCTTCTCAACACTTAAATCTATCCAATTCTTGGATGAATTAAATTATTTTAAAATTGTTGGCGCTTTTTAAAAAATAGGATATGGCTCTCACGAAAATACATTAGAAAATATGTGTGGTTCATGGTTCTCTTAGCCCACAAGGTTTCCGACCCCTGATGTAGCCTGAAAAAAATGAGCTTCCCCTCCTTGAATGACCAGCAGCTGCCACTGCTTCTCATCCTGTGTCTCATCCTCTGGGAGTTTCAGAGCGATCTTCAAAAAGTGTCAGCTTTTTATGTTATGATGCTGCGTTTCAAAAAGTAAGCTAGATATGTTTTTGACTAAATCGGAATCGGCAGCAAAAAACCTGATCGGAGCATCCCTCATATTGATAGGTACTTACATAATGAACAAGAGAACGCCGATGGCCCAAACGTCCGTCTCGGGCCCGACACCTTGGCCCTCCAGGATCTCCGGAGCTTTAGGAAGGACAATATAAACTGACAAAACAGACAAGACATACAATGTGGTTCACAAATGCTGTGCTGTTATTGGTACTGTCACTCACATGCTGGTCTTTTAGAAAAATGATAAGAAAATATTGTGCTTATGGATGTTAGGGTCAGCTGAAGTTATGCCCACTCATCAATCCATCCTCCCGTAAAGAAAGTGTACCTTTGCTGCGGTGCTCTGTTGAAGGCCATGACAGTCAAAGGTTGAGTCTATTAAAGACCACACAGCAAACACTAAGACAGACAGCAAGCTCTTGTCACCTTTGCTCTCCGACAGGCCCTGCAGGTGCTCCACGTGGAGCGGCTGACCGGGCACAAAGGACTGAGCCGACCCAAAGTCTACGATCTTCAGGTGATTGCCGTCGTCCACCAGCATGTTGTCCGACTTGAGGTCCAAGTGGACCACTCGCCTGCCGTGAAGGTAGTCGACCGCGCTCAGGATCTGCCCCAGCAGCTCGGCCACGTGAGCCTCCGAGTACACATCTCTGCCAAACATATTTCAAATTTTTTCAGCTATTTCAACTTTCTTTTTGTATTTTTTTATTTAAACTTTTTATTTTATTTGACAAAATTTTGACTTAGCATTGCCAACATATATATATATATATATATTTTTTTTCCAACATATATAACCGAATTTTCCAGAAATTACCCCCATGGTCGTTCTGTTTTTTTTTTCTTATAATTTTATGACTTAAAAAACATTTCTTAATATTTAAACTTTATGTGACTAAAATTACTTTTTTTGCATAATATTACAACATTTCAACTTTTAACTTAATGGTACTAAAATTATGTTATTTTTCCTCACTTTTTCATGACATTATTCTTGTAAAACTACAACTTTTTCTCATTATATTACAACATTTTTCACGTAATATTTTGACTTTCATTTTTTAATCGTAATTACAGTATGACTTTATTTCTATAACTGTTTGACTTTAATCCTGTAACAACTTCTCCAGAAACTAATTTTCCAAAAATTCCAACTTAATGGTACTAAACTGATGTTATTTTTCCTTATAATATTACAATATTATTCTTGTAAAATTACGACATTTTCTCATTATATTACAACATTTTTCGCTGAGCATTTTGATTTTAATTTAATGAAATTTAGACTTCATTTTAACTTCATTCTAGTAAAATTATGGCTGTTTTTCCACATCTGTTTTTTCAGATTTCAACTTTCTGTTGTAATTTTAAAAATAATTAGGACTTTATTTCTATAGTTTGACTTTACTCCTGTAACATTATAATTTTTTCAGCAACATAATTTTGCAAAAATTTCAACTTTGTTTTTCATCATAATACAATATAAAACAAATTTTTCTCGTTCTCTATATTTAAATGTTATAATTATAAGTATATATGACAGTAATGATCTTTTTTTAATATTTCAATATTGTTTCAACTTTATGGTACTAAAATTACTTTATTTTTCTTTTCTGTATTTTTTATATACAGTATTAACTGAAGTGATTATTTACTCACATTAAATATGTTTTTTAACATAAGAGCCATCTAGACATGAAATAACACCCCTTTAGTGCCATAACGAGAGAAAATACTATTTAAGTAGGGGAGCAGAATTATTGGTGAACAGGAAGTGATGTGAACGTGTCCACTTAATACCATTTCCCGTTCAGTGTTAATAAGTAAGTAAGCTTCTAAATTAAAAACACGACAATATTGACTAGGATTCTCCACAAAATGCACGCATTTCATAGACATGGTCATAGCTATTTTAGGTTATGTCAACTTGACAGGTTCCACTGTAACGATTTCAAGCCGTATTTGACCTTGCAGCAAGACTGTAGAGCAGCTCTTTGCCAGGACACAGCTCTTCCACCAGCACCAGGTAAGCGGAGGTGATGTAGGCTGTGTGCAGCTGCACCAGGTGGGTGTGGTGAAGCCGCCTCAGCAGCTGATATTCCCTCAGGACCAGCAGCCTCTGCTCCGCCATGTAAGGAGTGATTTTGGCGGCAAACACTTGGCTGGTCTCGGCATCCCGACATAAGGTGACGACGCTGAAGCGACCCCTGAGGTGAAAGGAAATGAGGATGCAGGAGGCTTTGCGCCCGCTGGATGAGGTTCTGCTTTGTAGGAGTCCCACCTGTTGATCTCTGAGAGGAGGTTGTAACTTGCTTGGTTTTCTGAGCCGCTGATCTTTGATGCCAGGCACTCAGTCTGGATGAGAGGAATGTGAGCATCTGTACAAGGTCATAAAAATGTCACATTATTCGATAGCAAGGCTTTCTAACAGCTTTCTAAGTTGCCCTCACCTTCTGAATGAGTTGCCATGACAACAGGAGCTGAGGCATCACTGAACGGTCCCACTCCGGTCTTGGTGATGCAGCCCACCCTGAAGATGCATGAAGCTCCTGTGGGTAAGTCCTTTGCCACGTAGCTGCTGTCTGTCACGTCCTCTGACAGGACCGTCCACTCTCCACCTACAGAGGAACAAAACCTTTAAGACTCACCGTGAGAGTCAAATGAAAGGAATAGAGAGTGTGTTGATTGTAGGGGTGTAACGATACGCCATAAGCACGGTTTGGTCAGACCTATTGTTCATTAAAATATGCCAAAACCAGTCCAATGCAGGTCAATACGTTGTATTATAAATCACTGTTTCATATAGCCTTTTACTAGTTCATATACTGTATATACATATTTAAGCACATTTTTAAGCATAAAAATGGTTAAATGAACTATAAGCAATCTACACCAGTCACTGGGTGTCAGTAATGTTACACAATAGCCACTGCAGGAAGTACTGCACAGAACAGGAAGTAGAAAAAGAACAACAAAGACCTTTCACAATGCTAACATGCATGAGTCTATATTATGTCTTATATACTTTATTTTCTCCGATTATATCTACTAAATTGGGTAATACGAGCGTTAAGGTGACTATAGGGGTGTTATTTCATGTCTAGAGAGCTCTAATAATGTTTACAAACCATGTTTAGAAAGCCATAAACAGGTTTTTTTATGCCCTAACTACAACAATGTTCCATTTATAAATAAGGAATCCTACTTCACTTGTCACGGTCAGGTCAGGAACCAATTAACGAGGAATGACAGTAATATCTCAGACCGTAAAAACTCTGTTTTTGTGTGCCCCTTTTTTCATATGATTCGTTTTCATACTGTGGTACACATAACAAACCACTTGTCCTTAACACCAAATGTATACTTCCTGTATCTGACGACACACATGTATCGTTAAACCCCTACGGTAGCTGATTGGAATTTTGAGCCCACCGTCTGTGCAGTATTGAACGCAGTACGTCACAGGTTCACTGGATTGGACAGGCCTCCACACTAGCAGTACTCCACCGCCGTCTAACTGGAGCACCTCGGCCTTGTTGAGACGCACTAGAAGGTACACAGTTTTTAAGAGTTTTTAACAATTGGCAATAGGCACTAGGCTAGTTTGATACCTCTGACTTTTTTGAATGCTGGTATCTTTAAAGAAGGCAGGCGCTTGGAAGTCCTCTTTTTTGGACTCTCAAGACCATGCTCTTTTTCAGGTACCCTAACTATTGGCCCTGTTGTACCAAAAAAAAAAGCTGGATGAATTTATGTTTTTGGGGAAAGCAATAAATGGTATGACATTTGCCTACCGGCTTTACTCAGATCCTCCTTGCTGGAAGACCTTGAAAACAGCTTGGTGAGACTTGAGGCTGAGGCTCTCATCTTTTTTCGGAGTGACATGGTCGGTGTATCCGGCTTCATGATCTCTCCTAGGGTTGGTCCTAACTGTGCATTCTCCTGCTGGGAGTGGGAATTGCCAGTCCAGGACTGCCTGCGGAAGATCCTGAGCAATCCCAGTTTTGGGGATTTTCGAGTGGGTGGAGTAAGTTCGAGGGCTGGTGCAGATGCAGTTCTCTGGAGGCCTTCTTTCTTATCTTTGGCTCTGGGAGGCCTTTCAGGAGTCTGGAGAGAGGAGAAGCTAGGACTTGGACTGGGTGTTAATGAGGTCTGCATGTGACTAATGTTGGGGTTGGAGCGCGTGCGGTTACGTGGTGGAGCTTGGAATCGGGGTTTAGGTTCTTGACATGAGCGAGGGGACGGTGAAGTCAGTGGTTCCCCAGGATCCTCATACCCTTCACTTTCTCCTGATCTATATCGTCCTCTGAGCTCCTCATATGACCCAAGTCTACTGGAGGACTCAGAGCCACCATGCTCCAAAATGGACGACTCGGTCAAGGACCCCTGGGAGCCACCCAAAACATCTTCCTCTGATTGCTCCTGATCCAGCCTTTTGCCTATTCTGTCACCAACAACAAGGGTTAGGTGACCAGACACACCACCCATTGTGTGCGTACCCTGCACAGGAGCAAGGGAACCCCTTCTTCTTGTGGGTCGCTGAGGGCTTGGAATGACCAGCAAGTTCTTCCTTCCCACTTCATCATCAGTGAAATCCTCTCTCAGACTTTGACTACCGTCTTCGTCTCCTGGCTTTGAGCGTCTGGGTGAACCGGGGGACCGCCGACTGTACTCATCAAGAGACCTACTCCTTCTGTGAGGTGGCACATTAGTTTGGGGAAGGACGACACAGCTGTCAAAGGAAATGGACTTGTGCATTCTGGGTTGGACGGATCCCCGTCTCTGGCTACGGTTGGTCTCCGTATCATCTTCCACATATTCTATGAGAGGTTCGTTAAGGCGTCCTGAAAAGCTTCTACGGAGTGGCTTGCGGCCTCTCTCCTGCTTTTTGGCCTGGAACTTGTCCCGTAACGTCATGTGTCTGGCAGACATGGGTGAAAGTTTATGAGAGGTGCTATAAAACGTGCTTCGGATCACACTTGCACGAGGGATTCGACCTGCATCACTCCCGGAGCCCTCATCTCCATCGGAAAGGTTGAGCGACGGACTACTTCCCCTGTTGAACCTTCGTTCATTCTGAGGAGTTTGCAGGTATGACACATCTGAGGACGCGGCAGACTGCCTGCTCACACTCCGCTCCATCACGCTCCTCCTTCCACCCAACTCCTCATCCTCCTCCTCCCCAAAGGTCACTTCTTCCTCCTCGTCCAGATTTTGATGAAGTACAGCAAACGGTTCTGGGAGCTGGGCTCTTTCTCTCAAAGGGTCGTAGTCGTCCTCTGTTTCTTCCTCTTCCTCCTCAGTCGGACTGCAGTGCTGAAAGATGTCCCACGAGTCAGCCTCATCGTACTCAGATGATGAGCCACTGCTCACGGAGCTGCTGCTGTTCTGCTGAGGTTCACGGGGTACGGTCACTGCCGTGTCTCTGAGCGGAGCATCCAGAAGCTCTGGGATTTGTCTCAGCGTGAGCACGGAACCAACGCAAGTCAAGGAACGCTGGGGGTAAAGAAGGAAAAAACTCGGCTGAAACCCGTCCCAGCGTTCTTTGAAGGCAAATGCACTGGAACCTCGTTTGGCGTCATACATTTTGCCTCAGTCCTTGTACGATGTCTCAGTTGTTGTACTTCAACTGTGTTTGTAACGTGTCTTTGTTAGGATGTGCTAAATTGGAACCCAGAATCGGGAGTCATTGTCTTCCAGCCCCGTCGCCCCCTCTATGACGTCATCAATGGTTGATTCTGTAATTCTTTGCTAACTAACACAGCGACGCCACAAGTCTCTTCTTTTCTTGTTGATCACGGCCACAAAATAATTAACAATGGAGTAAAGGGAAGATCTTTTAGTTGTACGGAACGGATGAATTGAATTTGATTTGGGTTCGTTCCGGGACGGATCATTGACGCTAACCGAGGTTCCAATTTACCTTAAGATTCTACCTTAATACGTATTTTCTACAATTAAAATATCTTACCTGCCATTTTCTTTTTGAGATGAAAACTTTCAAGTTCTTTGTGTTAATTTCATCCGTGTCTTCTCCTGCGTTGTCATCCTGTTCAAATGTTACGTTTCATTTATAGTTTCTATTGAAAAAGTGTCCAATACATGCAGCTTGTCGTTTTTTTTGTCTTACCTGGAACCATTCATGGCTCAAACACTCAAAGGCAGACGGACGCTTCCTACACAGTGCACAAAGAAAGCTAAAAGTATTTTGTTGCACATTAACGTAACCAAGTTCCATGTATTGTCTACAGCAGGGGCATCCAGGGAAGCCATTTGCCACCCGAAGTTTTTTTTCGTTATTCCTTGCTCGGGGTTTGAATATTTGTCCCTCACAATATGGCTGTTTTTGAAAAAAATAAGTATTTGATAATTGATTACTGTCTAGTGGTTGATTATGGCCTATTATTTGTAAAAAAAAAATATATAAATATATTGAATCACTAGCCATCAGTAATGTCATGAGACATGATTAGGTTAGATGACATTACCTTTTCACACTGCATGGAGTCCAGCTGACATGTCATGGCTGAAACAGACATGCCATGGCTGAAATGGACAATCTGTGGGTGAGATTGAGTGGGGGGAAAAAAAGGCTCTCCTCACATCCTGCGTGGAAGTGATAAGTTTTAGCTTATTTGTCTTTCTTCCACACTCCAAACAAAGAATAATAGGAGTGTAAAAGTGACTACTATTTCTACAATGTTAAAACTCACATCTAGAAACTCATAAACAGGTTTTCTATGGTCTAACTACAAAAATATTCAATCCTACCTCATGGAAAATCACTTATTGTGGTCGGGTCTCGAACCAATGAACCGCAATAAATAAGGGAGGACTGTATTTTAAAAATACAATGTAATTTAAATTTTTCCATCATAGTAATACATGCACTTTTGTCTGTGCCCGCATTTTGTCTGTCCAGCTTTTAGTAGTCATGGATGCAATCGTCTTACTCTGGGTCTGGTTGAAGAAGACTACGGAGAAAGTTCTGGGCCTCAGGACTCCGACACATGACATCCGGGGCGTCCCAGTTGAGTGTCCCTTCACCCACTCTCAGCAGCGTAGCGCGGTCCGTCTCGCCCGAAATGGGGCAGCGACACAACAGACTGCCCAGGAAAAGAAGAGGAACGGTCACATTTTATGGACAGTTTTTAAAAATACATTATATAGTGTAAGTTGAAAGGAAATATACTGTACTTACCATAGATATGCCATCACACCCACAGACCTGGTGAAAGAGAAAGATGTTTTTGCCACGTCAAATACCAGGAGATCTTCAGTTTACATACGAGTTCCTACATCAACATTGTAAGTCGAGTTTTAGTCATACATTTATTTATTTATTTATATGTAAATTCTACCCGCCGTTCCTAGTCATTTTTAACAAAGACGGAGTCATTGGGGATTGGTAAAGTCTCCAGATCAGTTAAAAAAAACGGAATTGAAATTTTGAAATGCTGGTCTGGATGTTTATACTACAAAATTGAGGACTTGCTCATTTTACTGTCAATCAAAATGGATTCCGCCTCAGATATAACATCCAATCATCATGCAGAAGCCCAGAGTCTGGGCAAGCCCACTGCCTCATAGACCTCTAGAGAAGCTCAGCGTACGATAGGTGGGACAAAGCTCAGCATTTATCCAATGACCGTCCAGTTTCACGCAGTTGAACAACCCACTTTATGCTTCCCTGTCGAAGTCAATTGATGCTGAGCGTCCGACTGTGTAAGGTTTTATTAAAACGCTGTGACTCTGGGGGGATGATTAAGAAGGAAGTGGTATCAGTTACCTGTGATAAGTAGCTAACTTGATTAACACCTAAGTCACTCACACTGGAGAACATACAATATTAAATAATCATAAAAGACAGGGTGGTTACAATCATTTATGGCAGTGCATGCAGTACCTGAAATGTAACCATGCGACATCGTACCTATGACACATTATAATGTGACAGGTTAAAATTATTGATATTATATTAAAAGTATTTGGTACACAAGACTGGAAAATCTGATTACACAGGTTAACAGGGGTTAAAAGCCTATTAAAGAAAATATACACAGTATTTTAAAAAAGGAAAAAGATTAATATTTTATTATTTTAATAAATGATTAAGAAAAATTAAGAAATTAAGAAACTAAGAAAAATATAAATACAATGTACACAATTCCCAGTTTTGTAAAAAAGTTCGATCATTCACGGGTTGATTGCTTTTCCCTGTGAGAGCTGTTTTTTGCGATTGCGCAAAAGGTTATCGGTGTTCTTTTGAATAAAGCGAGGTGAAGTGAAGACGAGGCTGCGACTCTCCCTCATTTTCACTCTCAAAAGTAACCACGTACCTCTCCTACTCTGTGGAGCAGAGAGCGCAACAATAACATGAACACATTGTAACTTTGACATATCAGAAGACAAAACACCGTAACTCAGAAACATCATAACATAAAATGTCGTAACCACGCAATGTCATATCAAGAAATCTACAGTAGTGTTCCAAATAATAGCAGTCCAATGTGACTAACTAGATTAATCACAGTTATTATGATATTTTTATCACTATGTGGCAAACAAATTATCAGTAAGTACAGTAAATTCTCAGAAAACAAAAATGACTCAGCATTAATTGATATGCATGCTCCCAAAACTATGCAATTGGGCATTTAGTTGCAAGGGGCGTGTTTAAAAAAAATGGCAGTGTGGCATTCATTTAGTGATCAATTTTGTGAATTAGGTGGCCCCTGTTTGAGGATGAAAGCAGCACTTGTTGAACATGCATTTCTCTTTGAAATCCTAAGGAAAATGGGTCTTTCAAGACATTGTTCAGAGGAACAGTGTACTTTGATTAAGAAGTTGATTGTAGAGGGGAAAACCTATGAAGAGTTGCAAAAACATGTTGGCTGTTCAGCTAAAATGATCTCCAATGCCTTAAAATGGAGAGCAAAACCAGAGACACATGGCATAAAACGGAAGACAACTATCGAAATAGATCGAAGAATAACCAGAATGGCAAAGGCTCAGCCAATGATCAGATTAAAGACAGTCTGGATTTACCTGTAAGTACTGTAACAGTTACAAGACCGTCTGTGTGAAGCTAATCTATTGGCAAGGATCCCCCACAAAGTCCCTGCTGAAAAATAGGCATGTGCAGAACCTGTTAAAATTTGCCAAAGAACACATCAACTGGCCTAAAGAGAAATGGAGGAACATTTTCTGGACTGATGGAGTAAAATTGTCCTTTTGGGTCCAAGGGCGGCAGACAGTTTGTGAGACGGCCCCTAAACTTTGAGTTCAAGCCACAGTACACAGTGAAGACAGTGAAGCGTCATGATATGGGCATGTTTCTTCTACAATTGTTTTGGGCCTATTTATCCCATAGAAGGGATCATGGATCAGTTTGCATATGTCAAAATACTTGAAGAGGTCATGTTGCCTTATGCTGAAGAGGACATGCCCTTGAAATGGGTGTTTCAACAAGACAATGACCCCAAACACACTAAACCATCAAAATGTTGTTATGTTATGGAGTGGCCAGCCCAATACCAGGACCTTAATCCAGTCGAGAACTGGGATTATGCATGTTATATAATGAAGTGTAACATGTGTAACATGAAATGTGCTAGCATGTATAATGTAGTGTAAAGACACACCCGGAATTGAACTCACCAAATATCCGTGGCCACACTGACAGGTTCTTGGTGAACAACTTCAGGTGCCACAAACTCAGGCGTACCAAACATGCTGTACTGATGTCTGGACGTGTCTACTTCCTGGCAGAAGCCAAAGTCACAGATCTTGATTTCATCTCTGGGCGGATACACCATGAGGATGTTCTCCGGCTGTGGAGAAATCCCAAACGATGGGTTTAGTGACTATGAAGTAAGTCGTGTTTTCAGCTTTGTATTTGAGACCCAATCTCACTTTGATGTCCAGATGCAAAATGTTCATGCTGTGAATATGCCCAACACCTTCAAGAATCTGCTGCACATATGATTGAACCTAAAATGAAAATAAAATCAAATTCCTAAGCAAAAACAACACATGTGACACAAATGACTTGTAAAAAAAAAAACATCTCTTTACCTCTTTCTCTGAGACTAATCCTCTGAGCAACAAATGGTCGACAAGCCCATGTGAGCAGCAGCTAGAAATTGTGTTAAAGAAGAATCTAACCCACGGGGAGAAAAGTGCTTACATTTAGCAGGAGGGATACATTTCTGTGATGAGCACCAGTGTTCGCCGGGTGCTAAAAAAATCCAGCAGACAAGCCACCCTGGGATGAGCCAGGCGGGAAAGCAAGTCTCTCTCCTGGAAGGCCCGGGTGCGGGTGCTGCTCCGCAGGGGTAAGAATTTGGCCGCAAAGACTTCAGCCGTGCGTCTGTGGGTGACGCGTTTCACTACCCCGAATGTTCCCCTAGGGAAGAAAACACTCCGATGGATGAATATAGATGGATTTACTGTAAAACAGGGGCTAACCTTCCTATTTCCTCTCCGACATCATAGACAGCAAACAGCTTTCTTCTCTTCCCGATATCCACCTCTCTGTCCTGAGTCCCCAGCGGACCTGGACAGTGGCAGGTAAAACTTTTAATATATAAATTGCATCTTTTATTTACAGCATGACTAACGGTAGCAGCGGATATCGCACCTTCCTCCACTGTGAGCTGAGCTTGACACGAAACATGCCCTGAGTCGTTGTAAGAGAAGCAGGTGTAAATGCCGCTGTCCTCGCCTTCGGGGCACACGATAGTCACTGAGCAGCGGGCAGCATGCTGCGTTATCTCCACATTCTCATTGGCTGTGAGTTCCTCTCCATCCTCCAGTAACAGTGCAGATACAAGTCATCAGAAGCTTTCCATAGACAGTAGCCTGCTGATGTCACCTCCATCATGGGCACGGTGCTCCTACCTTGTACCACTGAATCCGTGGCGTGGGCCTTCCCGTAATGATGGCGGTGAAAGTAACTCGTTGGCCGGGCTCAACACACACGTCCTCTGGCGCGACTTGGACGGAGGGAGGAACTGAACAGGACACCAGAGTGAGTCACAAAGTAACTGTTTGAAAATGCACATATATTTTTTTTTTGGAAGATAGAGATGCACCGTCTGTAATTTCCTGCATTTGCTCTGAGATGTACAGTTCTTCTTCTTCTTCCTCCAAGTAACATGGAGGTTGTGGCAGTGCCGGCTGGTCCTCAGATGCCAATTGAGGAACTTCTCCGACACTACGCTCAGCTCTGGTGACAAACAAGATCAGAAAAGGAATTAGGAATGTAAACATTTGAAGTGCAGAGTTGTTAGGCGATTTATCAGATTGTTATTGTTGATGGAAGATCTCACAAGATTCAAATGTGATTTGACAAAAGATTTTTTGTTCAGAAAAAAAGTGTCTGGTGGGCACTGGGACTGGCCTGAAATGATCATAAATAAATGAATGAATTAATCATGCAATAAATGAAAATTAACTTGTTAACTTTGCCGGCCTCAATATATAGATTTTGATTTTTTACATATTTAAATATTTTTTTAAATCTTACGTTTCTTAGTCAATTTAATTATAAATACAGTATATTGTTGTATATTGTTAATTCTTTATTGTTTTAAATTGATTGTTTCAAGTTAAACATTTTTAAACTTTAAAAAGTTTTTCATGTATTTTTCTGCTTCTGTTTTTTCCTAAAATCATATTTATAAATTAATTGATGTAAAAAAAATTATAAAATACAGTTTATACTTATATATACTACTTATATTTATTGTAGAAATAATTATAATGATAATTACTATATATTATAATTGTATACTAAATATTTATAGTTTAGTCATTATGTTTAATTAATCATTACTTTATATGTATAATGAAATCATTAAAATATGAACAATATAAAACAAATAATATATAAAATAAACTACAACATTGAACAAATGAAATACTAAAATAATTTTTTAAATATAATATTAATAAATATATTATTGTTATATTGTATATTCAATTACAATACCTTGATATATGTAATATTAAAAATAGATATAATATTTGATTGCAATATCTTCTAAGATGAATCACAAGTTACCAAATATGGCTCCATGCCAAACATTAATAAGAATCTGAAAAATTACTTACTTTATAGTTAGCAACTTTTGAAATAATATTTTACACATTTAAAAAGTTGACCAGTCCAGGGTGTACACCGCCTCCCGCCCGAAGTCAGCTGGGATAGGCTCCAGCATACCCATGACCCTAATGAGTATAAGCGGTATAAAAAATTGATGGATGGATAGATGTTTTAAAAGTATAGTAATGTTTTCCAAAATTTGACTGTTTTCTATCCACAAGAGTCAAAACATAACGAGCAGCGACTAAAACAGTTAAAGGAACTAAATCTAATTCCTGAAATGCTATATTACTGTACTCACTGTTCATGAAATGTGGGTGGAAAAATCATCTTAGCAATAGAGGAAGGGGTGATATCTGTTTGCAGCCATTTCTTCACAAAGGAAGAGGACCAACCCTCTGCTTCTGCATCTAAAGGATGCCAAATATTACACAATGAGTTTAAGGTACGATTCCAAATACAGTTTGGGGGTTAATTACCTGACAAATAATGGGGAATAATGTGTCTCTTACCTGCAGGCTTTAATGAAACTATAGTACCCACCACATGAGCAAGACGCCCAGCACATGACCATCTCTACTCGTGGTGGTGAAGAGTTAGCTGGGCATGCGTTCGCAAGAGGGGAGAAAAGGGGAGCGTTGAGCGGTTATTTGTTAACGTGACAATGGTCACTTACATGGAATGGTCCACATGTGGAACTTCCTGCTTTTGGGCGAGTAGAGGGAAGATGGAGAACATGGAGGTTATAGAGATACTCACGATGTCCATATTAGCAGTGGAAAACTGAGAAATGAAATGACTGGAAGTTACTTTATCACCATATTATGTGGTGCTACTTGGGTTTTCTTCTCTCCATCCCCAAAATCCTGATCTGGTGTCAACTTGTGAGTGTGTGAAATGGATAAAAAGAGAAGTATCATGTTTCAAAATGGACAGAATATGATTGAATGGATGAATGAAAGTGAGGATTAATGCAAACTGTCTAAAAGTGACAGAAAAGACACAGACTTCCCAAAGATGGCATGTGCTCACTCCCTTCTTATATTTCCAAACAAATACATGAAAGTAAAGACCTAAAAATGGTCTATGTGTGGTGTTCAGCATATTTACCTGCATAGCTCCACCTGTCCTACCTTTAGGAGGCAAGTCATGTGCCTGGTCGTCACTGGAGGCGACGTAGGCGGGGCACAGCCCGGCCTTGCACTTGACGCAGCCAAACTCATTGGAAAGCTGACACAAAAGGAGTTTTAAGAGAGCATCTCTGGGAATGATGACTTTTAAGACACAGTGCACATGAGAGCATCATACCTCACACTCATAAAGTCCAATGTCCGTCTCTGTTGCACAAATGACCGTTAGACACAAGATTCCACTGCGAGCGTCATTCAGGATGAAATATTTTTGCTTGTTGGTCAACTCTTGGCCATCTTTCATCCATCTGTTGTGACAAAAGATGAGCTTATTTAGTACTCACACTCACCAGCCACTTTTGTCATTTTAAGGAGATCCCATACAAACAGTATCAAAATTCTGCCTTAACAAAATAGCATTTCTAATAACCAGGAAGTTAGTCGGGCTTCCAGGAAGTTATTCAGACTACCAGGAAGTCAGCAGAGCTTCTAAGAAGTTAGCCCCGCTACCAGGAAGGCAATCAAAAAGTTAGCTTGGCTACCAGAAAGTCAGCTGGGCTTTCAAGAAGTTAGCCAGGCTCCCAAAATTGCAGTCTAGCGGGAGCTACCAGAAAGTTAACAGGCCTACTGAGAAGTTAGCCGGGCTTCCAAGAGGTTAGCTGGGTTACTTAGAAGGTTACCAGGATGTTAGAAGTTAGTTGTGCTACCAAGAAGGCTACCAGGTAGCTATCCTGGCTTTCGGAAAGTTAGCCAGGCTGCCAACAAGGCTACCTGGATGTTAGCCGGCCTTCCAGGAAGTTGGCCAGGCTACCAGAAAGTTGGCCGAGCAGCCAAAAAGTTAGCCAGGCTACCAAGAGCTTCCAGAAATTTAGCTGGGCTTCCAAGAAGTTAGCTGGCTACCAAAAAGGCTTCAAGGAAGTTAGCCAGGCTTCCAGAAAGTTAGCCAAGCATCCAAAAAGTTAGTCAGGTTACTAAGAAGGCTATCAGGAGGTTAGCTGGGCGTCCTGGAGGTTAGCTAGGCAACCAGGAAGTTAGCCGGGCTTGCAGAAAGTTAGCCAAGCATCCAAAAAGTTAGTCAGGTTACTAAGAAGGCTATCAGGAGGTTAGCTGGGCGTCCTGGAGGTTAGCTAGGCAACCAGGAAGTTAGCCGGGCTTACAAGAAGATAGCCAGACGTCCAGAAAGTTCGCCATACTTCCAGGAAGTTCGCCAAGCTACCATGAAGTTAACTTCTTTAAAAAATGGATATCAGTCAGATTTGAAGAATCTGGTGTCCTTCTTAACTTCTGTTTTGTTCTGTGAACTTGGCATTTACTTGTTTTGTCGGTGTGCTTCACCAGCATCAATAGATACACAAAGATACATTCATTTTGCAACAATAATGTGCTACGGCACAGTGGTTGGGAATAACTCTTTTGTTTTTTTAGCATTTCTATCTTATTCTCCCTTGAGGAGATGATTGCTGCAATGTGAGGAGTGTAGTCACTATTGTGAAAGAAAGAATACACACTGCAATATATCGCCTGTATTGTGCAACATTTACACATAGATTTATGTATCTTAAGTATCTGGTTGGTGAGTACACAGTAGTATTAATAGAAAATGTTGAACACAGTGGTGCCAAACTGACCTGATTCTCGGTAAAGGAGTAGTACGAGTGGAACAGGTAAACTGCATGTCCTCGTTCTCCATCAGACAACAACTTTCCAGCCGACTAACAAACCTGGGTGGAGCTGCAATAAAGAGAAATTGTACATATTATATGAATATAAAGTGCTTTAATATGCTGTAGGTACTTGTTTGCCAAGGTAACTTAATGTGTATACAGTAGCACTTTTTAAAAGCAGCAACCACTGACAAAACTACTTAGTCTTGAGAGAAATCCAGTTCTAAAAAAGCATCACTGTACAAAAATGTTTCAAACACTTAACCAAGCAAGGACCATCTGGGACCCTTATTTTAAACCTAGAGGTTTACTTGGAGGACATCTTAATATTAGAAGCATGATTTCAAAACGAGAACAACTTGAGCATTTATTGATTCAGTCTAATGTTGACTTCTTTGGGTTGACAGAAACCTGGCTAACATGTTCTTCACCCGAGGCTGCCATACACATGCCAGGATATAACGTGTTTAGGAAAGATAGGGGTCAGGGTAAAGGTGGAGGTGTTGTAGTTTATGTAAGGGATACTTTAGAAACGTCACAGATGGACTAGCCTGAAGATATTAAACTTGAATGTGTTGGAGTAAATATTGCACTTTGGAAGGAAATGAATTTTATTGTTTTTTGTATTTATCGGAAGACGGCGGCTGATACAGATTTATATAATGAACTTAAAAGGATTGTTTTTCTAGTAAAGAGGTTATTTTAATAGGTGATTTTAATATAAATTGGGATAACAAGAACGAAAGGAAGAATCTGAAACAGATAACAGATACTTTCAGTATGGTCCAGTTAATTGAAAAGCCTGCACGTATAGCTAATCGCTCCAAAACAAGACTAGATCTTTTAGTTTCAAATAAAATGAAAGAATTGTTAAAATCTATAACTTCCTAACTGGAATTTCTGATCAGAATTCCATATTCTTTGCTAGAAAATTAACTAAAGGACGTTTCCAAATGTCTAACACTGCTCCTCGGAGTTCCCCATCCTTTTAGGATGTAATCCCAAAAGGCCAACATCAAAATTTAGCACTGACCTTGAAGGCGATAGATTGGACTGAAATTGTTTCTTGCAATGATGTCACAGCAAATAGTGTTACTTTCCACTCTAACATGAAGGATATCTCAGCTTCATTTACAAAGAGGAAAAAGACAAATAATAACACTAAAGGTGGTTTAGCGTGGTTCAATGAGGAATGCAGGAAATTAATGAAGACGAGGGATGAACTACTTAAAAAGTTAGTTTAAAAAAAAAAATTTGTTTCTGATAGACAACTTTTTACATCTGCAAGAAACAAAGTGATTCAAACAATGCGTAAAACCAAGGCAAACATTTTTATGTCACTAATTGAGTCTGCTAAAGGTAATGGCAAACAGATCTGGCATAACATTAGTAAATTAACTGGTAGAAGTACGAAACAAAGTAAAGAATTAGAATTACAAATCAACAATGAATTTGTTACAGATCCCTTCGTTGTGGCAAATGAATTTAATACATTCTTTAAAAGTTCAGTTGAAGAAATTACACAACTACTTCTAGTGAAAAGGTATCTTACCCAATTAATAGGTCCTTTCCTGTTTTTACCATAGCTCAAATCAAGGAATCGGATGTAGCTGCTATTATTAGTGAACTAAAAAGTTCAAAAGCTAAAGATGTGCATAGTCTAGATACACATTTTATAAAGCAGCACAAAGATTCCTTGATATATATATATATATATATATATATTATAACACATTTAATTAATTTGTCAATTACTCATTCTGTTGTTCCTGTAGCATGGAAAGTGGACATAATTACCCCAATTTTCAAATCTGGTAGTAGAGTAGATGTTAGGAATTATAGACCAATCAGCATAGTGCCTGTGATATCTAAAAATATTGAAAAATGGGTCACAAAACAATTAATAAGTCATCTAATTAGGGGAAGAAC
Source organism: Oostethus manadensis (assembly GCA_024372805.1). NCBI lineage: Eukaryota > Metazoa > Chordata > Actinopteri > Syngnathiformes > Syngnathidae > Oostethus > Oostethus manadensis. The sequence continues at coordinate 106,320 of QODF01000200.1, read as the reverse complement.
CCTTTGCATACTATGCATTTCGGTTTTCTTGCCAACTACTCAACTGAAACAGCAATTATTGTTTTTTCTAGAAAAAGTGAAGTGTTTTTTAGATACTAGTCCTTTTGTTGGTGCTGTTTTTCTTGATTTAAAAAAGGCATTTGATACGGTTGACCATCAAACACTATTGTCTAGATTAACTACATTTAACTTCTCTGAACAAGCAATCCTTTGGATTAAATAATATTTGTCGAATCGAACCAATTGTGTGTCTGTCAGCAGTAACAAATTCCCATATTTGGACTGTCAAGTTGGTGTACCCCAAGGATCTATACTTGGGCCTATATTATTTTTATTATACATTAATGATTTACCAAACGTATGTAAAGATCTCAATACTGTACTATGTGCAGATGATGCTGTCATCTTTACAAAGGCAAGGTCTGACAAAGAAGCCTCAAAAAAGTTGACATCAGCAATCACCTGTATTACTAAATCATGTCTTGTACTAAATTCTAAAAAAACTGTCTGTATGTTATTTTCGAAATCAGTAGCAGCAAAGTGTGATTAACAAGTCTTTCTGAAAAGAGATGAGTTGCAGTTTGTACATAAATTTAAATATCTAGGTGTTACTTTGGATTCTACTTTATCCTTTAAAAAACATGCAAAAAATATATCCAAAATTGTTAACTTTAATATTCGAAATTTCAGGCAAATTAGAACATCATTGCCAGAGAACGGTGCTAAAATGTTTCTTCATTACATGATTTTTTCTCATTTTGAATATTGTATTACCAACTGGTCATTAACAAGTTTGACAACTTTACTGTAAATTTAATAGAATCGCTTTTTTAAAAAAAACTCTAAAAGTGTTTGATATAAAATCTTTTCATTTCAATCATTGTATCATTCTCCAGAAATAATCTTTTCTCTTTAGAGTGTTTATGTATTGTTGTGCGTTCTTATTGTGTTTTATTGTTTAATTTTCCTGTTAATACAGTGTCATTGTTGTTGTTTTGTTTGCTTTTTCTCTTCTTTCACCTGCCAGGGACTACAGATGTAAAGTAGCCTTTGGCTATTTCTGGCATATTTACACGTAAGTGTTCATTAATATGCATTGTCCCTTTTAAATAAATAAATAAATAAAATAAATAAACACAAATGATAAAAATAACTAAAATATCCACGGATCAAAAATAAACCACACACACACAAGAAAGTATTTAAAATCAAGATATAAATACAGTTTATGTTTATGTCTTTATTGTTATTGTAACAGGTACTACGACATTAAACATGCAGTCAACCCTCAGTTTTGTATGATTTCGTTTTTGATGCAAATTTGCGCCCCAAAACTTCGCCTCAACATTACAGTCTCGGTTATTGTACAATATTGCGCTTAACAAACTAGTCTGTTTGTTCTGTACAGTACCGCTACTGTTGAGTGCCCACACAAAGCACCCTATACATCGCGGACTCACTGTCCATGCATTTTTTATTGAGTGCCAGAGCTAAATAAACCGCCACGGGGCCAAAAAAAGTTGTGAGTGCCTGCAATTTGATGAAGAAGGGGAAAATCACTTGAATTAGTGTTCTCTCCCCATGTTCCTCTCCATCTTCACCAACAAAAGTCTTCCATTATTGGGTTTCATGTGATGTTACAGCCGATTGTTGACAGCCCCACCACACAAAGAGATGGGGGTGCAAACAAGCGTAACCGCAAGTTATGTAAAATCAAAGCAAAAATAACACACACGTGCCGTTCTCATGTGTGGAAATCGTTAATAAACAATTTCTAAAATGGGGCGGCTCAGGTGGTAAAAGTGATGCTCTCCCACTCTGCAGATTGCTGGTTCGATCATCCTCCAGTTACGCTACACAAGTGAGAAAACATTTACCATGGTCCATTTATAAAATGAAAAAAGTCCAGAAATTGCAGACAGCGACCTTATTTGAAGCTGTTGCTCTCGTCGAGTGGAGTAAACACACTCCAGTTTACAGTGAGGATGTAGATTTATTCCAAAATCAAAGTTAAAACATTGTTGGAATACTGCTGTGGTGGTCGGAGAGGCCATAGGTGCGAATTGGCAAGCCTGTTTCCGTCAGAACACCCCAGGGCAGCTGAAGCTACAGAGGTAGATTGCCACCACCAGTGTGTGACTGACTTATTGTGAAGTGATATGGTGCCTTGAAAAACGCTATAAAATCTAATCCATAATTATTATTATACGAAGCCACCTGGAAGAATGTTCAGTGATGCTCCACGCGAGGCAACTTCTACAGCCCAGAATGGTGCCTATCATTATTTTGCACTGTTTTCTGCAAGTAAAAGTATAGTTATTATAAAATGTATTCTTTGTTAACATTGTTAGGTGTCTGGAATGGTTAAAATGACTTTACATTATTTCCTATGGGAAAAATTTAAATCAATAACAACCGAGAAATGTACTGTACCACTGTATAATAATATAATGACTTTCATGTCTCTCCTCAGACTCACCCTGCACCACAACTGTAGCAAGAGAGCCAGCAGTGCCCACGCTGCTGCTAGCGTAGCACACATATTGACCGGAGTCTTCTGCAGTCAAGCTGTCCAGGATAAGGCTGCATGTGCCAGAGCGGTCTGTTATGATGATGTGACGAGGGTCATCCTCCAAGGGTAGACCATCTGAGAAGAAGAAGATAGATTTCTGTGCACCAATGCAATGTGAGTCACTATGTGAGTGAGGTAAAAAATAATTTAAATCTGACCTTTGAGCCAAGTAATTGCGGGTTGAGGCGTCCCTGTGACCTTGCAGCTCAATTTGATGGTCTGTCCCATCTTTGTTGTGCAATCCGACAGTAAAGATATAAACATGGGTGGGCCTTGTTGAAAGATAGAAACAAAACATCATCCTGCTAATTTCTGGGGCTTTTAAAATTATATTGAAGCCCAGTGAGGCACTACAGTAAGAGTAAAACTACGAAGTTAATGTATGCCTTTATTGTGAAAGACCTACTGTTGGTGGGCAGGCCGGATCGTTGCTGCAACTCCTTCAGGTCTTTGAGCCAAGAAAGTTTCACCAGAGGTGAGCGGCCCTGCAGCGTATACCTCCGCACTGAGCCTCTGTGCTCGTGCCACAGCCCCCAGGTCTTCTCATCGCCTCCTGCTGTCTCCTTTAACTCCACATCATTCAGCTGGCAAAGTCAAAAAAGTGAGAATGGATTTTGTATCTTGTCACGTGTGGTCATCTTTAGTGTGGTAATAGATGTTACCTTCATTTTGTTCTTGAAGGTGTAGGTATCGCTGGCATCTCTTCTCAGTTTGCAGAGGACAATGCACTCTTTGAAAAGGAAAACTTGTCTCTGGTGCCCTCTTGAGGTTGTTTTGATTTCCGGCGTTTCCTCCCACACTGTGAAGGCTCCCTAGAACACATGAAAACTAATTTCCTTACTTTTGAAGAACACAGTCATACCTCATTTATTACGGCTATGTGGTTCCAGACCCGAATTTCCGTCAAGTAGGATTCATAGTTACAGTGTAGAAAACCTGTTTACGACCTTCTAAATACGTTTATTACCATTAATAGTGCCCTCTAGACATGAAATAACACCCCTATAGTGACCTTTACACTCCAACTACCCAATGTAGTAGACATAATACAAAAAATAAGACATATAGGTCCCTGGCAACTACTTCCTGCGCTACCTATTGTCTCATTAATGTAACATACTGACACCTGTTGACCAGTGTAGAATACTACATATCGTCACAATGTCTTTAAAAGCATTTTCTGAATGCCTTAAATTTGTATTTTACTTCATTTAGCCATTTTTATGCTGGGAAATGTTTTTTAGGCAAAAAATATGTAGAATTTTCTTAAATATGCAGATTGTATAATGAATAATACTGTAAGCTGTGTTCAACCACAAAAGAGCAATGATTTATTAATGAATACATTTTGAGAAACTGTCAAAGGACAAATTGGTGAGGGACGACTGCACAATCGTTAAGATTAAGTGAAAAGTTGCACTGACCTGTCGCACAGGCTCTCCCAGGGCAGTCAAGGGGGCAGGATAGTTTTCAATGAGGGAGGCCTGGTACAGGTTATCCGATCTCCAGGGCAGACAGGACACCAGGGAGAAGGCGTCCTCCAGCAAACAGCAGCTCTGACCACTTTTGGCCTTGTTTTTAATGAACTCCTGCAAATGAAAGGTTGAGTCAGACCTGGGTAGAATCAACAAACAAGAGTAACTCGCAAGTGTTTTTGACCTCGTAGGGGGTGTAGCACAATGACACTTTGAAAGTGCAGATGTCAAACTGCCTACAAGTCTTTAAACGGTGAAATGCGGTCAAATGAAATCGGTTCTATGATCAATAATGTTCACCGTGATTTTGTCATGTTGTCGCTTTCGGCAGCTGCTTTCAAAACGAAAGTAATCTGGCAGAGAAACACAACACCATCTTCCTATTGGTCGGAAAACAGCTTGTTGTCACTCAATCAAGGCATGAACAGCCATTTAGTTGCAGAAGCAGAGGGGGAAATGTGAGGCATCAGTGCCATCAAGTGGCCAACTGACACCTCATGGCTTTGAAATTCCAACTCTAACCTGAATTGAATTGTTTGTGCGGTCCATAATGTTATATTGAGCTTTCTTGAAGTGGACAAAAACATGTTTTTTGGACTGGGCCGCATTATTTGTTGAACACAGAATTAATAAATTGTAACTATCTGAGGTCTGGCCTGGCTTTGAGGGTAAATAGTTATTATAACAAGTAATAACTTTGTTGTTTGCTAAATTTGCACTTGAAATTGTATATTTGCATTCGAATTTAAAAGACGGGTTCATTAGTGGGGTGTCACGAGACGACCAACCCACGAGATGCGACTGTGCAACTATAATTGGGTCCATGAGAACAAGTTGAGAAGCGATTTTAACATCAATTTTAAGAAAAGCGAAGTGTGTGACAACCACGGCTGTAAATAGCATTAGCCGTGCTGGCTCTAGCTAGTAGAACTATCTAGCCACAGGGAAAGATTTTAACACCTCAGTAAAGCATATATACATTATAGCAATCTCATTTATCTTATTTATTAAATATTGTGTAAAACTATGACAGGAACAACATAAAAATAAAATTAAAAGGACAACATACATACAGAGCCACCATTTACCAGTCCGAGCCTGCAGGACTTCTTTGTCTTTCAGAGAGGTGCACCACACAAATATGCACATCAGCACTCAGACAGCTAATCAAATCTTACCTTTATGCATTTCCACATAGTTTTAGCATTTGGAAGCAAATGTTAGGTAAAAGAAAAAGGGGAAAAATACAGTACAGTATTAGTGTGCATGGGAGAGCGTCAGAAGGTGCCTTCAAGGACCATCAATCAAAGTAGGACAAATTGTTACTCGCATTAAACATTAAAAAGCTGGGTGATTTCTAAGCCTATTGTCATGTCTGCAGGACAGGAGTTGTGGCTTTCTATCCTGCGCACTTATTTTGGTGTGCTGTGCTTGCAGCTGGGGCTAAGAGGCAGCCAATTGAGCACAGCTGTTACCTTTTCCAATCAGTGGGATTTATAAGACCAGCACTGTCACAAGGATGGTGCTGGTCTTCTGTGACCGTGTTCCTTGCCAAAGCTGTGACTTAGACTCCTTGTGCTTTCATGTTCTTCCTGCCTTGTGTTTGTTTGCTTGTCCTCTGCTGTTTCTGTCTGGTCACCACTTTACCAGGGTGTAAGTTCTTTTGTTTGCTTCTTAGCATTTTTTCCTGCTAGCCTTTTGCTGGCAGCGTTTTGTGTTTTTTCCCTCTTTTGAGAACACTTTTTGCATTAAAGTTCTATTACTTTGTACCCCACAGGTCTGTTTCTGCATTCCAAGGGTCAAACCATACCTCAGCTCAGCTGCATCATGACATCTATATTATTTTTTGACTAAAATAATAGCCCATGTTTACAAAATTGATATCCCTGTACATAAACTTTGATGTAGTTATAATTGTAGTTGCGTATCAAATCATTTACCACAGAGATTTACATTCCTACTTATCATAGATGAAAATGTATTTAAATCTGCAATTGAATTAATTATGAGTTAACTATGAACAAAATGTGATTAATCATGATTAAATATTTTAATCATTTGACAGCCCTAATATTAATGCAATATTTTATCCACTATGTAAAGTTGTGAAACTGCCATTTGTGACATGCATTTTCTCACAATTCTTGCTGTCTAATGTATGCGGCATTTCTTGAAATGCTTTTCAACTGTATTAAAGAGCAGCATTTCATTTGTTATGACTTTCTGTGAACGCACATCATTTTGTGCTGTTCAATTGTATTAACCTTGTTGACCAAATGTCTCGGTGAGTGCTGACTGTCGGGACGAAGGCTCTGCATTTCAATGTCTACTTTTTTCTCCCAGATAAGAAAAGTGGGCTGGGTTGATATGTTTGAGGTAGGCAAGTTCATTTTGTTGCCTTTTATGATGCTACCACTTTTGAATGAATTTGGCTTACTGGATTGTTCATGTTGATGGGCTCACTTGCTCATTATTATATTCCCCCATGGGATTTGGCTTTGCAATAATCTTTTTCCCTTGTAACTGTTACTTTGCATCGTTCTTCATGAAGTTCCACTTGCTGTGCATGTGTATGCTAGCGGCCACGCCTCCCCCCAAGAGACAGCACAACCGTATGATTGACAATAGGTGTCACAAGAGTCTAAGCGCTGAACAAATGCACAGTGTGACTCCTCTTGCAAGATCTCTTGATACCCCTATTCACTACACATGCTTGACAATTTTATGCAAAAAAAACCTTTTTTTGATTTTTTGTAGTCCCACTGTGTTAATACATAAAAAATAACTGCACATTTGCACATGTGGGGTTGTACTGAAAAAAAAACAAGACCGACCAAGACATGGTTGATATTGTTTAAGGTGAGATATAAAAGTAAACACAAAAAAGTAAAAACCACTATGCTGCACACCAAAGGGTGACAATCACCTTTAGCAATGCTTGGTAGGTCTGAATCCTTTCAACTGGTCTTTGGAGGAAGGTCATAGCATCCATGACAGGAGCCTTTGGCCTACCAGATCCTGGTAACTCCTGTAACATGGCAAAAAATTATCCTTAAGACAAATAAGACATTGTCACTTATCCAGAATAATGTTGATTATATACCTTTAAATATTGTTGGGTAATTTTATCAGTTATACAGGCCTCAGCTTGTGCTTGGCCCATCATGTAGTGGATGTAATTTTCAAAGTCTTCCGAGTACTTGATCAGATGCATGGCAACATCATCATCCGTAGCACATGCTTTCAGCCCGGGAAGAATGGAACTGAAACAGCAGCACGTGATGTCAACACCAGTCTGCTGGTGTAGCAGATGTTGGGTCGTACCTCTCGTGGAGAAAGACAATGTCCTTTATGTTTCTGAAAATGGTGTCCTTCTGGTTGAGGATGTTGATCGGGACGTGACAACTGGAGTCCAAGCGATTCAGTTGATGTGAAATGAACGTCCTCATCTCTTTCACATACTCCTCTTCTCCGTCAATCAGGCCTTGGATCAGTTGGCTATAAGAAGACAACTCGGATCAGGCTGCCAGAAGTACCTATTCATCTGTTATTCACTTTTATGTCTACATATAATACTTTGTAACTGTTACCTGTGAGCCAGATGCAACAAAATTTTATTTGATTGTGCTTGAAATGACAGTAAAGTCATCCATGTAAGAAAAATCATGATGTGACAGACCTCAGAGCCCTCCTGTACTCTTCTCCTGTGGAACCAATCCCATCAATATTCTCTTGAGGTGCCCTGAATTGCGTCAAGGTCTCCTGTGTAAAACAACAACAGTGCGGCATTTATTTCAACATGTTACATTACAGGAACTTTATCCTTTTTGTAACTTAGGTTTCAAATCCTCATCCCACCTTTCTCTTTTTCTCCAGATAGGCCGCACACACCCATCCCTGGCGAGCAGGGTTAGTTTTGGTGGGTTTGGTCCTCACCAGCCATTTGTCTGGATGCACAGAGTCCAGGACCTCTACATATTGACCCTCCTTTAGGAGAAAGCTGTCCTTGCTTCCACTGTTGGGGCTGCAGTCTGCTCGAGCCACATACATTTCAAATGTCTGGAGAGAAAAAGGTGAATGTTTGAAAGAGCTATTTGGTCAAAAGGAATCTCCATAAAAAAGCATCTTCAAAAATAGGCTGTCAACTTATTCAAGTGCCAATATATTTTATACATTAAATGTGTTTAAGTGTGTGATGCATATTGAAGAGAGAAGAGGAGGGTTAAAGATCTAAGTCAAATCAAATAATTACAACAACCACCATCCATCAATCCATTTTCTTCCGCTTATCCGAGGTCTTGCAGCGGGGGCAGCAGCCTAAACAGGGCAGTCCAAACTTCCCTCTCCCCGCCTCCCGGCGGATCCCAAAGCGTTCCGAGACCAGTTGCCAGGACCAGACATAGTCTCTCCAGCGTGTCCTGGGTCTTCCCCGAGGCCTCCAAACCCATGCCCTGAACCCCTCCCAGGAAGGCGTTCAGGAGGCATTGTGACCAGATGTCCGAGCCACCTCATTTGTCTCTTCTCAATGGGGAGGAGAAGTGTTCCTACTCCTACTTTCTTTCGGATGACAGCGCTTCTCACGTTATCTCCACAGGGAGTCCTGTCACCCTGTGGAGAAAACTACTTTTGGCTGCTTGTACCTGTGATCTTGTCCGTTCAATCACTACCCACAGTTCATGCCCATAGGTCAAGGTAGGAACGTAGATGGACCAGTAAATTGAAAGCTTTGCCTTTTGGATCAGCTCCCTTTTTACCACAACGGGACGATACAGAGTCGGCATTATTGCAGACACCACATCAAGTCGCCTGTCAATCTTAAATTACACCCTTCCCTCACTGGCGAACAAGACACTGATGGTACTTGAACTCCTCCGCTTGGGTCAGGATCTCATCAGGATCTGATCCCTGATGGCACTTCACCCTTACCCAGGCGAGAACCATTGAATGGGACATGTTACACTATGCGAACGGATCCAGAATTGAAGATGAAGGTCTGATGAAGCCAGCCAGACCACATTGTCTGCAAAAAGCAGAGACCCAATTCTAGAGCCACCAAACTGGAACTCATTAACGCCCTGGCTGCACCTAGAAATTCTATCCATAAAAGTACAGTAAAGTAAAGTTTATTGCAAAGAACGCCATTGTCAAGCCGAACAGTTTGGAGGGGGAGGAGTGAGCCATGTGTCCAAAATATTCAACATTTTTAGGGGCGTATTAGAATTTTTGGCCGTTTGCTGGTGGTAACCCAAACGAAAAACATGGATTTACTGTGTGGAGTTAATATTAGAGATATAATCGGCCGATATTGGCGTAAAAATTACTTTTCGATTTATATCTTGAGCCGATAATGATTACGGCGCAAGGATAACATGTTCCGCACACAGGAACAAGCTTGTTATTTCAGCTAGCATGTTTTTGATGTGGAATTATTTCCAAGTTTGGCCTTTAAATTGTAAATGTGTGTCACTGAGGGTCTTCACCCTCCATTCAAAATATAACATATTTAAAGAAGGTTGATAAATCATGTCAGGGACCCTTTAACTACTCATTCACTTTTTTAGGCAATATCTGAATCATCCAAGTGGCAAAATCCCAAACCTCGCGTTGATCTTCTTCCCCTTCAGACTCTGATCCAGAGACGGTGCTGGCTAACGGTGTGTGGGCTCGAAGATGTTTAGGAGATGGTGTTCTCATGCGGCTTTCGTGGGCTCCTACGAATCGCAGACACAAAAGAGCATCAAGGTATCTGATCATAACGGTATGAATGAGTTAGAAATAAAAGGGAATTTGTCAATCTTGCTTACCTTTGATCGTTAATAAGTTTTTAAGTGGTTGGGAACTTTCAGTCCCGTCCATTGGAAGCATATGGTCTGTTGCCGCAGGAAGCTCCCTGGGATGATGTTTACCAAATGAATAAACAAAATCAAACAAAGACTCCAGGGATTCCTAACCACTGTGCCATGGCACACTACTGTGCCATAAGAGATGATCCAATTTCACTTAATTAGTCCAAAAATGATTTATCACAAATTATGTATTTACACTCATGTCTCCATGCCAGTGACGTATATATGCCACTGACAGGCAGAACAATGAAATGCTCTTCCAGTCCGCATCAGAAGCTACCTAATTAACTTGTGTGTCCACTAGAGGTAGGCGGATCAATGTAAATACAGGGGTGTCTTAACTTTTTCCAGCAAGGGCGACATATAACAAATAACCCTCGGGTCACACACCGTCAGTCTATAATATCAATACCAGATATCAAATCAGATTGATACTGGAGTGACGAAATCAATACTTTCCAGTTCTCTTTTATGTTTATTTTCCCAAATATTTGTATTTTTGTTGTGTTGTTCAAATATATTATTATATATTATAGATACTCAGTTCACAAGACGAGACAATACATGAGATTGGGTCTACTAAAGGGGTGCTCAATACGTCGATCGCAATCTACCATCCATCCATCCATCCATACATCCATTTTCCTCTGCTTATCCGGGTTCGGGTCGCGGGGCAGCAGCTTGAGTAGGGAAGTCCAGACTTCCCGGCCCCCAGCGACCTCCTCCAGCTCCATCGGGAGGACACCAAGGCGTTCCCAGGCCAGCTGTGAGACATTGTCCCTCCAGCGTGTCCTAGGTCTTCCCCGGGGCCCTTCTCCCGACTGGGCATGCCCGAAACACCTCACCAGGGAGGCGCCCGGGAGGCATCCGGACTAGATGCCCGAGTCACCTCAACTGGCTCCTCTCGATGTGAAGGAGCAGCGGCTCTATCAGAATCAGAATCAGAAAAACTTTATTGCCATTGTAAGTGAACAATTCACAAACTAGGAACTTTCTTTGGCGACTCAGTGCAACGTAGAATTCTAAGTAAACATAGAGCATTAAATAAACATAGAACTAACTAAACATAGAACCCTGAGTAAAAAGGTGAAATCACTGATAAGTAAAGGCATGAGAGTGTTTTTAGTGCAGGTA
>QODF01000200.1:28672-94282 GCA_024372805.1 Oostethus manadensis | reverse complement strand
GGGCATGCCCGAAACACCTCACCAGGGAGGCGCCCGGGAGGCATCCGGACTAGATGCCCGAGCCACCTCAACTGGCTCCTCTCGATGTGAAGGAGCAGCGGCTCTACTCTGAGCTCCTCCCGGATGGCCGAGCTCCTCACCCTATCTCTTAGGGTGAGTCCAGCCACCCTACGAAGGAAACTCATTTCCGCCGCTTGTATCCGCGATCTCATTCTTTCGGTCATGACCCATAACTCATGACCATAGGTGAGGGTGGGAACGTAGATCGATCGGTAAACAGAGAGCTTTGCCTTCCGGCTCAGCTCTCTCTTCACCACGACGGTCCGGTACAGCGACCGCATTACTGCAGATGCTGCACCGATCCGTCTGTCGATCTCACGCTCCAACCTTCCCTCACTCGTGAACAAGAACCCGAGATACTTGAACTCCTCCACCTGAGGCAAGACCTCACTCCCAACCCGGAGGGTACAGTCCACCCGTTTCCGACTGAGAACCATGGCCTCGGATTTGGAGGTGCTGAGTCTCATCCCAGAAGCTTCACACTCAGCTGCAAACCGCTCCAGTAAACGCTGAAGGTCACAGCCTGATGAGGCCATAAGGACCACATCGTCTGCAAATAGCAGAGACGAGATCCTAAGGTCACCAAGCTGGACTCCCTCAACACCTTGACTGCGCCTAGAAATTCTGTCCATGAAGATTATGAACAGAATCGGTGACAAAGGGCAGCCTTGGCGGAGGCCAACGTTCACCGGAAACAAGCTCGACTTACTGCTGGCAATGCGAACCAGGCTCCTGCTTCGATTGTACAAGGACCGAATGGCACGTAGAAGCGGACCATCAATCCCGTACTCCCGGAGCACCCCCCACAGGACACCACGAGGGACACGGTCGAATGCCTTTTCCAGGTCCACAAAGCACATGTAGACTGGTTGGGCAAACTCCCACATACCCTCCAGTACCCTTGCAAGGGTGTAGAGCTGGTCCAGTGTTCCGCGACCGGGACGAAAACCACATTGCAGCTCCAATACCTGAGGTTCGACTAACGGTCGTGCCCTTCTCTCCAGCACCCTGGAGTAGACTTTCCCAGGAAGGCTGAGGAGTGTGATCCCCCTATAGTTGGAACACCCCCTCCGGTCACCCTTTTTAAAAATGGGGACCACCACCCCGGTCTGAGCTGAGTATGCAATCTACCAGTCGATCGCAAAGACATTGTGGGTAGATCGAGTGACATTCACGGCGTCCATGCGCTTTTTTGTAAGTAGCTCGCAGGTTGAAAAAGTGTGAGCACCCCTGGTCTACAAGAACAAGACAAGATTTTAACATTAATTTTAAGAAAAGTACCATGAAAAAAATATGACAATATAATGTAATCTACTAATTTAATTTCTACTACGTTACACTCTTCTGCACTTTGTGTGTATGCTACCGCCCTGCCTCCATCCATCGAGAGAGAGACTGTTTGACTGAAAAAAGGGATCACTCCACTCATGGCATTGTTCCCTGGAACAACGCGAAAAGGTGCGGAAATCAAAGCAATGAGTAACTCTCTTCCTGGAAATAGACATGCACGCACATGGTTGTATATCGAGTCAGTGAATTATAAAGTTCCTTTAGTGTGAGATTAATTTTGTATTGTCCCAGGCTTTGTAACCACAAGATATTTTTTTCTGAACTGTTTTTTGATCTCACAAGATCTTGTGACAAGAAATCTTGTGACACCCCTAATATTAATGTCTTGTTATTGGGCTAAGACACAGAAGGGCTTTTAAAGCCAAAGGATTTAAATGAGAATCAATAATACTTTGTGCTTTTTTAGTGACATATTTTGCACTGCTCTCAAGCATTTTTTTGTTCTGTTCTGTTCTGTTTTTTTTCTTGAAAATAAAATTTCAAAAATAAAATTTTTCTCCAGTAGTGCAGGTGACAATTGTGATTTTTCCTTACTTAATAAACAAATTGCTGCTGCCATTCATACAACAGTCTTGTTTGGTGGTGTGTTGTGAGATGTTTCTAATGTAAAATACCGTATGTGCCTCAGCTTGGTAAAGGTTGTGCAACACTGCTTCCGTTTCCTACCTTGGCAGGGTGGTCTTAATGGAGCATGTTTCCAATGGTTCCATCATGTCTGGAGCAGTATCATAATCAGATGGACTTGACACTGGTAAAGAAAAGAGTTAGAATCAAGACAAGTCAAGGTACTATTGTGCCAGGGCGTAGTGTCTGGGTGCCGTGGGAAATCATCCACTTTCACCTAATTGGTGTTTAAGAAAATTAGTCCGCCAATAATGTGCCATTGCTAAATGTCTGTGCTATCCAATAATTGGCAGAGTAATCATGTAATAAGATAAATAGCAGCAGGTGGCAACGCTTTATATTGACTTTATATTGTTTCTATAGGCTACACAGATTAATGTTTACATTTTCTGCTGGTGGTGTGCCTTGGGATTTTTGGAATGAAAAAAGTGTCCCTTGGCTCAAAAAAGGTTCAAAAACACTGCCCTAGATAACACATTTAGGGTCTTCTAACGCCAACATTTTCAGGTCAAAACAGCAAAGTATGTTTTCCCTTCAGCTTTTCATCTACATGGAAATGGCATTCTGGATGCCGTGAAACGGTATTTTTTGAAAACGATGGGAAAAATCTGAAAACTTGTCATTTCCGTGTTGACAGCCGACAACGCTGTTTTACAGAAAAGATGACGTCACTGACCCAACGCTACCCCATTGCCGACACGTCACCAGAAGTCAGCTTTGATGACAAGTCAACATAATATCTGCATATCTCCAGGAGCATGACTCACCCCGGTCGATATAAAAACTCACAGATGTAATTCAATTCTCGTAAATCTAGACGAGCCTTGGAAAGCGGAAGACGATGATGCTTACGAACATGCTTTCTTTCGTCTTCTATTTTTTGGTGTGTCATTTGTTTGCATCTCCATGTCTGTTCACAGCACCACATGTAGGTGTGCCTTGTGTATTACAACCTTGTCACTCAGCGATCCGCTCCCATCTGGACGCAACTATTTACGAATCCGGCACAGTGTGGATGCACTTTTTTTTTAACCTGCAAACAAAAACCTCCAAAGCGTTCTTGTGTGGACAGAGTTTTACAGACACTGCTCGAGCAGGAGTTTTGTTTACGTCCTACCTGGCTAATTTACTCTTTTCTGTCTACTATATTGGGTAAATTGGCTATATTGGCTATTTAAAGTTGCAAGACAGTACGCTGTCCAGAAAAAAACAAGAAACTGATAACGTGTGAGACTATGTTATCTTAATATGTCTTTATTTCTCTGATTATACATATAGCTACCTTATTGGGTAATATAATGTAAAAATGTTATTTCTTGACTTGAGGGTACCAATAATGTTAAAACCTTATTTACAAGATTGTAAACAGGTTTTCTATGCCATAACTACTAAAATATTAAATGTATTAATAATGAATCCTACCTTGCGGAAATTCCCTTATCACTGTCGGGTCTGGAACCAACTGATCGTGATAAACGAGGGATTACAGTAAAGAATGAAAATGTAAACGTACTGGAACTGCTGTTGATGAGAGATGATGCTCTCCTTTTTTGGAAGCTCATTTGGTCATCTTGCTCGGTTAGGTTGTAGGCCTCCCACAAAGAGACATCCAAGTTCTTCACGTAGTTATCGGCATCAGTAGCAGAGGTCGGAGGCTGATTTGGAATTTGTGTTTTCTGCTCAGGTTTAGGCGAGGCCAGTTGCAAAGGAGTAATGGCTGCAAGTGGCGGGTGCACGGGTCTCCGGTCTGTCGGAGCAGGCTGCTGGGGTTGGACCACCGTGATGTTACTATTGTGGGACGTCACGCCGTGAGTATTGACCACCTCACAAGTGTAGATGCCACTGTCACTGAGGGTCAGGTTGGTCATTTCGAGAGAGCATACGCCAACTTCCGTAGCTTCCGTACGATGACGCTTATCATTGCTGATTTGTTGGCCGTCTTTGAGCCAGCGTAGTGTGTCATAATGTCCTTCTACTGCACACACCAGTCTAAGGCTTCCATCAACATCTGCACACTGGTTTGTAAAGACCTCTTTCAAGACGGGAAGCATATCTTTGAGTGGAGCTTTTTTTATTTGGAGTTCATTGTCAGCACTAGTGTACATCTCCAGTGAAGCATCCTGGCCTGTCTTTTGGAGGACCACCACTGGAGGAAGGGTGCAGGGTTGGGTTGGGTCGGGTTGGACGTTGCTTTGGTTGACTGGAATTTCTGTCAAAGCCTCTGAGAAAGATTCATCTTCAGAGATGTAGAGAAGAGGAATGTCTTCTTCTGTTGTTTGTACTGCCTGATACTTATCGTTCCCTACCAGTGATCCAAGATCCGTTTCTTTGTCCAATTCAGGTTCTTTTCTCATTGGCTTTACGGGATGTTTGATCAGCTGTTTGGAGGCAGCTGTTTTCTGTTTCTCAACCTGTTCAGCATCTGCTACCGCTGACTGCCTTTGATCTGGTCTTGATGTCTCCTCTTTCAAAGGCTTTGTTGGGTGATCTTGAGATGTTGTCCCTGCCCGCCTTGAGAGTTGCTCATCTTGATCTGACTCAGTGTCTCTGAATAGCGGTTTCTCCATTCCTGTCCTTGTTTTGCTTTTTGACCTCACAGGCGGCTTTGGACGACCAAATCCAGGCTTTACATCTTGAGGCTTGGTTTGTATTTCTACTAAATTGTTATCTTGAGTTTGAGACGTTATGCGTTGCTCTTCTTCTCTCTGTGTGGTCACTGGTTGTTCCATATGGCCTCTCTGTTTAAATCCTTCCTGAGAATCATTGATTGTCGTGTTTGATGGCCTGAGAATGATCTCGTCTGTTTTCTTTGGAACACATCCAAGTTTCTCTCTTCCTCCTACCTTTCCTTTGGACCTGACCAGTGGCTTCACATCCTCTTCACTTTGCGGAATCGACTTTTCTTCTTGTTTCTTTGATGCTTTGCACCCAATAGAAGTTACAATCGGTTTTGCAGCATTTTTGTCCTCCTCGACTCTCTTCCAAAGCGCTGTCTCTGAATGTTTCTCCATCTCTTCAATTTCACCAGACATTTCGAAAGCTTTCTCTTGCTGCTTTTGACTTGTTTCCAGCTTTGTAAACGGCTGGTTCCATTGATTTTCCACCGTGTCTCCAAGTATCCTGCCTGGGTGAATGACTTCATCTTGTTGCTTTCCTGGTTCTTGTTTCTCCAGGTCAACTTTTTCAATTTCACACGTCTTCTCACGTAAAGCTACTGTTTTTTTGTAAACCTTCACATTCTGGTCCGTTTTGTCCTCTTGCTGTTTTGCAGCGGTTTCTGAATTCTGGCTGTCTCTTTGTTTTTGCAACTCCTGGACAGGCTGTTTATTGTTTAACATGGGTTTTGTATCTATTTCTAACATTGTGATGGATGCTTTACGCATTGTCCTCTTCTTGGGCTCTAGAGGAGCAGGGTGAGCATCAGGTAGATTCCCATTCTCAGGTGTGTGTGTGGAAACACTGCTCCTTCGCCGTGGCAGTATTGTTGGATGTTCTTCCTTTGGTAAGGTATCGTTTGGCTCTAGTTGGAAGTTGGGCAAAAAAGGTTTGAGGTTTAAAAATAATAACCTTGTTACTGTACATTGATTTCACCAACCTTTTACAGACATTGTCCCCGTGGTCTCTGCAGGTCCTGCTTGGCATACATAGATGCCACTGTCCTCAGGACAGATCTCCTGAATATGAAGCTGGAGGTTGCAGCCATCCTGCTTAATCTCATATTTCCTGCTAGCTTTTAGAGGCACTGTGTTCTTCTTCCACTGCACTGACACTGCAGGTTTAGACAACTCACAGCACAAGATGGCTGTCGACCCCGCCACTGCCTCTATACTTTGTAGTTCTGTCTTGAACAGCGGGAGGAGCTCTACATAAATATACACAGATCATGGTAAATGGTTGAGGCCTGAAGAAAATGGTAGAACTCCAAAATGTGCATGATAGAAATAGTACTGAAAGTGTATAATACACACACCTTTCACACAAACAGTTGCCATGGTTTCTGCAGGTCCAGCTTGACATGTGTAACTTCCACTATCTTCAGGTTTGATGTCCTTAATGTTGAGTTGGAGAAGACAGCCATTTTGTTTCATGTCGTACTTCCTGTTGGCCCTCAGAGGTAGCCCATTCTTCTTCCATAGCACTGACATTCCAGGTTTAGACAACTCACACATCAGAGAGACCGAACCGCCCTCCTCCATCTCTATACTTTGTAAGTCCGCCACAAACAATGAAGCCAGCTCTGAGGGAATACAACACAAGACAATTAGTTTTCTATGGCAAGATTGGGTGATGCTGTCAGAATTGGACACACAATACTGTAATTATACACACTTTTCACAGAAACAGTTGCCATGGTTTCTGCAGGTCCTGCTTGACATGTGTAGCTTCCACTGTCTTCAAGTTTAAGATCCTTAACGTTGAGCTGAAGATGACAGCCATCTTGTTTCATCTCGTACTTCCTGTTGGCCCTTAGTGGTAGCCCGTTCTTCTTCCATTGCACTGACACTCCAGGTTTAGACAGCTCACACATCAAAGAGACTGAACCTCCCTCCTCCATCTCTATACTTTGTAAGTCTGTCACAAACAATGGAGGCAGCTCTGGGGGAATTCAACACAAGACAATAAGATTTACAACACAAGATTGGGTGATGCAGTGAAAATTGGATGCACAAAAGTGTAAATATACACACCTTTCACTGACAAAATGGCTACAGAATATGCATATCCTGCTTGACATGTGTAGCTTCCACTGTCTGCAGGTTTGAGGTCCTTAATGTTAAGCTGGAGGAGGCAGCCATCTTGTTTCATTTCATACTTCCTGTTGGCTCTCAGTGGTAGCCCGTTCTTCTTCCATTGTACTGACACTCCAGGTTTAGACAGCTCACAGTTCAGGATGGCTGTATCCCCCTCATCCTGCTCAGTATTTTCTAAGTCAACTTTGAATGACACTGGAAGCTCTGGAGATGCATTAATGACATATTATATTCTAAATTAAGGAAGTGATACATGTTTAAGATGAATAGGAACATAATTGTTTTTTTATTAAAGGAGTAAACCAGTTATTCTTTGACCTCACCTCTTATAGACACCGTTGCAGTTGTCTCTGCACTTCCTGCTTGGCATGTGTAGCTGCCACAGTCCTCAAGTTTTAACTCACTGATGTTGAGCTGGAGAAGGCAGCCATCTTGTTTTACGTCGTATTTTCTGCTGGCCCTCAGAGGCAGTCTGTTCTTCTTCCATTGCACTGATGCTGCAGGTTTAGACAGCTCGCAGCTTAGACAGACTGAACCATCCTCCACCACCTCGATATTTTGCAAGACGGTAACAAAGAATGGAGGCATTTCTGGGGGAATTCAACACAAAATGCTATTAAAGTCAGCCAAAAAAATTGGTGGTTTTCAACTGGAGGAGGCAGATCCGATGAGCAGGCGGGGGGCCAGCATAAGCTACAGCCACATACACATTTAGTATGTAAATTTTGGAATTCAAAGTGAATAACAGATGTTGAGGAACTGTTTTGGCTGACATGTCTCATCAGCATTGCATGGAAGACAAGACCAGTACTGGAGAGAAGGGTACAACCATTAGTTGAAGCTCTGCTACAGGAGGTGCAATGTGGTTTTCGTCCTGGTCGTGAAACACTGGACCAGCTCTACACCCTTGCAGGGGTACTGGAGGGTACGTGAGGGTTCGCCCACCTGGTTCGACCGTATTCGACCGCGTCCCTCGTGGTGTCCTGTGGGGGGTGCTCTGGAAGTACGGGATTGGTGGCGTGTTACTACATCCTACGCTAATACTTTCTTTGCTACTACGTTCTTTGGTACTACATCCTACGATACTATGTCTTATGCTACTACGTCCTACGCTACTACGTCGGTCCTTGTACAACTGGAGCAAGCCTTGTTTGCATTGCAGGCAGTATGTCAAGCCTGTTTCTGGTGAATGTTGGCCTCTGCCAAGGCTTCCCTTAGTCACTGATTCTGTCATGGACAGAATGTGTAGGACCAGCTAAGGCGTCCAGAGGGTGCAGTTTGGGGGGCCTTGAGATCTCTTCTTTACCTTTAGTGTTTAAAGAGGTCATTTGCAGCTGAGTGTAAAGCTTCTCAGGACCTCCAAATCCGAGATGAGTGGATTGCACTCTCTGGTTGGGAGTAAAATTTTTCCCCAGGTAGAGGAGGTCAAGTATCTCAGTGTCTTGTTCACAAGTGAGGGAAGGTTTAGAGCATGCGGTCGATAGATCAGTGCAGCATCTGCAGTAATGCAGTCGCTGCGCTGTTGTCGTAAAGAACGACAAAGTGGATACAAGCGGTGAAAATTAGTTTCCTCCGTAAGGTAGCTGGACTCACTCTAAGAGATAGGGTGAGGAAATCGGTCATCCGTGAGGAGCTCAGAGTAGAGCCGCTGCTCCTTCCCATCGAGAGGAGCCAGTTAAGGTGGCACGGGCATCTAGTGCGGATGCCTCCCGGGCGCCTCCGTGGTGAGGTGTTATGGGCATGCCCAGCCGGGAGAAGACCGCAGGGCAGACCTAGGACACGCTGGAGGGATTATGTCTCACAGCTGGCCTGGGAACGCCTTGATGAAGCTGGTAGAGGTGGCCGGGGACCGAGAAGTTTAGACTTTCCTACAGAGACTGCTGCTCCCGCGACCCGGACCCGAATATGTGGAGGAAAATGGAATGGAAAGTGAATACCGGTGCATGTCGTTCCAATGTGTGAGTATACATGATGTGATGCAAGAAGAAATAAAATAGTTGAAAACAAGACAATCAAAATTCAGTGAAAGCTTATCTTCAGCATCAGACAAAATCTGAAAAAAATACAAATACATTGTGAATAGAAAAAAATACACACCTTTCACTCTCACAGTTGCAGTGGTCTCTGCACTTCCTGCTTGACACGTGTAGCTTCCGCTGTCTTCTGGTTTGAGGTCCTTAATGTTGAGCTGAAGGAGGCAGCCATCTTGTTTCATCTTGTACTTCCTGTTGTCTTTCAGAGGCAGTCTGTTCTTCTTCCACTGCACTTGTGCTCCAGGTTTGGACAGCTCACAGCTTAGAGAGACTGAACCTCCCTCATCCGTCTCCACATTCCGTAAATCTTTCTTGAAGAATGAAGGTGGCTCTGGGTAATCGCAAAAAAGAAACAGCGCTACCTTTTACTTCAGTGCTTGCTTGTTTTTCGACCAACCAACAATGACAAATAACAGCATCAAAACAAAACAAAATTATTACATGTGGAAGTGATATGTTTTTGGCACCTTCTGTCTTTCTTCCCCACTCCCCAAACCTTTAAGTTTAGAAGAACTTAGAAGAAATACATTTGAGGCTAACTGGTTAGCTTGCTATCTTGCTAGCTTGTTAGCTTGTTAGTGGCCATCTGAGTCCCTGTAGCATAAGAGTTGTGCACTGCGGTTTAACCAATGAAAAATACAATAAGTGTATTGGTGACCATGTAGGTGTTATTTAATGTCGACAGCGCTCTATATCAAAACCTTATATGGAAAGTCATAAACAGGTTTTCTGCACTGTAACTGAAAATATTCTATTTATTATATTGAATCCTATGTCACAGAAATTATTTTCATCTAAATGAATTGTCCTATAACCAGTTAACCACTATAAACGATGGGCGTTTTAGTGTAGGCCCTCTGGCGTCATAAATGTTCTTCTTAATGAATTTGCATAAATTCCCTTGAACACACTTCGAAATCCTGTGAAATGTTCTCCACCCAGTGTCACCCTTGGAGTGCAGGGTAGTTTTTCCAGCTTTTTATCGTACTTTTGTGTTTCCTTCATTCAGTGGGAAAAGTCCGGTCCGTGTTGGCCTTTCAAAGCAACTATGCGGCAGTGTTGGCTTACCTTTTACCATTTTCATCTGCAAACAAGCAGCTACTAATAACTTCAATGATTGATGACAAGCTTTTTTCCCACCAAATATGAACATTACTAACAAAGCAGCTGCCTTCCCAGAATAACAAAATTATGGTGACTGTTATCGAGCACAAATCTGGTTTTACGTCACAGATTTTCACCATTCAAAGACTTAAGTGCATTTTTGTGACATGTGTCATTACGCGTCATCAAGCGTAACATCACATGGTCAAAGTTAAACTATTACGAGAATAAACGATGTCAGATGGGATTTTTAACTTTACTTTAAAAAAAAATCCTCCCTGAGCCACCACCTTATCGTGGTGGAGGAGTTTGCGTGTCCCAATGATCCTAGGAGCTAAGTTGTCAGGGGCTGTCATGCCTCTGGTAGGGCCACTCATGACAAACAGGTCCTAGGGGAGGGACCAAGAGAGTGGCGCAAAAGACCCTGATGATGAATAAAAACATTGGACTTCGTTTTCCCTCGGCCGGACGCGAGTCACCGGGATCTCCCTCTGGAGCCAAGCCTGGAGGTGGGGCACGATGGCAAGCGCCTGGTGGCCGTGCCTGCACCCATGGGGCTCATGGCCCCATGAGCTCACCACTCATAGGAGGGGCCAAAGGGGTCGGGGGCTAAGTGAGCTGGGGGGCATTGGCGGTCCGATCCTCGGCTACAGAAGCTAGTTGTTGGTACGTGGAATGTCACCTCTCTGGCGGGGAAGGAGCCAGAGCTGGTGGGTGAGGTGGAGATTCAGGCTAGATATAGTCGGACTTACCTCAACGCACAGCAAGGGCTCTGGAACCAGTCCTCTTGAGAGGGGCTGGACTTCATTCCACTCTGGTGTTGCCAGCAATGAGAGGCGACAGGCAGGGGTGGCAATTTCTGTTGCCCCCTGGTTCCAAGCCTGCACGTTGGAGTTTAACCCGGTAAGGGAGAGGGTGGTTTACGCCTTCGGGTGGGGGGACGGGTCCTGACTGTTGTTTGCGCTTATGCGCCAAACAGCAGTTCAGAATACCCACCCTTTTTGGAGTCCTTAGAGGAAGTACTAGAGAGTGCTCCCTCTGGGGATTCCCTTGTTCTACTGGGTGACTTCAACGCTCATGTTGGCGGTAACAGTGAGACCTGGAGAGGTGTGATTGGGAGGAACGGCCCCCCTGATCTTAACCCGAGCGTTGTTTTGTTATTGGACTTCTGTGCTCGTCACAGATTGTCTATAACAAACACCATGTTCAAGCGTAAGGGTGTCCATATGTGCACTTGACACCAGGACACCCTGAGCCGCAGTTCGATGATTGACTTTGTGGTTGTGTCGTCAGACTTGCGGCGACATGCCGTAAAGTGGTCGGTGCCTGTCGTGGCGGTAATCCCAGAACTCGTTGGTGGACACCAGCTGACAGGTCCCGGCAGGCCAAGTGGTCTGCGGCTCTGGCAGTCACTGAGGCAAAAACTTGGACATGGGAGGAGTTCGGTGAGGCCATGGAAAACGACTTCCGAATGGCTTCAAAGAGATTTTGGTCCACCATCCGCCGTCTCAGGAGGGGGAAGCAGTGCACAGTCAACACCGTGTATGGTAGGGACGGTGTGCTTTTGACCTCGACTCGAGATGTTGTGGACCGGTGGAAGGAATACTTCGAAGACATCCTCAATCACACAGACATGTCTTCCAACATGGAAGCAGTGCCTGGGGACTCTGAGGCGGGTTTCCCTATCTCTGGGGCTGAGGTTACCGAGGTGGTCAAAAAGCTTCTTGGCCCCAGGGGTGGATGAGATCCGCCCGGAATTCCTTAAGGCCCTGGATGCTGTGGGTGTGTCTTGGTTGACACGACTCTGCAGCATCACTTGGGCATTGAGGTCGGTGCACCTGGACTGGAAGACCAGCGTGGTGGTCCCGCTTTTCAAGACGGGGCATCGGAGGGTGTGTTCTAACTATCGTGGAATCACACTCCTCAGCCTTCCCGGTAAGGTCTATTCAGGGATTCTGAAGAGGGGGATGGAGGAGGATTTTTTTGGGCAACATATCGCAATCTATTAATATAATTTCTACTACATTACTCTTCTGCACTTTCTGTGTATGCTACCGTCCCCGCCTCCACCCACCAAGACAGACACTGTTTGATTGAAAAAAGGGCTCACTCCATTCATGCCAAAACACGGCAAGGTGCTGTAACCAATGCACAATCCTCTTCCTGCCTGTTTGAAGGCGGAATTAACAAGTCCATTTTCATTTATTGTGTGATTAATTTATTTATTATCATTCCCAGGCCTAGTGCACATGAGACATTTATTTGAATTAGAAATTTTGTCATTTTTTAATCTTGTGAAAACCCTACCATTTTTGTGCATGTTCTTTACCATGTGGGATACCACCGAATGAGGTCAAGTCATGTACCTTTGACTGTAACAGTCGCAGTTGTCTCTGCACTTCCCGCTTGACATGTGTAACTGTCGCTGTCCTCGAGCTTGAGCTCCTTGATGTGAAGTTGGAGGAGGCAGCCATCTTGTTTCATCTCGTACTTCCTGCCAGCCCTCAGCGGCAGTCTGTTCTTCTTCCACTGCACCGGCACACCAAGCTTGGACAGCTCGCAGTACAGGATAACTGAGCTTCCCTCCTCAGTTTCAACACTCTGCAGCTCTTCCTGGAAAAACGGAGGGAGCTCTGGAGAAGGGGAGAGAAAGGAACACGCCAGTTCAGCTCAGGTTGTGTTACCTCCATCCATCCATTTTCTATTGCACTTATTCACATTAGGGTTGACTTTGGGCGAGGTACACACCTTGCCTCTCGCCCAAAGTCAGCTGGAATAGGCTCCAGCATACTTCGCGACCCTAATGAGGATAAGTAGCATAGAAAATGAATGGATGGTTGTGTCACCTGACTTCCTGTATTACCTGTCACATTCAGCTTGGCAGTGGCCTGCACGTCTCCTGTATCGCAGCAGTATACTCCAACATCCAAGGGGTCCACAGCGTGGATGAGCAGCTGGCTGACGTTTCCTTTTTGGATGATCTCAAATTTTCCGCCATTCCTGAGTGGGATGTGGTTGCGTTTCCAGGTAACGGTGGCGGTGACGTCAGAGGTTGTGCAGGACAAAGTAGCTGTCTGTCCCTCCATGATTGTCACATCTGTAGGCATCTCTTCAAATAAAACTGGAAATAACAGCATCTCTTTAGAGAATCCTCACAACAGGTTTCGATGTTCATCTCATCGTCTCACCTTTGGGCTTTGGGACCACCAGAAGACTTGCAGATGTCCTTTCCTCCCCGACCACAAATGCCACAGTTCCCGTCTCCTCAGGTGTTGTCATGGTGAGGACCAGTCGGTGTTGGCGACCCTGGGATGTCATCTGGTTCATCTCGTTCCTCTGCAGCTGGCTGGAGCCTAGCCACCACGTACCTTCGTCCACGTTGGCGTGGCTGAGCTCACACGCAAACTTGGCGTCCTCCCCGGCTGTGACTGTAACGTCTTTAAGCTCTGTAACAATTCGGACTCGCTCTGCGTTGGACATAAAGTAGATAGAAAAGTGTTTGGAGGGCAGGAGCCTAAATTTGGAAAAATAAGTGATGGGATGTGCTGTTTCCACATACCTCTTACAACCAACTTGGCAGTGGTCTTCTTGCCCCTGGTGATGCAACAGTATTCACCAGCATCTTCCAGACACAGCTGCTTGATCTCCAGCACATGCGTGGCTCCTTTTTTCGTTAAACTCATTCGTCCCCCTGCTTCAATCACAGCGTTGTCTTTCTTCCAAGTGACCGGGACGTTAGCACTAGAAACTTCGCACGACAGAAGCACCGATTTGCCCTCCATCACCACTTGGCTGTCCAGCTCCTTCTCAAAGAACACGGATGCTGCCGCTACAGCAGAAGAACAAGAGATGGCGATGCTTACTTTCAATTTACTGACTCATTGAGCACGCTTAAAATTGTCATACTATAACTGTCATCGACACAACACAGCAAATCAGCATGGGGTATATTAATATAAGAGAAAATCATTTAAAATGCACAAAGGCTTTTAAAATAACCCTAGAGAGTAGATTCTAATGTAAATACATTGCATCCATTTTATTGAAGAATAGGCATTTGCAATTACCCTTACTAATTAGTTATTTTAACTACAGTATTTTGACTTTGGAAAATTTTCAAAGAATATACTATTATTTAAAAAAAAGAAGTGTATTAAAAAAAGCCAAATGTTTGGATACACCTTCTCATTCACTTGCAGGCATTTTGAACATTTTGCAATTATCCGGACTAACTGACCTTCATTTCTTAAAGTAATGGTGGCCACGTTTTTCTTGCTTTTCTTGACTTAGCTGATTGGTTCTCGCCATAATATGAATTCCTACAGTTACCCGATAGGGCTGTCAACCTGACTTCGGCACAACACAACTGATGGTCCCTACCCCATTAATTAGGGAAGAAGTTCCATTAAGTAACCCTGACATGGCACACCTGTGAAGTGAAAACCGTTTCCGGTGACTATCTCATGAAGCAATCAAAAAAGCTAAAAATGCAAAGGGTGGCTACTTTGAGGAATCTAAAATATAAGAAGAATTTAGTTATTTCACTTGTTTTTGTTAAGTACATAATTCCACATATTCATTCATAGTTTTGATGCCTTCGGTGGAGAATGTACCATGTAAACAGTCATGAAAATACATTCAATGAGATAGTGTGTCCAAACTTTTTGCCTTCACTGTATGCATTCATATTTTTAATACTTTACATACTTACTGTACTGTAGAATCCTAACAGATTTGTGTATTTTTCAGGTGAACTGTACAGGTTATTGGTCATTGGGAAAAATATTTTTTTACATTAGTAAAAGTCAGCATTTTAATTTACTTAAAAATATATGATAAAAACTGAATACTGGAAGCTTTAAAAAGTTAATAGTATCACTTGAAGTATTCCCATATAATTTGTATGCATGTTCAAATAAAATTAAGCCACTATCATTACCATTACCAATAGTATAACATATAATAATTTTAATTAATTAATCAATGAATAAGATATTATTAATTAAGAGTTAGTGTTAATAATAATTCATGATTAAATTCACTAATATTTAATTTAATTACTTATTCAAAATTAATTATTGCTAGTCAGTTGAGTTCAGGGATTTTGTCTCCCACTCCCTGAAACAGTGATTTTCTCGAGCAGGATCATTTTGTCTTGTTATTGAATACATGATCAGCTTCTAATATACAGATGTTATTTAGGGACATATATATTAGATGTTTTGTTTTGACTGGATCTTCTGTTTTTTTTTTCCAAAGGGTCCCCTGTCTACTGTCATGTATCGTTTTCCAACTGTACTTCCGAGGCGTGGCCAAACCGCCCCATGGCCTCCGTGATGACATTTGAAACATATCAAGATAAAGAAAAACCCCATCTAATATACTGTACTTCTGAATGTAAGAAACCCAGCCTATACTGATTTTCTGGAGTATATTTTGCGGCGTTTTGTAAAGGGACTAAAAATCAATTACCTTTGCCTATAAACATATCTGAAGTTAAGTTAACAGGTGTGAAAATAATGTTTTTATTTATTTTTCTCAAGATGCTGCATCTCCCCCGAAGTCTTCTGATGCCTGACTGTATTAAATACAAAGTGGATTTCTCAACAACAGGAAGATACACTGGCTGCAAACGTTCCATAGAAAGTAAGTACTACTGTGACACACTCCTTGAACTCATTAAATATTTTTGTACCAATCTGATTTCAGGAAGAAATAGAAACGTGCGTGATACCTCGCACGTTGACTTCAGCCGTGGTCTTCTGCTCGCCAAAGACGCAACTGTACTCCCCGACGTCCTCTGGCTGAATGTTCCTGATGCTCATCTCAGCTATGTTCTCCTTCAGAGTCATGTTATACCTCCCTGCTTGATGGAGCTGGTCCTCCCCCTTCCACCACTGCACAGGTACCCCCGTCCTGGAGAGTTCGCATCGCAGGGTGACGTTGCCTCCCTCAGCAGCCTCCTGGTTCTTCAGACCCAACTTAAAGGTGAGGGGGATAGCTGTGAATGCGGGATAGAAAAAGATATAATTATAATTCACTGCACACATTCTTTTATTTACATTTCTGGCCTACGTGTAACAGTGATGTTGGCTACGGTCTTGACGTCGCCGTATATGCAGCTGTAGACTCCACTGTCCTCCAGTTGCATGTTCTTGATCGTCAGCTCCAACATGCCGTTTCGGTTTTTGAGCTGATACTTCAAATCACTCTTCAGCAGCTCTTGTCCTTTCCTCCAGACCACAGCAAGGCCAGGCTTGGACAGTTCACATGTCAACGTCAAGCTGTTCTCCTCTTCCACTTTCTGGTTCTTCAACTTGGTTTTGAATGTGATGGGAGGCGCTGGAAATGCAAGTTATTGTTCCAACGTGTGGCTGTTCTTTATTTAGAATGAAATGAACCGAGCACTTACCTTTCACCACCAGCTCGGCAATAGATTGGGTGTCTTTGGTCTTGCAGGTGTATTTCCCAGCATCGCTCTCTTCCACATTGTTGATGAAAAGTTTGGAGAGATTTCCCTCCTGCTTCATTTCATATTTATAACCAGGCTTCAGGATCACTCTTCCTTTTCTCCAGTCCACTGGCTCGCCAGGCTTGGACAACTCACACCAGAACACTCCGCTGTCACCTTCTTTTACCTCCAAATTCTGAACTTCTTGGATAAACGTGATCGGAAGTTCTGGGGAAAAACAACACAGGGAAATCGAACATGTTACAATGTCTTTACAGTTCTGGGTTGGGAACCGGAATTTGAATGATTCTGATTCTTCATTTTAATAAATAATTTTATCTCCGTAAGGGGGGGTGTGGCAAAAAAAGTTTGGGATCCACTGGTGTAAGCTATTTTTTATGAAACCCTTGTTTTGTGAACATAGGCAGTAGCGGCTCTACTTTGGATTACTCCCTGGGCGAAACCACTCTCGAGTACCCCCCCCCAAAGATCTTTTTTTTTCCAGTGCTCATGGCACCGCAAACCCTGTGTTACATTGAGATCAGACAGACGTCATTTATTGTTTGGCTTCCCTGATTCTGATTGCCTAGAGGAAGTCTGACGTAGCGCATCAAAGACAAGGTACTGTTATTGCTACACCATGAACGTGTGAACATGGTGGTCATTCACCCTCCTTTGCATGAGATCATTGTTTTGCTAATGTTGCACCCAGCCCACCGCTCTTTTTTTATGAAGCTCCATTCTAAATCCATATCTATTTTATTTGTATAGCACATTTAAAAACAACAAAGTTGACCAAAATGCTTCACAGCATAGTTAAAAGTTGAGCTGGTGCTTCTTTGTGTTCTTCTTTATTGGTGTTTGCGGCTATTTCTTCCCGTCAACAAAGCGGCCATCAAATCTAGCAATCAAAATAAAACCATTTGAACAATCCCGGGAGATTTGGAATGTTAGTCCAGGTTCTCATTGATGCTCGAGACTCTATGCCCAACCCTGCTAACCAGGTACATCATTAAGTGCTGTATAGCTCATTGGCTTTCAGCAGGGAGGAGAGGCCCACCTCAAACCTATCATCAGTCCTATCCAAGAACTCTATAAGGATTCATTTTGTAATGAGTACTGTGTTGATTATTGTACGGTATGGTATAGGGATATTCCGATCAATATGTTAAAAAAAAAATCACATGATTGGCATATGCCAGTAAATGCCTTTTAACGGTCAGCTGATCACACAGGGCTCACATTATTTTAGTCTGTAGCGATCCCTGCATCCTGTGTGGTGTCTTGGGTAGCGCCCTCATCCCATATTCCTTCACAATGCGCAGGCGTTCCAAAACAAACACAATTAGAAAAGCATCCTATCAGGGTGACTTCTACATTTTGGAGCAGTATTTCAGGAGTCGGTCTGCACAAATGCAGGCTGATTACTGGTCCTATCTCACAATGTTAAAGAATCCTTAAAAATCCAGAATGTGATCCGGATCACCCCCAAATTGTTCTTCCATATCCCATTTCGGACAATGCCTGAAAGTTTCATCCAAATTCATTTGGAACTTATCAAATTATTTTGAACACAAACCAGATAAACAGATAAACACATGCCACAAAATCTGCCCCAAGGTAATACGGCATTTGAAGAAGAAACACTCACAGTGTGATCATCAGTCACGGCCATATGTGTGTGACAGTCAGAAGGCGAAGCAAATAACCCGAAAACAATTAAATTGGCTACAGAATTCCCATACGAAATTACCAACCTCTGTGATTGGTGAAAACACCGGGTTTGCCAACTGCTCTCTCATCTGGAGCCCACCAATGTGCTACCTGGAAGTCCTGCTAGAGTTCCATCAATGTGCTCTTACGTCTCCATAAAGAGAGCGTCTCCTCATCTGGAAGTTTCTGTATGTACATTGTTTGTTCTTTTGAAAAATTATGTTTTTGTCTAAATTAACATAATTTTAGTTTTGAGGCCCCTAGGGGTCAGAAAACCTTGTAATTCTCCTGACTTTTTCCTTTTATCTGCCTCTCCTGGCCAATAGCAGTCATCATAAATATATTGAAAAATGTATAATACGCCCATTTTTATCAGTATCAGTTGTTGTCACTCTTGGATGATCAGTATTGGAATCTGCAGCATAAGAGCATCCCTAGAATGGTATGAATTATTTGTTTCAGACATGCTTAACAAGTTACATTCTGGAACATTACATTTGAATTTCCTTCTGGATCAGTAAAGTATTTATCTATGACTTGGTTACAATGTCATCAATTGTCTGAAAAAGGAGTAGAAAGAAGCAGAGCTTATTTAATACTACCCCTTCTCCATGTCTTTTATTAATAACTACTATGTTCACACCATAACTTACATACTAACCTGTGGCCTACAATAGAGTAGATCACCGCATACTCACGATTCAGCATTAAAATTAGTGGATTTTTGGTGCAAAAATGTTTATTTATCTTTTTTTATTACAATTTTGCTTTCCATGCATCCATTTTCTATACCCCTTATCCTCACTGGGGTCGCGGGTATGCTGGACCCTATTCCAGCTGACTTTGAGCAGGAGGTGGGGTATACCCGGGACTGGTCGCCAGCCAATCGCAGGGCAGACAAACAACCATTTACACCTATGGACAATTTAGAGTTGCCAATTAACCTAACATGCATGTCATTCACACCATTTGTGCGTAATAGTTTATAAATATGTGATGATACAGGTAAACAGTACAGCATAATGTACATGCATTGCTGTAAAAAAGAAAAAGCCTGCAGCTTTTATATTTTTTGATCAAGCGTTGAGCTTACACTGTTTGTTTGGCGGTCCTTGAACACACCATACAAATTCTACAAATTCTGGGGTTCTGGGATTACAGCCACGACAGGCACCTACCCCCTTACGGCCACAGCTCTGATCAGCCGCATCGACAATGGAGGCACGAAACATCGCCCACTCGGACTCAATGTCCGCTGCCTCCTTCAGAACTTGGTCAAAGCTCTTCCACAGGTGGGAGTTGAAACTCCTTCTGACAGGGGACTCTGCCAGAGGTTCCCAGCAGACCCTCACAATGCGTTTGGGTCTGCCAGGTCTGACCGGCATCCTCCCCCACCATTGGAATAAACTAACCACCAGGTGGTGATCGGTTGACAGCTCTGCCCCTCTCTTCACCCGAGTGTCCAAAACATGTGGCCTAAAGTCCGACGGCACAACCTCAAAGTCAATCATCGAATTGCAGCCCAGGGTTTCGGGGTGCCAAGTGCACACGTGGACACCCTTATGCTTGAACATGGTGTTCGTTATAGACAATCCATGACGAGCACAGAATTCCAATACCAAAACACTGCTTGGGTCAATATCAGGGGGGCTGTTCCTCCAAATCACACCTCTCCAGGTCTCAAATTCGCTGCCAACATGAGTGTTCAAGTCACCCAGTAGAACAAGGGAATCCCCCGAGGGAGCCCTCTCTAGTCCTTCCTCTAAGGACTCCAAAAAGGGTGGGTATTCTGAACTGCTGTTTGGTGCATAAGCACAAACAACAGTCAGGACCCATCCCCCTACCCGAAGGCGTACGGAAACTACCCTCTCGCTTATCGGGTTAAACTCCAACGTGCAGGCTTGGAGCCGGGGGGCAACAAGAATTGCCACCCCTGCCCGTCGCCTCTCATTGCTGGCAAGACCAGAGTGGAATGAAGTCCAGCCCCTCTCGAGAGAACTGCTTCCAGAGCCCTTGCTGTGCATTGAGGTGAGTCCGACTATATCTAGCCGGAATTTCTCCATCTCAATCTATACTTTTATAGCAAATGTTGATACAAAATCGGAGGAGAACGTCAACGTCAAGCTGGCAGGAGGGTTTGGAGGAGGAAAATGGACATATTCATGGGTGTATTGTTTGCGTTTTTTGCCATTCGCTGTGGTAACCCCCCACAAAAAGCAGGGATCTATTGTATTGCGTTTATATTAGCGATTTAAGATAATACAGGGTGACCCAAAAACAAAACTAAATTTTTTGAAGTGCGTATTGGCAGACATGAGCAAGTGGCAGCACTGCGAGACAGTGACCTTGAGCAAGTAAACGCATCCCCATTTTAGTAACCATGGATCAGTGGAACGGGCAACCGCGTGCGTTAGCCATAAAAATGTTTTATAAAAATGGTGATAGTTTGACAGCTGCGCAGAGGGAGTTCCAACGTTTTTACAGAAAGTAATTTAAAAAAAATGAAAATTCCATCATTTTTTCCTAAATGGCATGTTTTAGGGTTTCAATTACTATAAATAAAATATTTTTCTTCCTTCACTCTTAGTTTTATTGGATTGGTAAAAAGTTCTCTTTTTACCAATCCAAACCAAAGTTTTGTGTCACCTTGTATCAGCCGACGGATATTATCCACTGAAATTTGGATAATAATTGGATGAGATATCGGTTCATATTGATATTGCTGGTCCTTCAATGCATCCTCATTACTGTAAGATGCAAAAGTGACACATTTTATACTTTAATAGGTGTGTGGTGTGACCATGTCATCCTTTGCGCATTGATACTGATCCACCAGTTGCTCATGATGATGCGATAACACTCTAGGCACGATTCGACCTAAGTTGTCGGTGTGGCGTAAAGCAACCAAATCAAATCAAATTAATAGGTGCGTGAGACATATTTAGGGCTTAAACCTGGACGGTGCCTCAAGTGAACAATGGCAATTGAAGAGAGAAGAGGATTTTTATGTGATTCTAATGTAATAATAAATTGTATAAATAATTTTTTGTTGCAACTATTGAGCCAATACTGCAGTATACTGTATGCCACAATAAAAGAAGTTGAAAAAGTAAAATACTACTGTGAGGGGGTAAAATTGGGGAAAAAAAGACAGTATGTTGCCTGTGCAATAATAAAGAAATGTTAAAATAAAGATGCAAAAAATAAAACTGTAACAAAGTAAAAAAAACAAACAAACAAGAATTGTGATTGTGTAGGAGTACACTGCATCATATTGAGAGATGTTTTCAATCTTGAAGGTAATGAATATTTAGAAAGTCATAGACAGATTTTCTTAGCTCTAAGCAGAAAAAGTTTATAAACATTGAATCCTATGAGATTGTATGGTTCTTTTATTACATTTAATTACAACTCTGACTGTGCTGAGTCTTGTTATTTGTGTGAAGGAGGAATTCTTGATAAATGGGATCTGTTTAGATGATGCCTACCTCTTACTTTGATATCCGCTGAAGTGACAGTTGTACCACCAGAGCAGCTGTATTCCCCAGCATCCTGGAGCGTTACATCTCTGATCAGCGCCGTGCACACCCTGCCCTCCTGCTTCAACTGATATCTGCCTCCCTCTCTCAGGAGGTGAGCATCTTTCCGCCACTCCACCGGTACTCCCGGTTTGGAGAGCTCGCAGTGGAGCGTCACACTGCTTTCCTCCACAACTTCCTGGTTTTTCAGCTTTTGCTTGAATGTCACTGGAATCCCTGCGAGGGGGGAATCAAATGATGGAACATGAACTACAACTACACTGTCCGATGAGGTCAACCGCAACAGATGCATCAGAAATCCTGGCTCTATACTGTAAAGGCAGGTGAGGTATTCATTTGACAGTATACTGTATTGATGATTGTGGTGTCTCTCACCGGTGATGATAACGGTAGCAGTGCTTTTAATGTCTTCACAAACGCAGCAGTAAAGGCCGCTGTCTTCAGGCTGGCTCTTTCTAATGATCATCTCCATTGTGGAGCCTCTTTGTTTTAGCTGGTACTTCTCACCGCTGATCAGCACTTTGTCTCCTTTCATCCACTGAGCCGTGAGCCCCGCTTTGGAAAGCTTGCAGCACAGCGCAACAACGTTGCCCTCCTGCACTTCAACATTACTTAGCTCCTGCACGAATCTGACAGGTCGTTCTAACGGGAAAACAAGACGTCAGTGTCAAGGTAGATACAGATTTTGGTAGCATTAAGGAAACGCTCAATAGCAGGGGTACCTAGAATTTTTCCAGAGAAGGTCAGATAGCAGAAAAAGAAACACGCTAAGAAGCTAAAAAGCCTAAATTGAAATCAACTTCAGCTCTTTCACCCCAGTTTTTCCTGTTTTAAAATAAAATATTTCCAAATATTTCTTTGTAAATTTTGTACTATATAATATGACTTTATTTTTGCTTTTGTTCCAACTTTTTTCACCTTCTTCTAGTAAATTTCCCTCTGCTAATATTGTATTATAACTTTACTCCCATGATATTTTTACCTTATTACCATAAAACAGTGGTTTTCAATTATTTTTTATCATGCCCACGCTACGGGACAGAAATGTTCTCGCATCCCCCGAATTGATATACTATTATATATTATTGATAAACTGATAATAACCATTCATTTGTCTGTATTGTATCAGGAAAATGCAACAAAATGGAGAGCTGTAAAGCATATAAGCATATTCAAAAGTCAAATTGCATGTAAATGATAAATTTGTACATGTTGGCAGGTCTGCACTAAAGTACTAAAGTACTGCAGTAAATTTAAAAAAAAAGTATTCCCTGACTTATCTATTCACCCCCCCAATCGTCCCCCTCCCAGAGAGGGGGACGATTATCATAATATTTGAGAAGCACTGCCATAATATAACTTCTACCAAACCTAATTTGCAAATATATGTGTTTCTCATAATTTTCAGACTTATATAAAACATATTTTCTTTATATTTAAACTTTATGCTACAAAATGTTTTTTTCCTCATAATATTAGAACCACAAAACTACAACTTTTTTCTCTGGTAATATTTTGACTTCATTAAATAATTAGTTAAATTATCTCAGATTTTTTTTCATATGAGCTGACTTTTTTGTATTAAATTCTATGTTTACAAGGTGCCGTAGGCCAATGAGAAAAAAGAAACGCACTGTGCACATTGCCCCCGGGACCCACTTTAGACACCAATGCTATACAGTATGAATGACAACATGCACTTTTCAGTATTATGTTATAGGATATATAAATAAGATCTATTTCTATGGCAAACATACAGTACTCACCACTCACTGCCACCCAAGCTGTCGTACTCGCTTCACCACATGTACAGGTGTAATCACCGGCGTCTTCCAGGGTGACCTCTCCAATGGTCATCTCCAGCAGCAAATCCCTCTTCCTCATCTGGTACTTGTCTCCATGCCTGAGCACCGACCCTCCTCTCCGCCACTCCACCGACTGGGAGGGTTTGTTAAGCGCACAGCGAAAAAACACGCTGGTGCCTTCCATTACCTCCTGGTTTGGCAGCAGCAGCGTGAAATGTGGCGGAAGGCCTGTTTGGTCAAGATCAATGGCAAAATGCATGAAATTATTTGAAATTAAGTTAAAATATTAAAGAAAAAACAATGTCGTAAAATGGAACAAAACAACAAACAAAAAATGTAATGTTTGGAAATTAGGTTGCGGAAAAAGTTATAATGTTACAAGAATAAAGTCAAAATGTTATGGGTATAAAGTCATAATTACAAGAATACAATTTACAAGAAAAAAGTTGAAATAATTGGGAAACAATATCAGAAATAGAAAAAAACTGCTAAATCCCATGAGAATAATGTTAGGATAAAAAAATGTTGCATTTTTACGAGAATTGGCAAAGTTGCATATTTTAATTTTTCAGTATGTGGCCCTCGTTTGACAGAATTTTGACACCCCTGCCCCAGACGGACCAAATCAATACGAAGTAAACGCAAACAGTCAGTGGTTTGGTCCTCAGAAAAGAGGCAAAAATGTCCATCCCTGTTTTCCATAGTCCATAAATCTAATAACAAAAAAGTTGTCACTTAATTGGATAATTGATTAGTCATCGATTTATTGATGAATTGTTGCGGTCCTATACTTGATTAATTAAAACGTCAAGTTTTGAGTCAATCGACTAAGAAAATAATCGTTAGTTACAGCCCCAGTCTCAATTTCTCTATTGTTTTTAACATTTGCTGGTGGTCCCGGAGTGTAAAAGGGGGCATAGTATTAACAACAATAATTTGCATTAGGAAGTTACAGCATATGCTGTATCACAAAAAAGGATCACCTTGGACTGTGAGCTCGGCAGTTGATTGGCTGTCTTTGGTCTTGCAGATGTACTTCCCGGCGTCGTTCTCCTCCACATTGTTGATGATCATTGTGGTGTAAGGACCCTCCTGCCTCATCTCGTATTTGCCGCCACTCCTCAGAAGTACTCGACCTTTCCTCCACTCCACAGGAGCTCCAGGTTTGGAGAGCTCGCAGCATAAAACTCCACTGTCACCTTCCTTTACCTCCACGTTGTGGAGTTCTCGTTTGAACATGATTGGAAGTGCTGTTTTCAGAAACACGCCGTGAACGTCATCAACACGTTAGGATTGTCAGAGGTTCTGCGAGTAGCGAATCGCTTACATTTCACTTTGAGCTCAGCCGTGGTTTTCTCGTCTCCTGTGACGCAACTGTACCTCCCTGCGTCTTCCACTTGAACGTTGACAATTGTCATCTCAGCCGTCTTCCCCTCCAGCTTAATGTGATATTTTCTGGCTGACAACTCAGATAGCGCCTGTCCGTCTTTCTGCCACTGTACCAGGGCATCTTTTTTTGACAGCTCACAGCGCAGCGTCACGCTTTTGCCTTCTTCTGGCTCCTGGTTTTTCAGGGTCACTCTGAACGTTGCGGGAACAGCTACAAGAAAATTTGCACAAGGAAGAACACAGACTCACAGACTGGTATTAAACTGGAAGAATTGTATTTAGTGAGAACTTAAGAGGCATATCCCAACTAAGACTGCCCATAAATGTGTTGGAAAAATGTGGGTATATTGTTGTGACTAGCAATGCTGAGCATTTTTGGTCCAAAAATTATTTGATTGTATCTTTTATTCGAAAATAGACAGTTGTTCCTCAAAAAACATATATCATTCCCTTTACGTCGGTTATAACTTTTAAATACACAATAATACAGCTAACATGTACCGCATACATATACAGTAATACCTTGTTTCTGGTGGTTAGTTTCAGACCTGACTATAATAAGTGAATTTCTGCAAACTAGGATTCCTTATTTATAAAAGGAATATTTTGGTAGTTAGAGTATAAAAAACCCATTTACAACCTTCTAAATAAGGTTTTTTAACATTATTATCCCCCTGTAGACATGTAATAATACCCCTATACTCACCTTTATGCTCGTATTACCCAATATAGTTGACATAATAAGAGAAAATAAGACATACAGTATAAGATGTAAATAAGACACAATACAGTTTCATACAATAACATTGGGAGATTTCCTCGTTGTTCTTTTTTGTAAACTTCCTGTTCCGGATTGTACTAATAGTCTCATCAATGTGACATTACTGACATCTAGTGACCAGTGTAGAATGCTACATATCACTTTGAATGCATCTTATGAATGTCTTATGTTTGTGTTTTAGTTCATTTCGCCATTTTATTCTTGGAAATCAAGATTTGCTTAAGTATGCGTATGTTATGACTAATAAGTCCCTTTAATTGCAAATGTAGATCCGAAATCAGAGGAGAACATTAACTCCAAGCTTTGGAAAAGTGAAAGGAGAGGTCTACTGTAGTGGGTTAAAAAATCTGTTATTCTAATAGTCACATCTTAAGAAATGCTAAAAATGAAATACCGCATTGACTCAAACATAAGATGACTCCAAAAAATCAAAGATTAGAAAAGGTCATTGGTGGGTGTGAGTGACAGAAAGAAAAGCTCTGAGTCACTGAGAGTCAACTGAGAAGTTGGTGGGTGCCAGCTGTTGGTTGGCACCCCAAATATAGGACAACCCATCTTTTACAGACCTCAGTGAAATAACGCAGCACAGTGTGATATTTAACGTCCATAGAAATTAGCCACAACAATACAAATCCTCCCATACTGTATAACATACCAAGAACTTTAACCGTTGCCTTTGTCTTCTGGTCTCTGCAGACACAGACGTAGACGCCACTGTCCTCCAGTGCAGCGTCTCTGATGTTCAGCTCCACAGTGGCGCCTCTCTGCTTCATCTGGTACTTCTCTCCATTCTCCAGCAGCTCCCCAGCCTGCCTCCATTCCACAGCAATGCCAGGTTTGGAGAGCTCACAAGACAGCGTGACGTCATGTCCTTCCTCCACTTGAAGGTTCTTCAGCTTTTGCTTGAAGGTGACGGGGACAGCTGGGAAGCAACATCAGTAAGCAGTGTCAGGACTCTCGCTTGTTCAAAGAGGAAAGTTAACAAGAGATGTACTGTATTTGGTCAATTGTTGTGGTTTAGGACTACACTACATGCAGTGCAAGTCATGGAAATGAGGTTCTACTGCAAACTCAAATTCATGACGAAAGTAGTCTTTGATAGGGCAAGAACCAATAATTGGTCAATGAAATTAAAAAGTCTATTTAGTTTTTAGCTACCGTTTACAGTGACAGTCGCCGTGGTCTCGATGTTCTCACAAATGCACGTGTAGTTGTCGCTGTCCTCTGGCGTCCCGTCCAGGATCCTCAGTTCTGTCAGCGTGTCTCTCTGGCGAATGTGATATTTGTCTCCGTGCCTGATGAGCTCATCCCCCCTCCTCCACTCCACAAAAAGAGATGCTTTGGAAAGTTCACAGCGTAATGTTGCAGTGCTGCCCTCCTCGATTGTCACATTGCGTAGCTTCTGCTTGAAGGTGAGCGGTAGAGCTGAGGAACCAAAGTTAAGGAATAATTAGAACCACTTGGGCAAGATTATGAGGCGATTGGTTCAAAGAAAATAATTGGCTACCAGTGATTTGGACTGTGGCGGATGTGAGCTGATCGGCAGATGAACACTTGTAAATACCGCTGTCTTCTGGCACAGTCTTCCATATCAAAAGCTCCAGTGTTGTCTCCCATGTCCTCATCTGGTACTTCACTCCATTCTTCAATGCTTCTAGTCCCTTCCTCCATTCTACCGGCACTCCAGGTTTGGAGAGTTCACAACGCAGAACGACGTTGCTGCCTTCCTCTGCTTGCATGTTCTTCAGATGTTGTATGAAAGTAATCGGAATGGCTAGAAAACAAAAAAATATATATAAATAGCCTGTTGGGGAGCTACCGTCAAGAAGGTTCTTTTGAAGTTCCGTGGGTTTTACCATGTACTTTGAGGCTTGCCGTAGTGTGGTGATCTCTGCACTGACAGGTGTACTCCCCTGAGTCATCTGGCCGGAGAGCTCGGATTATGAGAGAATTTATGGTCTTTCTCTGTTTCATCACGTACTTCTCTCCTGACCTGAGGCTCTCCACACCTTTTCTCCAATGGACCTGGACGCCTGGCAGAGAGTACTCACAAATCAGGGTAGCGGTCTCACCTTCTCGGGCCTCTACGTTCTGTAGAGGCTGCGTGAACTCGGCTGGGATGGCTTAAAAGAGGCAGCAAATTTTGCTGTTATTATCCCATGTTTCGTTCTGGCTGACCTAACTGATACCTTTGACGGTGACAACAGCCCTGGTTGTGACAGATCCAGCACTGCACTCGTATATTCCAGCGTCACTTTGGGAGACCTCTCGAATGGTCAGCCGAGCCTCACAACCCGAACGACTGGCAAAGTACCTGGAGGAGTTCCACATCAGGCAACCATCTTTGTACCACAGGATGTGACATGGCTTTGATGTCACGCAGGACAAAACAAGGCCACCTCCTTCGAAAGCCTCACAGTCCTCGAGTGCTTTACAAATGGTTGGACGTCGCTCTGGTCATGTGAAGATACGAAGACAGTTAGCTGCATGCTAGGATTTTTTTTCTAGGCTAAATTGCTTAAAAATTCCTACACAAAGCGTCGTCCCTCACTCTATCGAGTTTTTTCAAAAAATACTAAATGGCCCATGCAATGTGATGTAAACAAAGAATAACAAGCATGTACAAGTGAGGGGTGTTATTTCAAACAAAGCTCCATGGCTTCCTGGTGCGCTATCTTGTCTTTCAAGACAGTTTTGTCATGGCTGTTTATAAACTAAACACAGAAAAACTGTGAGACTGCAAAGGTGAGTGTCATTCACGGCTATGTTTGCGACTAACAAAGCAGTTCAAATTGAATCCCGAAACGCTCTACACCAGTTAAATCTTGGTGAAATAGGCTTACCAATGATGTGTACTGCTCTTCGGTATGCAAATGGAAACGGTATAAAACCCAGTTTAATCGTAAATATAGTATTTGGCCCGGCTGCAGTCTAAAGGAACAAGAATGAAGACAAAGCCTCACCTCTCACCAATAGTGACGCATAGGATCGTTTGTCGCTGGCTGAAAAAGAGATTGTGCCAGTGTCTTTGCGTGCCAGCTGCCGAAATGTGAGCGTGTGGTAGCCTCCCGACAACATCTGGATCTCATTCAATTTATTGTTGTACAGCAGAGTCTCATCCAGGTACCACTTCACACCTGTGTAGTCACTGGGACAGATCTGACACCTGAACGTGACCGTGTCGCCTTCAAGGCACTCAACGTCCTCCAGCTCATCCAAGATTACCACTCTCTGGCCTGACAATAGAAAAATGGACTATAAACCTCAGTTACTGTCATGGTCATTAAATATACAATCCCTAGGAGGTATAAAACTCATTGGACCATCCTTGTGAGGCCCATGAAGACTCCACATAGCTAAAATGTACTGCCTTAGTTGAACTGAGCATCCCTAGGCAACACTGCTGAAGTGCTTGGCATTTTCCTCACCCTGCACTGTCAGCTGTGCGTGACTCTGCATGGTCCCAACATCACATGTGTAGATATCCGTGTCCAACTTCTCCAGATATGTAATGGTGAGTGACAGCACCACACCTTTCTGCCTCATGACATACTTCCTACCAGACCTCAGCTCCATCATGCCCTTCAGCCAGGTCACTCGCTTGGCTGGCAGTCTTGTCTCACACTCGAGGGTCACTTTTCCCTTTTCCTCTGCCTGAGTGTCCTTTAATTCCCGTGCAAACGTGTGTTGCAGTTCTGGAAAGGATACATATGTTTAGAAATTGGGTGCGAATGAAAAAACAATTATTTATTTCGTATCAGTATTTTTTGTTACGAGTACTTACCTCTGACCTCAAGCTTGGCATGGGATGCAACCCCATCAGCCTGACAGGAGTACTCCCCTGAATCCCTGATTGTGGTGGTCTTGATGATCAGCCTTGCCAGGTTCCTCTCCACACTCATCCTATATTTGGGACCCTGCCTTATTAAATGACCGTTTTTCAGCCAATGGATGGTGACCCCAGGTTTGGTGATCTCACAGCTCAGCTCTGCATCCTCACCTGGCACAGTCTTGACATTAAGGAGATCTCTAAAAATGTGCACTGGCCTCTCTGACAAAATAGAAAATGTATTAGGGTGTATATACTCAAGTCTTCCTGATTCCAACATTGGATATTTACCTACCTTTGACAAAGAGCATGGTTCTGCAGAGTAGGTCTTTAATGGTAAAGACCACATCACCAGCATCGGTTAGAACCGCGTCTTTAATACTCAGCTTGTACGTGCGACCATTGTTTACAACCTTGAAACGAGTGTTGGACACAACCACCTGACCGTTGATGGTCCAGGAGGGCTCATCACTGAGATTGTGAGAAAGGTGACACTCAAATGTGCAGTTTTCCCCTTCAAGCACGGACGTCGTCTTCAAGCGCTGGGCAAAAGTGATATGCAAGTCTGTAAATAGAATAAACAATAAATACTGTTACTTAAATATACATTTTGGGCATTTCATTTAGACTTTTCCTCAACCAACCATGCACAGAAACTTTAGCTTTGGTCTGGCTGGTGCCCAGATCACAAGTGTAATGTCCAGCATCATCTTTGCTCAAGCAATGAACAATCAGCGCCATGGACCTCCCAAACTGGCACAACTCGTGCTTCTCATCATTCGTCAGGACAATGCCATCCTTGCTCCAGACGGGGATCACAGACTCTTTGGAAATTTCACACTGGAGGCAGACCTCCCCTTGCTCTTCCCCAACTGCATCCTCCAAAGGTCTTAGGAAAACTGCAGGGCGCTCTGAAGACAAGTAGGACATAACATGATTTCAGCATTGGCCAGAATACTTCCGTGAACTAAACAAAAATTTAAGAAAGTGCCTTATCATAGCTGACCTTTGACTTTTAAAGTTGTCGTCTCAGAAAGAAGGCCAGCTTTAAAGTTAAGCCTGCTCTGCTGGGGCCTCAGCTTCCTCATGGTGAGGCTATGCATAGTGCCCATGTGCTGGATCCTGTTGATGGCATTGGAGTAGATGCGGACGTTGTTGAGCAGCCACTCCACGTGGGCAACCACATAGTTGAGCTCACATGCGAAAGTAGCTATGCCATCTTCTTCGATTTCCACTGGTTCAAGGTGTCTCACTAATTTAAGTTTTCGCACTACAATTTTAAAATAGAGAGTCCAGTAGTTTCACGTCACGTACAGCTCATCACAGTTATCTATGCTTTAACCTACCTTCAACTTTAAGATGTGCTGCGCTCTGTGAACCCCCCGCCATGCAGCGATATTGCCCTGCATCCATTCCAACCAGTCCATGAATGGTCAACTCTGCACATTTCCCTTCTCTCCTCATGCTGTATTTGTTTGATGTCTTCAAAGCTGTACGACCTTTAAACCACCGCACCACCCTGGGGGAGGGCGCAAACTCACAGCGTAGAGTCACAGTGCTGTTCTCTTTGGCTTCCACATCGTCCAAATTGTGCACAACTTGGAGGGGTCGCTCTACGGGAGAGAGTTTACCAACTGAAAGCAATACTTTCTCAGAGAGGATGTATTTAGGGAGGCTTGCTCCTCCCACCTTTCACAGTAAGCTGAGCAGACGAACGACTCTTGCCAGCAACGAAAACCACCGGCCCCGACATGAAGGTCTCTGTGGAGGTGAGGCACAGGCTGTGTAGGGTTCCCTCCCTGTAGATATCCACCGCTTCGCTTGGCTCCAACACAATACCATTCAGGGTCCATCTGGGAGGCCTGCCTGACTTCAGGCTGGTCTCTACTTGGAAGAGTGCAGGCTCTGGTTCCATCACTTCCACTGAGCTCATCCCCCGAACTATATTGATAGCCTGCTCTGCATGGACGGCCACAATATACACTTCTGTTATCAGCACAACTGACTATGTAGAACACTGTAAAGTAGAACCTCCAAAGTCCAACACCCCTGAGCTATTACAAATTTGACCTCCTTAAATCTCCATAAACATGTGATGTTGGCATACCTCAACAAGGATCAAGAGATCAACTCCATGCAGGTGTTTTGCATTTGCATTTGTTTTTTCAAAAACATCCCAAAAGTAGGACCAACCTCTCCAAGTTGTGTTTAGAGAAGATGAAAATATCTCGAAAGTTATGGGAGGTAAGCGGACTTAAGCTATTGCACGCAACTTCAAAGTTGAGGGGTAATGTTACTATTAACAGTAGTTACCTTATTTCTATGCTGTTTAATGTGTTCAAAGGGGTACTTTTTAAAAATGCCTGTATGGTTCATAATGGACTTATGTGTGACAGTGTGACCCTGGCTCCTATGTCATTTTGCAACCCAAAATTAGAATCATTTTTACCCGAGAGGTTCCGCTGTATGTTACATTATCAGGAATATATACGCGGTGCCTAATCATATCTTGTGCATATCTCACCCTCCACTAGAAGCTGGCAAGAGGTTTTGTCATCGCCTGTGTCACAGGTGTAGGTGTCTTCATCTGAGGAGCAGACGTCATCAATGGTGAGCTGCCTGAAGACGTCTTGGCTGATAAGTTGGTACTTTTTGCTGGACAGGAGCTCCTTCCTGTTCTTGTACCATCTGACTTGAGCGTTGGCCCGCGAAACCTGGCACTCCAGCAATCCTCTGTGGCGATACATGGCTATCTTAACCCTCAGGGGTCGCACTATTTGCACTGGGAGCTCTGACGATTGACAGATCAGGGTCAGTTAGCCACTTTGAGGCAATAATGTACATCTCAAACGTTAATTCCTAGTAAGTGTTGTTGGACTTCTTGTAAAAATGCATGCGCAATAAATAGTACAGACTGACCTTTTACGGTAAGAGTTGCATAAGACGAGACGCGCTCGGCAGTGAATCTGATCTTACCAGCATGTTCTGGCCTGACTGACTTAAAAGACAGGGTGTGGGTTTTACCTGAAACCAGATTCAGAAC
Organism: Oostethus manadensis; assembly: GCA_024372805.1. Lineage (NCBI taxonomy): Eukaryota > Metazoa > Chordata > Actinopteri > Syngnathiformes > Syngnathidae > Oostethus > Oostethus manadensis. Next base: position 61,810 of record QODF01000200.1, on the reverse strand, counting down.
AGGAATTCTACTTTGCAAGTGCATTTGACCCAGTGTTTTCATACTACATGAATGGAAAGACTGATTTACCCTGATGTCTGATCTTAATGTTGTCCCCGTGTCGGATCCTGCAGTCATCCCTGTACCACCGACCATCCACATCCACCTGGTTCACCTCACACAAGAAGCTGATGGACTGGCGTTCCATTGTATTAACATCCTCTAGTTCCTTTACAATGTGGATGTCTCTAGCTGTCGGGGAATTAAAGAAACAATCCACAACTGTAAATATATTGTAAGACTCAATGTGTGGACTGCGAACTAGCATGGTGGTAGATTCTTGCGACGTGTTATTGGTAGTAAAGCAAAGCCGTTTTTGACATATCACTAATACCTTTGCAAAAGGTCACAGTACATGCACAACAAATTATGGTCTAGATATAAAATCTAAGACCAAGCCTACCTTTAACAGTGAGTCGACTGGATGTCTCAACACCATTGGCTTGAAAAGAGATCAAACCCACGTCTCCCAGAGTCACCCTATTCAATATGAGGGAGTGTGTCTTCCCGTGGGCACTGATGCGACAGTTTGGCTTCGACTTGAGCTGGATCCCATCCCTGGTCCAAACCCCCTCGATGTAGGCCAAGTTGAGGGTCACCTCAAAGGAGCAGCTCTCACACTCGGACACTTCCACATCCTCCAAGCCTTTCATTACCTGTACACGGTTCTCTGGATTACGAGGACACACAAGTGATTTAAAAATAAATCAATACATAAAAGGTTTGTGCATGCAATCTGCAACCAATGTTGAAAATTGTCAATGAATGCAGAACTTACTTGCAGCCGCTACTATTCCTCCAGGTATAGAATCTGCCATGGTGCCTGCCAAGTGTCAAATTTCTTCCTTCGACCGGGTTCCCAGTGGGCGACAGGTAAAAATCTGCACTCAACAAAAATACAAACACTTTGTCTTAGTGAGCATTCATAATCCATCCACCTCACAGGTGTGGCATATCAAGATGCTAGACTATATTATCACTGCACAGGTAGGGGGCTACAATAAAAGGCCACTCTAAAACCATATCCAGAGCATCCCAAACATGCTAATTGGGGGACATGTTTGGTGAGTACAGGTGTGTTGGCCGTGCAAGAAATGTCTTGTTTTCAACTTCAAGGTGACACTCGTCGCTGAATGGCATAACAATGGTCTTCATGATATCTGTGTGCATTGTTGTGGTGGAGTTATGGTATAAACAGGCGTACTGTATTGTTTTAGAATAAAAACATGGTCTTTGAAGAGTTTTGTTCATGTAATTATTGCCCGGATACACATGCTCAAGAGGCTGGCGTGTTTTCAAATATCTTAAAGCCCTGAAAAAGGTGATTTTAGTTGTCAGAGTAATGATAATTGTGTTAAAAATAATATAAGAAGTTAACATTTTCAAGAGGGCCGCACGGTGGCTGAGTGGTTAGCACATTGGTCACAAAGTCAGGAGATCTGGAAGACCTGGGTTCAAATCTCCATTGGGCATCTCTGTGTGGAGTTTGCATGTTCTCCCCGTGCGTGTGTGGGTTTTCTCCGGGTACTCCGGTTTCCTCCCACGTTCCAAAAACATGCATGTTAGGTTAATTGGTGACTCTAAATTGTCCTTAGGTATGAATGTGAGTGTGAATGTTTGTTTGTCTTATATGTGCCCTGCGATTGACTGGCGACCAGTCCGGGGTGTACCCCGCGTCTCGCCCAAAGCCAGCTGGGATAGGCTCCAGCATCCCCGCGACCCTAATGAGGATAAGCGGTACAGAAAATGAATGAATGAATGAATGAACATTTTCAAGAGTGTCCCTTTGTGGCTGCAAAACGTTATACATGTTATATAAACATCTTTAACAGTCATATTTTACTGTGGAGGCGGCTGCGAAGGCCGCAAACATTAATCGTCAACATGAGGCCAAATGTACAGTATAGCCATTAAAACGGTTTATTAAAAAAAAAAAACTTTATGCTCATTAAGAATCCAGTTTAAAACAATAATTGAAGGATAAGCAACTCCAGAGTATTTTACATTTACCACTCTGTGTTTTGAAGGTGACAATCTTCATCTCCATGTCTTATGACTTTGGTCTATGTCTCTGTTTTATCTCTAATTTTTTTTTTTCTTTTCTCCTCTAATACTAATGACACTTTGGTCAAATCTTTGCTATAGTCACTGTAAGCATCCTTTGTCTGGTACACCGTTATGTTTGTTTACCTGAGCGATATTACCCCGATGATCTCGCTTCTGGGCATAACACTTTGCTGCCACGAGTTTGTCACGGCTGGCGCCATGAACTATAAATGTAATTTGTAAAAATGTCATTTTTGCGGAGTTACAAATTTAATGAAGATATCATAAATGTAATTAAATGATGAATGTAATAATGAAATTACAAATTTAAAGAACACAAAGCATGTGGAAAGCGCAAAGGAGGTGGGCTTGCACTGAATGTGAACAAAGGGCGGTGTCATCCTGGTCATGTGAACATTAAAATGTTTATCTGCAGTAGGGACATCGAACTCCTCGAACTCCGTTCCACCTGGAGCAAGGCTAGAAGCTTAGGAGCAGGGTTTAAGCTGTTCTATCATGGTGTAGATAGGAAGAGAAATGGAGTAGGGGTGATTTTGAAGGAGGAGTTTGCTAGCAACGTCCTGGAGGTAAAAAGAGTGTCAGATAGAGTGATGAGCCTGAAGCTAGAAATCGAAGATGTGATGTTCAATGTTGTTAGTAGGTATGCTCCACAGGTAGGATGTAAGATGGAGGGAAAAGAGAAATTCTGGTCAGACCTGGATGAAGTGATGCAGAAAAGCCCCAGAAGTGAGAGAGTTGTCATTGGTGTGGACTTCAATGGGCATGTTGGTGCAGGAAACAGAGATGATGAGGAGGTGATGGGCAAGTTTGGTATCCAGGAGAGGAACGGAGAAGGACAGATGGTGGTCGACTTTGCAAAAAGGATGGAAATGGCTGTAGTGAATACTTTCTTCCAGAAGAGACAGGAACATAGGGTGAACTACAAGAGTGTAGGTAGGAGCACACAGGTAGACTACATCCTGTGTAGAAGGTGTAACCTGAAGGAGATCAGTGACTGCAAAGCAGTGGTGGGTGAGAGTGTAGCCAGACAGCATAGGATGGTGGTGTGTAGGTTGACTCTAGTGGTGAGAAGGATGAAGAGGGTAAGGCAGAGCAGAGGACGAAATGGTGGAAGCTGAAAAAGCAGAAGTGTTGCGTAAAAAATTTAGGAAGGAGTTGAAAAAGGCAATGGGTGGCCAGGAAGTCCTTCCAGATGACTGGACAACTACAGCTACTGTGATCAGGGAGACAGGTAGGAGAGTACTTGGTGTGTCATCTGGAAGGAAAGTAGATAAGCAGACCTGGTGGTGGAATGAGGAGGTGCAGGAGTGTATACAGAGTAAGAGGTTAGCTAAGAAGAAGTGGGACACTGAGAGGACTGAAGAGAGTAGACAAGAGTACAGGGAGATGCAGCGTAAGGTGAAAGTAAAGGTGGCAAAGGCCAAACAAGGGGCTTATGATGAGTTGTATGCTAGGCTGGATAGCAAGAAAGGAGAGAAAGATCTATACAGGTTGGCAAGGCAGAGGGACAGAGATGGAAAGGACGTGCAGCAGGTTAGGGTGATGAAGGATAGGGATGGAAGGGTATTGACAGGGGCCAGTAGTGTCATGGGAAGATGGAAAGAGTACTTTGAAGAGTTGATGAATGAGGAAAATGAGAGAGAACAACGAGTAGAAGAGGTGACTGTTGTGGACCAGGAAGTAGCAAAGATTAGTAAGGAAGAAGTGAGGAGGGCATTGAAGAGGATGAAGAATGGAAAGGCACTCGGTCCTGATGATATACCTGTGGAGGTATGGAAGTGTCTAGGAGAGGTGGCAGTAGAGTTCCTGACCGGGTTGTTTAACAAGATCTTAGATAATGAGAAGATGCCTGAGGAATGGAGGAGAAGTGTGCTGGTGCCCATTTTTAAGAACAAGGGAGATGTGCAGAGTTGTGGCAACTACAGAGGAATAAAGCTGATGAGCCATACAATGAAGTTATGGGAAAGAGTAGTTGAAGCTAGACTAAGGGCAAACGTGAGCATTTGTGAGCAGCAGTACGGTTTTATGCCAAAAAAGAGTACAACAGATGCAGTATTTGCTTTGAGGATGTTGATTGAGAAGTACAGGGAAGGTCAGAGGGAGCTGCATTGTGTTTTTGTAGATCTGGAGAAAGCTTATGACAGGGTGCCCAGAGAGGAACTGTGGTATTGTATGAGGAAGTCTGGAGTGGCAGAGAAGTATGTTAGAGCGGTGCAGGACATGTACGAGGACTGTAAGACAGTAGTGAGGTGTGCTGCAGGTGTGACAGAGGAGTTCCGAGTGAAGGTAGGACTACATCAGGGATCAGCTCTGAGCCCCTTCTTGTTTGCTATGGTGATGGACAGGCTGACGGACGAGGTTAGACAGGAATCTCCATGGACTATGATGTTTGCAGATGACATTGTGATATGTAGTGAGAGCAGGGAACAGGTGGAGGAGAAGCTTGAGGGGTGCAGGTTTGCCTTGGAAAGGAGAGGAATGAAGGTCAGCTGCAGCAAGATGGAGTACATGTGTGTAAATGAGAGGGACCCAAGTGGAAGAGTGAGCTTACAGGGAGAAGAGATAAAGAAAGTGGAGGATTTTAAGTACTTAGGTTCAACAGTCCAGAGCAATGGAGAGTGTGGAAAAGAAGTGAAAAAGCGTGTGCGGGCAGGCTGGAATGGGTGGAGAAAAGTATCAGGTGTAATACAAGAGTTTCAGCTAAAATAAAAGGAAAGGTGTACAAAACTGTGGTGAGACCAGCAATGTTGTTTGGTTTAGAGACAGTGCCACTAAGGAAAAGACAGGAGGCAGAGCTGGAGGTAGCAGAGATGAAGATGCTGAGGTTCTCTTTGGGTGTGACCAGGATGGACAGGATCAGGAATGAGCACATCAGAGGGACAGCACATGTTAAAGGTTTTGGAGATAAAGTCTGAGAGGCCAGACTGAGATGGTTTAGACACGTCCAGAGGAGAGATAGTGAATATATTGGTAGAAGGATGCTGAGTTTTGAATTGCCAGGCAGGAGGCCTAGAGGAAGACCAAAGAGAATGTTTATGGATGTAGTGAATAAGGAAATGAAGGTAGTTGGCGCAAGAGAAGAGGATACAGAAGACAGGATTAGATGGCAAGTGATTCACTGTGGCGAAGAAGATTCAGGATGTGGTCCCCTGAAGCTAAGCAAGCTCTGATAGACTGTTTTGACACCGCTGACTGTGATGCATTGCAGGGTCCCCACATGGACAATATCGAACAAATGGTTGCTTGCACATGCATGGATGTTGTGCCATTAAGGACTCTACGCTGCTTTGCTAACAACAATCCCTGGATAACAAGTGACATCAAAGAGCTTTCAAACCTGAAAAAGAAGAGTTTCAAAGAAGGTGACACACAAGCGCTAAAGCAGGTACAGAAGGAATTGAGAGTACAGCAAAGGAGCAGTGCAGAAGGAAAATTGAACAGAGGAATCGAACAAAGGATGCACAACAGTGACATGACGGAGTGTGGCAGGGCACAAAGACGATCTCGGGCTGCAAAGAGAAGTGCCCATATTGAGGGGGATGTGAGGAGGGCAAACCAGTTAAACCAGTTTTTAACAGGTTTGACCAACCCATCCCACACACAACAGCCCCGACACAAGTCACCAGCACGGAAGGGGACACCTCGCTTCACCTTTCCCCGTTCAAACAACCCACAATAACAGCAGCTCTAGTAAGTGCGGAGCTAAGGCGGCTGCGCCCCAGCAAAGTATCACCTCGACTTCTGAAAGACGGCGCGTGAGAGCTGGGTGACCCCCTAAAGTGCATCTTAAATCTGAGTTTGGGGTTGGGGGAGGGTTCCACAGCTGTTGAAGACATCCTGCATTGTTCCAGTCTCAAAGAGACCACATCCTGGTGAGCTGAATGACTTCAGGCCAGTAGCTCCAACATCACATGTGATAAAGACCATGGAATGGGTGCTGCTCTATCATGTGAGTCCACAGACCCACCCTGCACTCGACCCTTTGCGGTTTGCGTACCGGGAGAAAATGGGAGTTGAGGACGCCATCATCGTCTTGCTCCACGTTACTGCTAATGATATTAATGTTCTCTTTAAAGGACTGTGTGGAGGTGGTGCACACCTACAAATACCTGGGAGTGCATCTGGATGACAAACTGGACTGGACTGCCAAAATGTATGCTCTGTGTAGGAAGGATAGGAAGGAGTCTGTACTTCCTCAGAGGGCTGGCATCTTTCAGTGTTATGCAAGAAGCTGCTAGAGATCTTCAACCAGACTGTGGTAGCTAGTGCCCTCCTGTACACAGTAGTGTGCTGGGGGAGCAGCCTGAAGAAGAAGGATGCCACACACCTGGACAAACTGGTGAAGAAATCAGGCTCTGTCATTGGCACTGAGCTGGATAGCCCGACATCTGTGGCAGACCAAAGAACACTAAGGAGGCTCCAGTCCATCATGGACAACCATCAACGTCCAATGCACAGCATCATCTCCCAACAGAAGAGCACTTTCAGTGGAAGATTACTATCACTGTCCTACTCCACTGAAAGATTGAGGGAAATCATTCCTCCACCACGCCATGCGGCTTTTCAACACAACAGAGGGAGAGAGATAAAAAACATACTGCAGACTGCACTTTTTTTTTACCTAATTATTATTATAAGTATTATTGCACTACATATCTGAAGTGTTATGTGACCTATCTTTAACATTTGCTTTGAAAAATTTAATACATATTATGTAGAACATAATTACAAACATAGTGACAGAAAGGACAAGATCGCGGGTACAAGCGGCCGAAATGAGTTTTCTCCACAGGGTGGCTGGGCTCTCCCTTAGAGATAGGGTGAGAAGCACTGTCATCCGGGAGAGACTCGGAGTAGAACCGCTGCTCTTCTGCATTGAGAGGAGCCAGATGAGGTGGCTCGGGTATATGGCTAGGATGCCTCCCGGACGCCTCCCTGGGGAGGAGTTCAGGGCCCGTCCAACCGGTAGGAGGCCTCGGGGAGGACCCAGGACACGCTGGAAAGACTATGTCTTTCAGCTGGCCTGGGAACGCCTCGGCATCCGCCGGAAAGAGCTGGACGAAGTGGCCGGGGAGAGGGACGTCTGGGCTTCCCTGCTTAGGTTGCTGCCCCCGCGACCCGACCTCGGATAAGCGGAAGAAAATGGATGGATGGATGGATAATTACAAACAATATATAACATATATTTAAGTAAAGTTGACAAATCAGTGAGTGACCCTTTAATATTACCAGAGAGGTACTTGAGGGTCAGCATTTTGCTTATAGGGTCCCTGACATGATTTATCAAAATTATATGATCATTGCAAAGAACACAAACCGAGATGGGCAACCACCTGTCTCTCGTTCTCTGCACTTCCTTTCTTCTTTTTTGTCTTAAATCTTCCTTTTTTTGGAAAACAAAACAAACTTATAGTATCACTCGGATACTGTAAACATCCAGCAGCATATTTTTGTTAAAAAATATACAGAATCTAATCAACAATCTACTTTGAGAGGTGTCTCCGGTGATGTCGCTTCCGGAAATGCGACCAAACAGCAAAAGCTTGTTCGTCATGACTGGTACCATCAATTATAAATATAATTTTTGTGAATTTACCGATTGCTTTCAAAGGTTGAACAATGGAGAACATAATTTCGAACAACACGTACCAGGTTTATTGATCAGCTGTGCTGCTTCTACTTGACATTCGCGTATTGTTGCTGCTGCTAACATTGTTGATGAAGCAAAATGGCAGCATCAAAACGCATGCACATGGCACCACTTCCATACGGCGGATGCCCCCGCCCAGGCATGCTCGACCTCCCCCGGTAATGACGAGCAGCGTAATCTCTGTCACCTCGCTTGACTTAGGTCATCACCACCGATATAGACTCAGCTGTGATGCTGTCGCTAACACAGACTGAAGGGAAGTTAAAAAAAAACACAAAAAAAGTTCCCACACGCTCTACTGATTGAAATCTAAGAGGTTCCAGGCTGTAACATTCAGAAGGACCAGGATGTTTATTAGTGTCCTACACAGCATCACAAAGGAAACAGGAAACTTGCAGTCAAGCAACAAGTTCAACTCAGTTGGCTTAATGCCATTGCCAGAACAATGAAAGAAGAACAAAGAAAGAGCTCAAAGAGCCATACACGTGCTTATGCATATGATGTATATTTGAACCAATGCTGTAGTATTAAAAGAGCATTCTTCCATGGAGTTACTAAAGATGCAAGGCAAGAAACGCAACACACCGGATCATTAGTAGGGATGTACGCACCTTCAACTCAGACGTGTTCTTAAAAAAAAGTCCATCCTCACACACACATGATGATGATAATAGATAACAATACCTCGTAGGAAAAAAGTTTTCTACATACATGCCATAAAACTGAAAAAGGCCCTTATATTAACAAAGTCAGCATGCATACATAGAAAATCTGAGTCACACTCCCTGAAGGAGACGGCCCTTACATGACTTTCTCTTTTTTTTCCGTGCCGTTGTGATGGAGCGATTTAGTGAACAGCTGACACATCCCTCCCCGCATACTGTCCTCCAAATAGCTTCCTGTCGGTCCGCTGGCAAAGATAGCTTCAATGGTGTGAAGCATGATGCTCTACATCAGTGCAATAACCTACCAAACAACTGCATTTTGTCCATGATGATGACTTTGAACTTAAAATCACTTTCTGACCCTACGAATTTTGACCAATGGTATATTTGCTCTCATGTGTTAGGCAGCTTTGCAGCCTTCAATTCAACCCGGCATTTGTCAGCATTCCTTAGCAATTTTCTGAATAAAAAGTATAAACACATTTAAAGCGGGTAGTTTGAATGCAATACAGTAGAGCCTGCGCTTTTTGCAGAAGTTACTTTTCAGGACCACCTGGAAAAAAAAAGTAATTGAGATGCCCACACAAATGTGTATTTTGACACGCTAACACAACAGGAGGTCATCAGTCCAGTGTGACTAACAGATTAAGTACTGTTACTAGTATATTTTTATTGCTACACGGCAAACACGTTACCAGTAGGTGCAGTAGATTCTCAGAAAACAAGACACAGCATTCATGATACGCTCACTCTTAAGGCTGTGCGATTGGGCGATTAGTTGAAAGGGGTGTGTTAAAAAAATAGCAGTGTGGCATTCAATATATGATCAGTGTAGTGAAAAAAAAAGTGTGAATCAGGTGACCCCTATTTAGGGATGAAAGCAGCACTTGTTGAACATGCATTTCTCTTTGAAAGCCTGAGGAAAATGGTCCGTTCAAGACGTTGTTCAGAAGAAAAGCGTACTTTGATTAAAGAGTTGATTGGAGAGGGGAGAGTTTATGAAGAAGTGCAAAAAAATTGGTGATTTGTTGATTGAAAATGATTTCCAATGACTTAAAATGCAGAGCAAAACCAGGGACACGTGGCAGAAAACGGAAGACAACCATCAAAATAGATCGAAGAATAACCAGAATGGCAAAGGCTCAGTCAATGATCAGCTCCAGGATGATCAAACACAATCTGGAGTTACGAGTAAATACTGTGACTGTTAGAAGATGTCTGGCCTAAAGAGAAATGGAGGAACATTTTATGGACTGATGAGAGTAAAATTGTTCTTTTTGGGACCAAGGACCGCAAACAGTTTGTGAGACGACCCCCAAACTCTGAATTCAAGCCACAGTGAAGACAGTGAAGCATCATGATATGGGCATGTTTCTCCTACTATGGTGTTGGGCCTATTTATCCCATAGCAGGGATCATGGATCAGTTTGCATATGTCAAAACACTTGAAGAGGTCATGTTGCCTTATGCTGGAAAGGAGGTGCCCTTGAAATGGCCGTTTCAACAAGACAATGACCCCAAAAGGCGGGGGGGATGTAGCTGATGAGATCTGCCTGGTGGGAATCTGGACAAACCTCTATACTCTCTGATATACAGGGATACTCTGTTGCCAAATGTCTTGCCTTTTCATACGCCATTAGGCAGATTGCCCCTTGATGATTTTGGTATGTAAGCTTTTATTCTAAACCGGTGATACTGTCATTATCCTAAATGACGTATCGGTCAGTTCAAAGCGCTTGCATGAAAAGATTAAGCAATAATGAGCGAGGTCATCGCAAACGAGCACGGGGATGGATGGTAATACCCTAGTACAGTGTTTTTCAACCACTGTGCCGTGGCGTAGAGTCTGGTGTGCCGTGGGAAATCATCCACTTTCACCTAATTGGTGTATAAATATTTTACCGTGCTGTCCAATGTGCAATGATCGGCAAAGTAATCATGTAATAAGCTAAACAGCAGTAGGTGGCGACACTTTATATTGTTTCCATAGGCTACAGAGATTAATGTTTACATTTTCTGCTGGTGGTGTGCCTTGGCATTTTTGGAATGAAAAAAGTGTGCCTTGGCTCAAAAAAGGTTGAAAAACACTGATCTAATAGGACATTCAGAATAACAAGGCATTCGGTTTACACCAGGTTTGAACTAAACAGGCACAGGGGGTGCAGACACAGGCTAGCCTGGCATTGTGTTGGCTCTGCTTGACAGACAGCTCCATGTGGTGCTGAGCACTCCTAAATCCAGTGAAACTCTATCGACGGCGTAATCTCTCTGTGGCACAAAAAAAAACAGCTTGTCGTCAGTGAGAGAGGAATGGCGGCCTACATGCAACTCAGCCGCACCTGCCAGAGTTCCACCTGCCCTTTTATTATCACCAAGGGGATCTTCTTTGTATTTGTGATCAATTGATTGGTTTGAGTCATTTTTTTTATAAAGGGACTACCAAAGTCATGATTTATTGACGTGGAGCATCCCACTGGGCTAAAAAAAAAAAAAGCCGTCTGTCAAAGAAGCAAGGCAATGCAAGGATGTGTTGAGTGGATTTAGAACAGCTGAAGTCTCCATCTAAGACATGAGTGTCACATTTCTGGCTGTCCATCCTTCTAGACGTAACAGCTGTCACCCCAAAGTTAATATTTTTGTAAAAAAAAAAAAAAAGTTGTTTTTTTTCTGGGGAACTGACCACCTGACCTAAAGGTCCAAAGGTATTATCTGCAGTTGATTGTAATAACATTCTGTACTGTGTGTCATACGCAGGCAACTCCAACGGAATAACATCACATGTCCTTGACTTAAGCCTTGTCAACAGCCCCACATGTCTAATTACAGCACAGCCTTGAAGCCGACTACTTGTCCCAATCCTATAACTCACCATTTATCCTGTCTAGACCTAATGTTTACTTTGACAAAACAGTATATGCTGTCTTTATTAGTGTTAAGAGAAGAAGTATAACTGCTGTTCGTATCAAGGAATTAGGCATGGAAAGAAATAAAAGCGTTCCTGAGCAAGCGTTTTGCTGCCCTCTTGTGGCGAAAGGTTTTGATTACAATGAAAGCTTTACCGCCAGTCAAAAGTGTGGAGACGGGAGGGTGCCCATTTGCTACTTTTAAATCAGGTGTGGTCAAACCTTTTCAGTTGAGGGCCGCATACTGAAAAATCAAAGTCCTTGTTCATATTTTACATGTGGCAAACCATAACCCATGCAGAAGTTATATACTGTACGTTTGAACAAAAAACACCGTGCATCTGAGCTTTATGACAGGTGAAAAAACCTATGATTCATTCATTCATTCATTTTCTATACCGCTTATCCTCATTAGGGTCACGGGGATGCTGGAGCCTATCCCAGCAGACTTTGGGCGAGAGGCGGGGTACACCCTTGACTGGTCGCCAGTCAATCGCAGGGCACATGTTAGATGATGTCATCCTCTATTTATTGACCGTGCTGCATGTGCATGTAANAAACCGGAGTACCCGGAGAAATGCCACACACGCACGGGGAGAACATGCAAACTCCACACAGAGATGCCCAACGGAGATTTGAACCCAGGTCTTCCAGATCTCCTGACTGTGTGGCCAATGTGCTAACCACTCAGCCACCGTGCGGACCCCTATGATTCACTTTCTCCTTAAATTACACATTTTCATGACACATGTCCATTCCTTTTGTTTCCAAATATTACAATACATTTTTTCTTGTCAGGTTAGGATTGTATTCACATGAGGTCATATATTAATTAAAATAGTTATGTACAGTTCTTGTACTATGTCCAGTTAGCATTTGCCAATAAACATTACACTTGTATAAGAAGTTAAAATGATTATGCTAAAAAAAAAATGAAGCCAAACTCAAGGCAACAAAAGTGTCTGCAATGGGCACATATTTCAATTCATTATGAATTGGGAGAAAGTTTGATGGTGTGTTCAAGGGGCGTTGAACAAATTGGGACAGGTCGCCGCTTGCAACAAACATGCAACAACTATGGGGTTTCTAACTGTATATTATTTTTTGAATAAAATACTGGCCCATTTTCCCCACATTTAATTCCTTTACATCCAATTTACATGTAGATATTTACAAGTTTTGTTTTCTTCAAGCCGTTCGGTGGTTGAGGACCCCAGCAAAACGGGAAGGTGTCTCCAAACTTTTGCTTTTACTAGGAAAAATGAAACCTTAATGGTCTGTCTTGCTCAAAAATGTAAGTTTATTTGAAATAATAGCTTTGGCCGATTATTCATTGACATTATTTCTTCCCCTTTTTGGGTGCACCTTTGCCTTTAGCCTGTGCCTGCAGCGCCTCTTCCCGCTCTGCAGCAGCCTTACTTCGCTTCTTACCCAGGGGAGTCTTTGCATACCATTTCTGGAGGGAAAAAAACCAAAAGTGAGCGCAAACAATATAGAATATTGTCACAGAAGTTAAAAGAAAAACATTCACCGTACTTTTAAGGCTTCTTCTTCATTCTGAAACACGGGCGTGAACCTGGCTAACGGGGCCACAAACTCAACAGCAGTCAAAGGCCTTTTTTCTTGTAGCATGAGTCGTCGCTTTGTAATCACTGTTTGGATGGCCTGGATCATGTGACCTGGGGTGTAGCCGTCTGAAATTTTTGCCAGGGAGCTGAGGTCCAAGGCGGGGGTTATCTTGCCTCCATGTTTTTGGATGAGGTGCTTCCATTGTACTGTCAATGGTCCACGTAAAAACATAACATCAGAGAAAACAAACATGCTTGGTGAACGTGTGAGGACCTTTTCTTTTCTCACCATATCTGGATCCGTAGTCAGGTCTCGGGATGAGGATGACTTTGTTGTACAGCTTACACAGGGACTTGATATCAGCACTGATGGGATCTTTAGCTGTTCCTATGATGAGAACGCGGTCCTCCTCTTTAATCAACTTGAGCGATTTGGCCAAATCTTTCTTCAAGCGTTTGGGTTCTAGCTGGACACATGCAGAGTGTTTTCAGTAATGATGTGACTGGATTCTGGAATGTGATGCTTGTATACCGCTCTTTCTTCCTTGGGAACTTTCTTGTAGAACATTTTTTCCGCGCCATCAATCCATATTACTGAAGGCTGCATTAGTCTCGCAACCTGTGTGAAAATGTGCCCATTAGCTGCAATTACCTCGGGGTGTTCAAACCTCTTCTGTTGAGGGTCGCATACTGAAAAATCAAAGTGTGCACGGGACACTCTGATATTTGACATTTTGTAAACCAACCCAGTAAGAAGTCATATCTGTTTCAAGGAAAGAACACCATGCTTCCCAGCTATGTGACAAAAAAACTGAAAAAGCCTATGATCAACTTTTTCTTTTTCTATTACTCATTTTTTGCTTGTTTTGTGTTGTTTTTGGGTTTTTTTGTCAAATACAGTGGAACCTCAAGATACGAATGCCCCGTAAACGAAAGATCCGGGATACGACAATACCTTTCTGATTTTTTTTTTGCTTCGGCTTACAAAAATGAAATCGCTTTATGAAAGTTTGTCAATCTTGCCAAAACTTGTTTTTTTTACCGTATTTTAAGGCGCATGCTAAAACATACGGTCTACAAAAAAAGGAAACGGAAGCAAAAAGTGAGTTTAGTTGAACTTTGTTCTACTATTTAACAATACACTCACTGTATTTGTAATCCCTCTTCTCCCACAAATCCATCTTCTGCATCTGATTTGAACCGCTGGGCAGTTTTGCCGTCAATCATGCCGGGTTCCCTGCCATCATTGTCGGCCATCAGTCTTGTTGCCAGTCGGTTGTTCAGCAATGATACCGGCTTTTGTAAAAGCTCGGACAAGAGTTAAAGCAGATACCTTAGCCCAGGCATCCACAATCCAATCACATATGGGGGTGCAACTCTCTCGGCAAACATGTTGTTTTGCAGCATACTGGTAGTATACCCACTGGAGGCGTGGCGGAAGTGTAAGTACGGTACTTATCACGTAATGTTACCTGATTGGTTTATCGCTGCCAGTTACGTACTGTACTGTACTGCACTTTGCTGCGTATTAAAAGTAAGAAGCTTTTAGAATTTTAACTCAATATACATTCTATTCCATTATTACATTACATTTGTAATACAATAGTAATACAATAGTTATACAGTATTAAATGTGCAGAACAGTGTTTTTTTCCATTGTATGAGGGGTCTTGCGGGTCAGTGGAACGAATTAGCCAATTTTCATGTTAAATGTTGTTCGGGTTACAAAAAAATTCGGCTTACAAAAATCCTTTTGGAACAAATTAATTTCGTATGCCGGGGTTCCACTGTATTTCAATATTTTCTTTTTATTGTAATGTTGTAACTTTTTTCACATAATATATTGACTTTATTCTCGTAATATTATATTTTTTGCCCAACACAAGTCCAAAATTTGCAACTTCATTATTTTTAACATAATTAACATATTTTACCATATTTTTTGTTAATGTTTCAACTTTGTGCTTCTAAAAATGACATTTTTTCTAATAAGGTTGTGACTTTATTCTTGTAAAATTAGGACTTTTCCCCTTGAGATTTATTCTCGTAATATGATGACTTTATTCTCACTTGGGTCATGTGCTTCGCTTGCCGCCAATAGCCCTGCCCAAAGTTGCCCTTAGATGGACCCCTGACGACCACAGAAGGAGAGAGAAAATTGGAGGAGAACAGTAGAAAGAGAAATGAAGGGCAGAGGCTGGACCTGGGGGGCACCTGGAGCGCCAAGCATCCGATCGTGACCAGTGGCCATCTCTGACAGAGGCCTTATGTGCTTTGCACAAAGAGGACTAAGTAAGTAAATTCTCATTTAGACATTTAAAATTTATTTTTGTTAAAATCCTGTCTTTTTTTCATTTTTGCTGCTGGTTTCATGTGTTATTGTATTTTTAGGATGTGCCATGGGCCAACAATAAAAAAAACTGTGATATCAGTGAAAAAGCGTAAAATTAACTTTTTCTCTTTAAAATACCATTTTTTGGCTCGTTTTTCTATTTCTGTTGTTTTTTTTTCAAACATTTCCATTTTCTATTTCTTGCAATATTTTGACTTTATTCTCCTAATTTTTTTCCGAAACTATTTTTCCAAAATTTGCTTCTTGGTTCATTGTTTTGTTTTTCATAATATTTTGGTTTTAGAAAAAATTACATTTTGTCTTTTTTCTTTAATATTCCAACTTTCTGTTTTTTTTAAATAAAATAAAAAAATTAAATTTAAAGTTTTTCCTAAAAATATTCTGACTTTATTCTTGTAAAATTATTAGCTTTTTCCCATCAGATGATAAAATTTTTCTCGTAATATTATGAATTTATTTTCCTAATATCATAATTTTTTTATTTCCCAGCCTAATTTCCCTAAACATGCAACTTCATTCCTTGTTTGGTTTTTGTAACATTATAATTTGAGAAAATGTTTTAATATTTCAACTTCATGCTTCTAAAAGTTAAATGATTACCTTGCTGATATTTATTAATAACTAACAGTCATATTCTTACTTTACTTTTGTAAAATTGTGATTTTCTTTCTTCGTAATTTTCTTGTAATGTTCTAATATTTAGACTTTATTCTCATACATGTCCTGTTTTTTTCCATTTCTGCGGTTGATTTATTGTTTAACTGTATCTTTAGAATGTGCCGTGGCCAATTAAAAACTGCCGTGGGTCACAAATGGTCCCCATCCCACACTTCAGTTAAATCCACGATTGATTTCAATAGTTTGGTCTCTTGATAAGGAAGAAGAATGATTTCTGAAATGTGGGCGTTGTACTGAGTCAATGGATCGTCTGTTTGTGTTACCTTGAAGACCAAATGGAGCATCATGGTGAGACCACTCTTGCCTGGATACTTCCCAGCAATGTTGAGAGGGGACAGGTCAAACAGGGTGGCACCAGTCTCCTGGCAGACTGCATGGACTAGCATTTTCTTTCCCACCCCTGGTGGTCCTGCTAGTAGGATGGATTTTGTCAGGGGGGCTTTCTGATGGACCACCTGAGAGCCTGCGAAGTGCACACAACTTATGAGCTGCTAACGACAGTCATGTCATTAACTATTTACAGGGTGACCGCAAGGCATGCTGGGTAGGCAGAAGAAGCCTATTGTAGTTGATTGCCCATACAGTAGTAGTAGTTAATTTAGATTACATGTTAACTCTGTGGATGTGTGTACTGTTTGTCCCGTGAGTCGAAATGTCGTTCTGTTTGGTTACCCACTGTCAGTTTGCAGTGTGTTTAAAGTAAAGAGCATAGACTATATGATGGTATAGAGCAGGGATCTCAAACCGGTGCCATGGAGGGCCGAGACCCTGCAGGTTTTCTTTCCAGCCGTCACTACAGCAGGTGATTTTAATGATCAATACCTCCTTCAATTTGAGGGAAGGAGCTCATCAATTAAAGCACATGCTTGAAGCACCAGCACTAGCTGGAAAGAAAACCTGCAGTGTGTCTTCCCTCCATGGTACTAGTTTGAGACCCCTGGTATGGATAGAGATTCTAATTCACTACTGTTTGTAGTATGCACTGGTTAGCCTGTTGCTACAGTTGAGCACTGCAGCCATGTAACTGGAGGCTTGTATTGTTCAAGTATAAATATCACGTACCTAAAGGTAAAATGGCATAGAGAGAGACAATTTGCCGCACATCAGACATTGACGGCATGGGTTCGATGTCATTCTGCCTCAGCGTGGTTCCAAGATAATTGAAGTCACCTAAGGAAGAAGAGGAAATATTATAAAATTAGCTACACAGGGAAAAGGCTAATGTTCTGGTATGGTATCTGACTTAAGTGTGGCTGTATCGGACCAACGTGACCTTGGCATCATTCACGTCCACACCAGAAGAGGGCAGCAAAGTGCTGGTAGATAAACACTCGTTGCATCTTGGGAAACACTGACTGGTGTCGTACCTCTCGTGCATGTTGAAATGGCCTTCCACCACCGCAACCACAATGTATGGCATCTACTTAAATGCACATGGTCTGTATTCGGGTTGTAAATGGTGCAACCGGATATCCGGTTTGACAAGCGAGAGGGGAGGCTGCATCGGTAGCAGCCTCCTTGATGGATAAGAATCCGCCAAAAATTCTTAGAGGAATATGCACCAGGTATCGCAACACTAGCAGGGCTGCCAAGGAAAGGAATGTCTCGCATGCTCCGTAGCTGACCATGACTGAAGAGAATGGATTTAAACAATAGCAGCAGATTTTCAACACATAAGCTAAACATACATACTGTACCTTATAGCAATTGAATTGCTATTATATTTGTTGAGTAAAGTAAAACAGGAACAACTTCATATTTTGGGACCAAATGTGAAGTGGAAGACAAAGGGGAAAAATACAGTACAGTCATCTATCTGTGCATGGTGCGTTCAAGACATGTGGAACCAAGTGGGACAGGTCACGGCTTGCACTGTGGGATTTGAACAGTTTATTATCATCTTTTTTGAATAACAAATACAGTTCAGGACTGAATTGAGATTGACCTCTAAATTCCAATTCAATTCTTGAATTGGAATTGGAATTGTGGTTGCAAACAAGAAGCAATTATCAAATTCAAATTCAAATTGCAGGAGGTAGAAATCCATGATGCATAATTAAGGTGTGTGTAACAATAAAGTTTTACAGTATTTATTTAAAACATGAATTTTATATAAAAATAAAATAATATTGCATGGACCTATAAGCATAATACTTTATGGTAGTAAATAGTTAACTGTAGTTATTGCTTTTTTATGAAATCACAAATTAAAATTCAAAACCTACTCAGGTAAAATAGATTATTAAAATTGTAAAAACACCATGCATCCCAGCTTTGTGACATATGTGGAAAAAGCCTATGTATGTTCTTTTTTATTGTAATGTTAAGACTTTATTCTCATTATATTTTTACTTTATTCTCGTAATATTATGTTTTTTCTCAACCTAGTTGTCCAAAATTCGCAACTTTATTCTTTGTTTTCTTTCATCTCATAATATTTACTTTACTTACTTATTAACAACTTGTTCTCTTTAATATTTCAACTTTATGCTTCTAAAAATTCGTTTTTTTCCACAATAGTATTATATGATGGAGTATTAGGGCCACATTGGAAAAAAGGTTATATTTTGAGAATAACGGTGTAAATTTACTAGAAAAAGTTGTACATTTACGAGAACAAAGTCGAAATATTACGTCTCACGGTGTCTTAGATCTTCAGGAGGGAAGGAAACTTTCCTCTTGCTTAAGGCAAACTTTTATTTGTAACATGGCACCAAAACAAATCAGTTGAGCAAAAACAGATTACTTTCCACCTTCAAATTGTTGGACACGAGGTTCAACAGCACCTAATCTCCCAGAATACCTTGCTTTATCCAAGTCTTTAAAACGGCTGCCCAAACATTTTGGACATTTTGTTTGGAGTACACTAGTGAAATACATAGATGATAACTATACACTTCGATAAGCAACACTGCCCAGTTATCAGAGACCACAAGTGAAATTTCAGGACATGGAATGCTTTCAGATTTTGATCCAAGATTTTAGTTAGACTGGTGCAATAGTGAAAGAGTCAAACATTATAAAAAAAAATCTCTTTGCTGCAAAAGTTGAGTCCCTGTGCAAAAGTCAATGCCGCCTCTGACATTAATACTCAACTGAGAAAACGGCCCAGACTCTCTTCCTACATGGAGCCTCCAACAGCTGTGGCCCCAATTGACACAGTCTCACATTAGCTCCCAGTTTACTTGAGCACACCATGTTTGCCTGATGATGCCAATGCTTTGTTGTTTTGAAAAGAAAACCAAAATCGTTTGCCAAACCTTGCATGCAACTATCCGGCCATGCCATTCCTTTGCACCCGATGAGAGGCTCTTTAGTGTTGCAAGCAAGATATTCAGACCAGAACGACGCTGCTTCAATGACACAACATTTCAGAACTTATTGTCCCTTAGATGCAACAACTTTATCCTATACTTATTTTACCCATACTTATATTATTAATGCATTTACCAAAACATTGTTTGATTTGATTACTTTGAAGTGACGAGAGATTGCTAAACTTTTGAACATTAAAGAGTATGCTTTTCAGTCCTTGAATGGGATTATTCTATGTCTACTTCAACAAATGTAAACGTACAATCGCATCGCTTGTAAACTGTACCGAATTGTTCTGTATGCAAAATATTATTTTTGAATTATATCATAACCCATGTATCCAGAAGCATATCAAATCGTGTACCACAAGGATATTTACATCTTGTCCTTATATTGAATTTGAAACTCATGAAATTTGACGCGTGATGCACGGATATTTTGTGCTTATTTTTGTCATTGTTGTGCCCTTAGTAGTTATAATGGAACAGAGCAGATACGGCCAATTTGGACTTACCCAGGTAGTCCCGCATCCGAACCTTATTTGCTTGCTTCAGCAAACCCTGTTCCACCATCTCCTGACATAGCGACTCAAGAGTCCTAGAATGAGTGATGCATTATACTTCCCCTACAGCAAATCTTATAGACCGCCGTGTAACCTCCCTCACCTATCTGATGTCAAATCCTTCTCCCCCTTTTTCTTCTTCTTATCTTTCTTACCCTTGCCTTTTTTCTGCAAACACAGTAAAACGGTTCCACAGAATGTAAAAACAAACGCCCAAGTACTCATTATGGAATGCAAGGATTTTTTTCTTTTTTGACCTTTGCATAAACTTTGGCTGGAACTTTTTCCACAGCAAGCCTCCAGTCTGCCAGTTCCACTCTCATTTCCACATCCACCTTAAGAAAGCACAAGATTGTTGGCGCTGTCAAACTCAGATTTGGTCATGATCAGTTCATGTGCGACACGTTTGGCAATGGCAAGTATTTACCTTGGCTCGAATCTCTTCCTGGATGTCCACCCTTTTTTCCTCTTTGATCAGCTCCACCTCGTGCCTCTGGTTGAAATTTTTATACTCACTGCGGGTTTCCCAAAAATCTGCACACATTATATATACTGTATGTATATTTTTTATTCTGAAGTAATTGTTGCCTTTGTGTGTACACTTATAAATTTGTTGGCCCTCGTTAATAAAGACGTTACAGTCGTCCCTCGTTTAGAGCGGTTAATTGATTCCAGACCCGACCATGATGAATACATTTGTGCAAAATTGGATTTAATGGTAATAAATGGAATATTTTTGTAGTTTGAGCATAGAAAACCTATTTAGAACTTTTGAAATACAGTTTTAACATTAGTGCCATGTAGACATGAAATAACACTCCTATGGTTACCTTTACAATCGTATTATCCATTGTATACAGCAGATTGCACAACTCTTACGCTGCAGAGACTTGAGATGGCTCCGCTGGCTAGCAAGCTAACCAGTTAGGTTCAAATTTATTTCTTCTAAACTTAAGAGCCAAAAACATACCACTTCCACACAGAATGGGAGGAGACTTCTGTCTCCGGCTACCTCTGCCATTTTCACTAGGAGGACACCAAAGCCTTCCCAGGCCAGCAGTGAGACATAATCCCTCCTGCGTGTCATAGGTCTGCCTCGGGGCCTCTACCCGTCAGGAAACACCTCACCGGCCAGGCTCAAACTGAGAGTTGAGAGTGATAGCCAATGAGCTAAAAAAGTTGGTCTTCTATTTGGTGGATTTAAATTGTGGCGGCGTCAGAGAAAGTTATGTCCAGTCATCCCTTCTCGCTCCATTGCGGTTGTTAACGGCGGCAACTAATCTATTTCATGTATTATGTTAAATTATTGTACCATAACTATCACATATGCATCATGGCAAACCTCTCTGTTGTGACTACGGCACAGTGTGCTCCCCCACAGTCACATAGTCTGACATTCTTTAATGACTTTGTTCGGACCTGAACACAACAGCAGTGCAATTCCAAAAACATACTGTATCTCCAACTCCAAAGACGTCTCTAGTCCATTCAACGTTGCAACGACTTCGTCAGTCAATCGCAGGGCAACCATTCACACTCACATTCATACCGATGGTCAATTTAGAGTCGCCAAATAACCAAACATGCATGTTTTTTGAATGTGGGGGGGAAACAGGAGTAGATGGAGAAAACCCACACACGCACGGGGAGAACATGCAAACTCCACACAGAAATGTCAGCGATTCAAACCCAGGTCTTCCAGATCTGCTGACTGTGTGGCCAATATGCTAACCACAGGACCACCATGCTGCCTTGAAAATTGTTAGGTAAATAGATTTTCAGATGTGTGCCATCTCTTAACATGATTTACATTTTCATTTCACTTGGTGCTGTTAATACATACAAATATACAGTATATATTCCTGCCCTGTCATTTATCTTTCTTTCAATAAAATACAGCAGAAATTGGCAATTTCTTCAACATAGTGTGAAACGGTGATTAATCATAATTCATTAATTTGAAAACCGTGATTAATCTGATTACAAATTTTATTTGACAGCCCTAAAAGTGAATAAATTATTCGCTTTTAATGGTTGGCTAAAGTCAATTATTAGTAAAAAAAGTTACGTACTTACACTCATGTTGGCAGCGACAGTGATACCTGGAGAGGTGTGATTGGGAGGAACGCCCCCCCGATCTTAACTTGAGCGGTGTTTTGTTATTGGACTTCTGTGCTCGTCACGGATTGTCTATAACGAACACCATGTTCAAGCATAAGGGTGTCCACATGTGCACTTGGCACCAGGACACCATGGGCCGCAGTTTGATGATTGACTTTGTGGTTGTGTCGTCGGACTTGCGGCCACATGTTTTGGACACTCGGGTGAAGAGAGGGGCCGAGCTGTCAACCGATCACAACCTGGTGAGTTGGGGCCGATGGTGAGGCTGCTGCCCCCGCGACCCGACCTCGGATACGCGAAAGAAAATGGATGGATGGATAAACAATTTTTCTGTGTTATATGTTGTATTTTCTCTTATGACTACTATTTTGGGTAATAGGAGTGTAAAGGTGACTATAGGGGTTGTTATTTTATGTTAATTCAAAAAACATATTTAGAAGGTGATTTTCTAGGCTCTAACTATAAAATATTACATTTAGAAAGAAAGAACGCCCCTTTCTGGAAATTCACTTCAAGGTTGGTTCTGAAACCAATTAACCACTACAAACAGGGATTACTAAACATATTTGTTGTGCTTTGTATCGCTAAACACATTTCCATTCTTCTATGGCCTTCATTGCAAATAGATGCAAATGCATTATGGCCAATTGTACAAATTTGACAGTGATGTCATTAGGCTACTGCCACGAATAGATTACAGTCCTGTGGGAAACACTGTGTACATACCGGCAAACGCTTTGTTGCCCACGTCCAAGTCGGCCAAAAAAGCCGAAGGTAGCATCATCAAGCCTTCTTCCTCTTCCTGTGGTTGAAAATGATGTGTTAGTGCAAAATGATGGACTTACTTAGTGGAAAGTTCATAATTTCATGGTTTCACTGGTGATGCTATGACTGAAAGCAGCCCTTACTGGATCCTTCTTAGACTTCTTTGTGTCTTCCTTTTTTATGTCCTTTTTCTTGCCTGCAGCTTCCTCTTCCATTTCAGCCAATTCTTCTATTACCTAACAGAACATGGCAAACATATAAAAACTTTACACCCTTCTTTTTACTGCAAGTGTCTTTTACCCGCTGATAATGCTTTTCAGCAAACAGGAGGGCCGAGCCTCCCTCATCTTCATCTGGAAAGTCTGGGAAGTTACCTGTTAGGTTACTACAACCCAGAAGACGACATACCCTTTGAATAAGTGGCCTAAACAAGAATCCTAGCAGGTCTGGAGTGTCTGACTCACCGGCATTCAAGAAACCACTGCCTGATTTGTTCTTTCATGTTTTCGGCAATGTCCTGACCCTCCAGCTCTCGGAGGCTGTTTGTGATTGCCACCACAGACTTTTGGTACTCGTCCTCATGGTCCTTCTGCTTTTTTCGCGTGGAAGCTTCATTGGTCTGGGCGGTGAGTATGGCCTTGCACGGCTCCTGGTATTTGGGATGCACAGCCTGACAGACGTGACCAAAACATACAAGATAACATAACGCATTTGTGGACTGTGAAGCACTTTTCCTGTAGCATTTCACTCACCATTCCCAGAAAAATCATATCTTCATTCCGAACAGCTGCAGTCTTCTTCCTCTCTAGGTAGCCCCGCCACACCTGCAGATCACATCCCCAGTCTCAAAACAAGATGATACAGATACCTTGCTGCGAAAAAATATGTTTGTGATGATAATAAAACACCTTCTGGATGCGGACTGCAGCTTGGGCCATGTCCTCAGGCGTCGGGTCCTCGGTTCTGGGTATTTTGCTCAGTCTTCTGCTCGCCTCGTTCAAGGCTGCCCTCAGGCGTCCTTGGCGCGCCCGCTCTGCCACTTGAATGACTCTGATGGCCTCATCTAGATTCATGGTCTTTGGCACTCGCTAACGCAGTTCAAAGAGACACTTAATACAGTGTTTCCCAAACAGGAACTATTTGTGTCTTTTCTTTTTTTTTATAGTTTAGATTCAGCACTACCTGTTCACCCTCGCTCATAAATAAACCCATTACAAGGGGACTGTCTGTGTAGGTTCTCAATGCATAGCAACTCTGCTTCTTAAAACATCTCATACACATAAAAACACACTCACCAGATGTCATGCGCATTTTGGGCAATCAAAAGCCTGAAAAAGCAACCACTGTTGGCCGCACGTCATAACGGATCTGTTAGTCATTATAGTGACATATTATATGTACTATGGGGCATTCAAAGTGTGGCCCAGGTTGTTTTTTATTGGCTGGTGGCACAAATAACATTTGAAACAAAAACCAAAAAAGCAATGTATGGCAAGCGAGAATGCCTCATAAGAGGGATTGGCAAACTGTGGCTTGCGGGCCACATCAGGCCCACCAAGCGTCTTAATCCGGCCCATCGAGCATTTCCAGTTTTCTTTTTTTTAAACCTTTAACCTGGAAACTAGCCAGCAACATGGCTTGCAATAGTATTGTGGCACGCTTGAGTCGCCAAACAGAGTCAGATGCAATATGTAACTTCAACAGAAAAAGCAATGCACGTCAACTCAGACAGTAACCTTCCCACTGCACTATGTGGGCATACAAACAAATATCTACCCACAATATCCATGCCAAAAAAACATATATTCCCACCGCAAGACATGCTGGGTAGCTTGTGGTACTCTTTCTTCCAACATTTTGCCATGTTTGTTTCATTTTTGCTGGATTGGAAAATATGTTGAGGAGGTCATTAGAGAAGCAAACAAGATAGAGCTGACATACTCTTGATATCTAATATGTGGACTACCCAGCATACCTTGCGGGCATTTGGAAATAAAGGTTTTGTGTATTAAGTCTTATGTTTAGCGCTTTGTTGTTGTTTATCACAGTAGTTGATCTACTGCATGTGATTCGTAAACTTGCTGTGGATGTGTTGTGTTTTCATTTTGTGGCACCGTGAGCAAGTATGTTTTATTTAACCCAATGTGGCCCGCAAGTCAAAAAGTTTGCCCACCGCTGCCAAATAGGATGCCTGGTGACGTGTTTTGTTTGACTCCAGATGCTGTGAACATGCCAGTAAGTTTAAATAAGTTTAAGTTTAAATACTTCAGTGTTGTTGTTGGAAGCAGAATAGAGTGTTATTGATGTAACATGAGACAGGCGGAAATACAGTGTCACCCTTGATGCACCGCCGGGTTGATACACTGTTAGGCTGGAACTGGAGTAGATGTGTATGCATGTGTGTGTGTGTGTGTGTGTGTGTGCACCGCAACCGTCCTCTCTTTAAGCCGTACAATTTGGAGGTCTTGTACCGTTGTCTCTTGTTTATTATTAATGGGCAAAAAACAAAGCTACAAGGCCCTGTGTGAAAAAGCGATTTTAGCCTAAAGCTAATAAGTGGTTGGGGCACCCTTAGCAGCAACAACTGCAATCAAGCCTTTGCCATAACTTACAATGAGTCTCTCACAACACTGTGAAGGAATTTTTGCCCGCTCGTCTTTGCAAAATTGTTGTCATTCAGCCACATCAGAGGCTTTTCCAGCATGAAGCGCCTTTTTGAGGTCATCTCACAGCATCTCAATAGGATTCAAGTAGGGACTTTGACTGGACCACTCCAAACTCTTCATTTTGTTTTTCTTCAGCCATTTAGAGGTGGACTTTCTGGAGTGTTTTGGGTCATTGTCCTGCTGCAGAACCCAAGTTGGTTTCAGCTTGACGCCACCAACGGATGGCCAAACATTCTCGTTCAGCATTTTTTGGTAGACGGCAGATTTCAAGTTTTCTGTTATCACAGAAAGTCTTCCAGGTGCTGAATCAGCAAATTAGCCCAAAATCATCACACTACCACCACCATATTTTACTGTTGCTTTGATTGACAGATCTAACGGGACACACACCTTCCAAAAAGTTCAACTTCTGTCTCATTAGACCACAGAGTATTGTCCCAAAAGACTCGGGAATCATTGGAATGTTTTCTAGCAAAATTTAGACGAGCCAAAATGTACTTTTTGTTCAGTAGTGGTTTTTGTCTTGCATGCAGGATGTATCTTTCTTATGGTGGAGTCATCAACACTGACCTTAACTGAGGTAAGTGAGGCCTGCAGTTCTTTGGATGTTGTTATGGGGTCTTTTGTGACCTCTTGGATGAGTTGTCGCTGCGTCCCTGAAGTAATTTTGGTTGGCCGGCCACTCCTGGGAAGGTTCACCACAAGGGGTGTACCGCTTCATTCACTAGATCAATGTATCGATTTACATTCCTATGATCCAACTACAAAGATCTGTGTTCCCCAAATTGCCATTCCAGACCACATATATTGATCTAATGATTGTTTGAAAGGTAATCAATCAATTTAATCGATACAAAAAAATAAAGTATTGGATTTAGGCATGGCAGGTTTCATAAGGATGTGTGGTTTTTTAACTTTTTTAATGATAAAGACTTTAAACGTTACCCTTGTGACAGTGTCACTGTGGTTCGCTGTTCAAGTCCCAAAGCCTCAGAAATGGATTTAGAACCTTTTCCAGACTGATAGATCTCATTACTTTCTTTCTCACTTGTTCCTGAATTTCTTTACATCTTGGCATGACGTCTGGCTTTTAAGGATCTACTTAATTTTGTCAGGCAGGTGGTATTTAAGTGATTTCTTGATTGAGCACAGGTGTGACTAGAGAAATTGAGCTCAGTCGCTTTAGACAAATCACAGTTAAGTTGTGTTTTAACAAGGGGCTTTTCACACAGGGCCATGTAGATTTGGATTTTTTTCTCCCCTAGCAATAAAAAAACTGCATTATGTGTTCAGTTATGTTGTCGCTGACTAATATTTAAATTTGTTTAATGATGATCTAAAGTGTGTCAAACATGCAATCGAATACTTTTTAACGCCACTGTACTTTGATACGACGTGTATCTCTCTCTGGCGCAGCAACTCTGACGTAAACAAACGCCGTCTCTGGCTCACAATATATTCGTCTTGTGCGCGTGATCCATGATGGTGTCGTAAGCAAACCGGATGCTAAACAAGTGGCCAAACACAAGCCAAGGCAAAATTTGGATGTTAACCTAAAAACACGCTAACTGGGGCAAACATTAACCGAGATACCACTGTACTTCCTTGTTCTTGTCAGAGCGTATGCTGCTGATTGCGCAAACTGCTGCATGCCATTATCAGACTACCATGGTGATGTGTTCTTGTCGCCTGTGTGTCCAGGTTTGTTTTCGAAAGTCATGCTTGTGTACCCGTTGTCACAGTAAGTTCCCATAGTCACTCACTTTTTTGGTTACAGTGGTCGCAATCGTTTGGAGGATGTTTGTGAGCATCGCCCTCCGCTCGAGGATTCCGTCGTTGCGTTCACGTAGGAAGTAGTTAGGGATTGGGATCTCAAGTTCGGCCTGGTGAGAAAGGTTCATCGATAGCAGAACCCAAATTGACCGTATTGTCAAAAATCTGCAAAAAAAACTCACAGGTGTGAGCTTCAAGTCGTGAAGGATGTCATCCATGTAGTGGTACTCTGAGAACTCCTTGTCCACCATTTCATTCTTCAGCTCTAAGACTCGGCCCATGACTCCCTCGAGGACATTGAGAAGAAGCCGTCTCTTCTGCGGGTGCACCACCTGGTCGTAGACGTTCTCCAGTTGGCGGAAGACCTGCAGGTAGCGCACGTACAGCATGGCCACACGCTGGAAGAAAACAACTCTGTCCTTTTCTGGCCGAGGAGGCACGACGGGAATCTCCTCATCGAGCAGACGACTCAGCTCCACCTGGGCCTCTGCCCACAGCTCGTTGTACGTCCTAAGGTGGAGAGTTACACTTCATTCAGGGGAAACGCTGCAGGTAACGTAACCAGTTGTGTGATGTTCAGCCACAAATGACTGAAGTAAAGAGTGTGCAGGTATAAATCTTTATGATTGCAGGTTGTTGTTGGCTTCTGGTGTGGGAGATCCTCAAGATCAGAAAAAAACTTCAAGAAAAGGATTTTACACATCAGTTTACCTTTGCGACATTTATTCGCAGGAACACGGACGTGATAACTGCTAGGAGTCTCCAGCGGGTGCGAGCTGTAAAAAATAATTAAAAACTGTGATCAGATGACAAACACTTTGACTGGCCCCCTGAGGATAAATCCAATTACACTACTTAAATATTTATGAATAACACTGAAAATAATGATTATTTTTATACATTCATGCAGATATATAGAGATAATAGTTATTAGTAGAGATGCACAATATCTTTTTTCAAACCAATATAACTTGAAACGTTCTGAATGGATTTGGATGGAATTTTCAGGAATTGTTGGAAATGGGATATGGAAGAAATGATTACATTTTGGGGAGTGATCCGAATCACCTTTGGATCCAGGAACTTTTTTTTAAAGAATTCCTTAACATTTCGGGGTAGGACCATTTTTGGCATGTGTGCATAGAGCTCCACAATGCCAAACCAAAGAAAAAAGAAAACAGAGAAAGCAACTATTACAATTATAAAGGATGCGTGGACTCAAAATCACAAGCGTCAGTCTTGTTGCCAAATGTGGTGGAGGAGGACGAGTACAGCCATGAGTTTAGTACATCAGAAAAACAAGAAGAAGAACAAAATGTGCTGGAGGAAAATTTCTGGGAGACATGGATGCAAGACTTTAAGAAGTTAAAACAGATGAAGATGGCGATGCAGGAGATAGGGGGGGGGGGGTGTACTGCAGCACAACCAGACCTTAAGCATTTGCAATCACAGATCCAATATGTACAATCGCAGAATGACAGTCTCATTGAAAAGATCCTAGGGGTCCATGGTGATGTCATCAACCTTATGGAGGAAAATAGAGCACTGAGCAAAGAAACTAAAGCTCTAAAAGAAGAAATCAAGAAGTTGCAAGATAAAAATGTTGCGTTGTGTGCTGCTCTTAATAAGGTTAAAAACCCTACGGCAAATAATACAGCACTACACACTGATATCAAGGCTTTGCAGGATAATATAAAGCCACTATTGGAAGAAAATGCTGCCTTGCGTACTGCTCTCAAGGCAGCCAAAAACCATATGGAAGAAAATAGAGCACTATGGATCGACATCAATCTTCTACAGGATCAGGATATCAAGACATTATTGGAAGACAATGCTGCCTTGCGTGCTGCCCTCATGAAGGTTAAAAACCCCAAGGAAGTAAACAACGCATTTTGCAACCACATCAATGCTCTACAGGATGATATCAGGACACTATCGAATGATAATGCCGCTTGGTGCACCACTCTGGAGGAAGAGAAAGAAGCAAAGGATAACAAATGAAAACTATAATGGATGAGATGGATCAGAATTCACAAATGAATCCTCACAGAGCTCAGAATTACAGCCAGGTCAAAAGATAGGGAAGCTCATAACAGAGGAGAACCAGATGGAATGAATGTTCCTTCAGCAACGCAACAGATTGTCAGCTTCCTACAATCAAAGGAGGTGGATATCGATATCAACACCATTGATACTTGCATCCCACTGAATGGCAGAAACAACACCAGACCTATCATCAACAAGTTCAGCAGGGAGTTCGAAACTGCACTGCTGAAACAGAGGAAGAACTTAGAAGGCACAAACATCTACTTAAATAAGCATCTGACAAACGCAACTCTGACATTGCCAAGAAAGCACGAGACTTGAGGAAGCAGGGAAAGATACAGAGTACTTGGAGCACCAACGGAAAAATATACATCAAGCTACATGGAGGTCCAGGAGAAGCAAGAGTGCTGGTTGTCAAAGATATCAACCTTCTGGATACATACTAAACATCATATAATCATGACAACAAGGATAAAAGAGGATACAACGCACACAACTGTAAGAGGGATTACATTCAATAATACAAGCACTGATGTTAACGTTGAAAGCGCACGTTCAACAAAGTATGAAAATCAGGAACTCAAGTACTTACATTTAATCACACTCACAGGACAACACCAAGACAGCAAGATGTTGATCCGGAAATCAACAGGGGAAGAGGAAAGGAAAGAGGAGGAAGAAAAAGGAAAATATGATATACGCATGAATGTGTATGTATGTAATATATATATGTATGTATGTATACATATGAACGTATGTGTGTATGCATGTATATACACAGTATGTGTTAGCAAATTATGTGAGAAGGGGGTAGGATTAAATAAGATCTGCTTCTCCATAATTATCTAGTTATTAGTAGCAACATTTCAGGTTTTTATCTTTACAATGTATCGCTTAGGGGGCACTTTCATACGCTTTTCTTTTCCATCAAATATATTTCAATATTATTCTTGTTGGTGTCATAACTTTTTAAGACTTTCAAATATTTCAACTTTTCAAAATAATTTACTTTTATGCGTGGACTATTTCCTGGGGTCAAGTGAAAATAATGCACTTTGGACACCCCAGCTTTACAGAGCGAGCAACAGAATGTCTTTTTTGGAATAAAACATGTGTGCTGAAAAAAGCGTCACTCACCAGTGAAATTAATATAAATGTTTCATTTCGCCCCGCCCACGGAGCTAGCTTAACCAGTGGTCATGTTTGCTATATTTCATACCCTCTACTGACGTTTAATCAACCATTTTCGCACGGCGAGTTCCGCGGAATCCTGCCCCGCCTCTGACGTCACCATTGTGACGCCTAAAACGATGACGTATGCCCCAACCGAACGTCCGAAACTACAAAGAGTCAAATAAAGTTTGCGCAACTATTTCTAGTCGTCTCGATATACGTGGCGTAACGTCAAGGATCAAGAAGCCGTACCTCCAGATGAAATTTGCCATGGAAACGCAAAACAACGTCAGCTCTTCTTTGGATGGGCACTTTTTTCAAAGACGCCACACTGCCATCTGCTGGACGGAGTGTGTAGTCCACCATTATCAGAATACATGCACCGCTTGGCTCACGATTCATGCAAGAAATACTGGAAAAACAGTACAAGTTAGGGCCAATAAATAGAATTCTTGAATATGAAATGATATATATATGAAAATATGGAAAGATACTGGGGAACTGCATGTGAATACGTTTCTTTAAATGAAACATAAATACCGTTTTGTACATATTGGCCTATATAGTCATCATCAGACAATGTTTATTAGACACATTCAGTTGCCTTTTCATTAATTGCATTTAAAATGGATTTTTCGCATTTCTAAATGCATAAAAACCAAAAAGAACAGCAAACCAGAGAAATTATACGGCCCGGCCGGCGTCTTATTACGCAACAGGTGAAAAAGCAACAAGTCTGGCGCTCCCAGTCCAGAATTTGTACAACACAGAAGGAACATCTGCACACACTAAAAAAAAACTGGACGTGTATCATTTGTCACTAGCGCATCGAGAGGACGTGAACTCACAGCGCGAACTTTTTTTTATTGTGATGATTGTCATTATTCTATTTGTTGCGCAATAAAACCAGAAGTGGTGCAGCCTGGGGGTGCGCACATTGAAAAGCCTCTGAGGCGGTCACAAGGCTCCAGACACGCGTGCACAAACATCCCAACACGCTGTCAGGTCAGTGAATCTCAGAGTGAAGCTTTTTTTTTTTTTTTTGGTTTTTGGTTTTCTGCAAGCCACCTACAACTTTCTGGATGAAAAAAGACCTGTTATCTGTTCTCGGAGAAACAACAAGAGCGGTGCCGTAGACGTCAAAACATGAGGGTGACTTCTTTACGTTTGGATTTTGTGCACGAGTTGTCAAAGTTGCGCTGATGTGCGCGAATTAAGGAGGGGCAAAGTGCGCGAAATTGCGCCGAAGATGTCGACCTTTCTGTGCCACCCACACGAAATCGATTGTATTACCCCCAAGAAGCCGGCTCCTCCACGTATAAATAGAGACGAGAGGATATTTCTCCAAAGGCTGCGCTGAACAAGAGGCGCTCACCGCCACCACCTGGACCAGGACTTCAAAACATCTGAGGAGGTCAACTGTGTCACAACTAGTAGGTGTGCAGTCACTTTGCAACAACTTATCCTAAGAAATGCACTTTTTAGCTGTTATGTGTCTAAATGTGACCCGTGCTTTGAATTGATCAAATTATATATATTTTCTTTCCTTATGAGAGTCACTGAAATCATTTTTTGTGGGGGTGGGGGGGTTGCTTCCACTCAGGTCATGCAGCTGGAGAGGAAATGGCACATACTCCTGACTTTCCTCCTCCTGCTCATCACCTCAGCCGGCCAGTGCATGGACAACAAGGAGGTCAAGCAGAAGGAGAGAAGGACCCTATTGGATTTCATCTTACAGGTGATCAGAGACAGCCAGCAATGGGACAAACACATGGCCAAGCGTTGCAGCGGTAGACTCCTTGACTCCTCCCAGGACCTGAGGTTGTCCCCCCGCGAAAAGCCTTTCTACGTTCCCAGACTGGAGAACCCTAAACTCACAGGTAAGCTGATAAGATTTATTTTTAGCTTGTGATGAGGAAGCTTAATCCGTCAATTTCGCGTGGGAGACAGCTGTCATCACCGAACGTCTTACAGGACACTGATTAGGAAGCTTGTTTTATTTTATTTTTGCTGCAGGAGGGCGAGCCAAGTGCTCCCGACTCAAAGTGTCTTCTTTTTGTTTACGGCAGCGTACTCCCAAACTTTGACGGCTTGTCAGTGGAATATCCCCCCTCTCTTCTCCTCCTCTGTCATTCCTGAAGCTCTACATCAGTGATGGATGGAGAGCGTAGACAGGAACAGAGATCCATCAAGGAGGGAGGGGTGCCGTATTGCTGAAGATGTTCACTGTTCACATGCACTATGATTTATTGAGAGATCTGAAAACTTTAATGACCACCAGTCGTTGCAGGCAAAAAAAAACCCTTTATTGAGTTACTCAAACAGGATGATCAGTGGATGGAATGGGTGTCCATCATGTGAGTAGGAGGAGAGTGTAGTGCACGCTTCCATGATACGTTGGAAGAAGTGTAGGCACAACATAGAACAAACGTTCCCTTCTAAACCTGGCATGCACTGCTGGGAATGCAACCCGGCCATTTTATCCCTCTTTATCATATGTGTCAAACTTGGCCGAGACGCTGCAGCATGTTTTCACGCCCCACCCCGATTTGAAATACTGTCCAGAAATTGATAGTATAGTATTTGTTTATCTGTACTCTAGTCTGGGGGCCGCACGGTGGATGAGTGGTTAGCACATTGGCCACACAGTCAGGAGATCTGGAAGACCTGGGTTCAAATCTCCGTTGGGCATCTCTGTGTGGAGTTTGCATGTTCTCCCCGTGCGTGCGTGGGTTTTCTCCGGGTACTCCGGTTTCCTCCCACATTCCAAAAACATGCATGTTAGGTTAATTGG
>QODF01000200.1:0-28243 GCA_024372805.1 Oostethus manadensis | reverse complement strand
TTTTTTTGCTGCACGGCGAAAACCTGTGAGTCAGTGAAACTCAAATCTCATTTGGTGAAACCTGTGAGTCAGTGAAACTCAAATCTTTGTTGCGCACCCGCGAGTCAGTGAGTGAGTGAGTACGCAACTTAGCGGAAAATCCGTTTTTTTGTCCAGCACCTTCATTTCGGTGAAACCGGAGTCTTTGTCGAGCACTTGTGAGTTAGCAAAGTTAGCACGCACTGTTTGTTTGCCAGTGGAGATTCTGCCCAACATCTCAGTGAGTCCGATCATGTTGGAGGGGAGATGCTGCACAAACGTCTCACATGGAAAAGCACCTTTCTCAGACCAGTGGGTGGATGGAATTTATCTTTTGAGGACACGAAATAAAGCATATTAGCAAATGATGCGTGTCGTGCTACCAAAGCTCGGCGCTCACGCAATGATAGATGTTTTGAGCACAAAAGGAGCGATTGCGTTGCCCTGTGGGTCACAGCGATGACTCCCTCCCGTTTTTGATCATGCAGGCTCTTTTTTTTTTATCAAAGTAGGATGTGGTGAATCCCCTACGGTCCAACACCCATAGACCATGATTTGAAACATTATCAAAAGAAAAATGTCATATTTGAACCACTTGCATGCATGACATCACGTGACTGAGCCTCACGGGACCAAAAGTTCAGCGAGCAGCAAAGGATTAACTTGCACAGCTCTTTTATGTTTTTTCTTTGGGGTTTTTTTGTGACGTTTTTGTGACCGTGATAAGTGAGTTTCCGCAAAATAAAATTTAATATTACCAAACAAAATATTTGTTGTAGTTAGAGCATAGAAAACCTGTTTATAACTTTCTAAATACAGGTTTTAAACTTATTAGGGCCCTGTAGTCATGGAATAACACCTACAGTCCCTTTTACACCCCTAATGTTGTGTTTGTGTACCTCACACTGCACAGACTACGGTATCACTGCAGGAACATATGAGACAGCCCCCGCTAGCGTAGCAAACTATCCAGCTAAATAGTTTGCCTCTTCAATTTACTTATTCTAAACTTAAGAAAGGGATTCAAATGGAGTAGAAGAAGGAGAAAGAAGCCTAAAACTTACCACTTCCACATGGAATGAGAGGAGAAATTTTTTTTTTTCATTCGATCTCAGCCATGGCGTGTCGGCTGGGTTCTGCTGGCTCAGTAGCCAATCTCCATGCAGTGTGAAAGGTAAAATCTAATGTCATGCCTCATACCATTACTGATGCCTGGTGACTACAAGGCTACATGTAACTTTCCTTTCAATATTTCTTGACTAATAATAGGCCGGTCAATTTACCGGTCGATCTATGTTCCCACCCTCACCTATGGTCATGAGCTTTTGGGTCATGACGGAAACAATGAGAATGTGGATAGAAGCGGCGGAATTTAGTTTCCTCTGTAAGGTGGCTGGACTCACCCTAAGAGACAGGGTGAGGAGCTCGGCCATCCGGGAGGAGCTCAGAGTAGACCCGCTGCTCCTTCACATCGAGAGGACCCAGTTGAGGTGACTCGGGCATCTAGTCTGAATGCCTCCCGGACGCCTCCCTGGTGAGGCGTTCCGGGCATGCCCAGCCGAGAGAAGGCCCCAGGGAAGACCTAGGACGCGCTGGAGGGACTATGTCTCACAGCTGGCCTGGGAACATCATGGGGTCTCCCCGGGTGGAGCTGGAAGAGGTGGCCAGGGACTTAGAAGTCTGGACTTCCCTACTAAGACTGCTGCCCCTGCGAACCGGAGGAAAATGGAATGGAATGTTTCATTTGCATTCAGCAGTTATTTATGAATTCCACGTTTCCGTCAGATTTTCACTCCACTGTTTACTTCTCTCTATTTATTTAAACTTCTGTTCTATTCATTAGCAATTCAAATGTTTTTATTAATCTATGCTTGTTGTCTTAGTAAAACCATATCTCTTACAGAGCGGGAATGGAAGCTAGCTGGCATGCAAGCACTAGAGCGGCTGTGTGTGAGTGTATGAGTGTGTTTACACCGCGTTGTGTTTTACCGCTTGTTATTGCAAACGAGTGTTTTACTATGCCCGCTGACGTTGTGCAAATTCTGAGTGAAATTATGATGGGAGGCACGTTTATTCTTGCTCCCAACTGGTCTTAACCGTCAACAGACATTCTCTGCACATCTTTGAAACAATAATAATTGTGTAAACTCAATAAGAGTGTTATAAAAAGATCTTACATTAATAATGTTATTGGAATTGCTTCAGGGGCTGCAACTTCCTTTACCAAAAGCACTTGCATTATACCGTTTGTTGTTGTATTGGGGATATTGTGTGTGCAGAGGCTGACATTGGATTAGGAAAGTTACGTCCATTTCTGAAACAATAGGCAAAATTGTCCAATGATATATTGCATCAGTAAATGTAAGGATTTCTGCATTTAATTAACAAACATTTTATATACTGTCACCAGACCTGTCACCATAACACATTTGGCTGGATGATAATCATCCTCCAAATTATTGCAGATAGACGATGTTATTGCCAACATTATTTTGACTGACAGAAGAGCTTCAGTGGCAGATTTATATCACTGTCCTGCTCCACTGAAAGCAGAGCAGATCATTTCCCCCCGTGCCATGCGTCTTTTTAACACAACAGAGGGGTTTGATTACACACACAAGACTGGACTTATTACCTTATTATTTTGCACTTAAACCTGTCTGTCCGTTGTCTGTTCGTCCATTCATCCATCCATCTATTTTTTCATATATGCAATGATAATATATGGCATAATAATGCGATTACACCGTATCAAAAGCAATAAACCTTAAATTCTCAAGAGTAAACAACAAGAGTACTATATAACAAGAGCTTTTATAAAATAAATAACACACAACAAAAAACCTAATGGAAAAAGAGCACTCTGACTCTGTTTTTTGCCAAAATTGCGCTTAAAAAAAATCACAATAATAACCAAAAACAATAAAAAATAGACTCTGTCTCTGTTTAAAAAACACTTCGATAAAACCACACACGACAATAAAACTGCTTAGCCCGCTGCCCCTGTAAAAAAATATGGTAAAAAGTAAAACGGAATTTTGGGGGGGAATGAATTTCACCGGACCCTACATTTCATTTTTTTTGTTAGCTTTCATTATTTTCTTGTCTTTTAGTTTATCTCTTTACAAACTATACTCAGCTACTCTTTTTTTGTCACAATTTTATTTTTCCATTAAAGTTAAAAATGGGCAAGTAGGACAAAATATGGTCATTTCCAAGGAAAAACGTGAGGGTTGACGGGTCCCACTGATTAATTGTTTCAAAATCCAAACTAATCAGAGGTGGACTAGCGCTTTAACAGATGACGTCCGACTGCATGTACCAAAATGTAGATACAAAGTTTTGGGCGTGGTCTCCATATATTTAATCCCGCTGTTGGAGGTACTAACAGGGAGTTCCAGGGTGCGAGTGCGGCCACATGACTACTTGTACAGACTTACTGTGATGAGCATTAACGCCCCACACAGTAATCTCTTTAGCCTGTTAGTATGCACTGCGAGGTATGAGAGTCCTGCTTATGTCAGACTTCTGGTCGGGACTACAGTATCAGTCTGATGCACACATCAGACATATTAGCCTTTTTGGTCAATGACTACAAATAAAACTGTGGATAGAACATCATAAAGCTATATTTGATTCTAAACAAAATCTCTGTGTTGAATGCGAACAACTCTTGGATCAAATAAGCCAGGGTCTTGGCGTTGGGAATGGGTCATGGTTGACTAATAAATCATTGTGGACTAATCTAATGTGAACTGCCTCATATATGACTCGACTTAAAGGCCGAGATCCAACGCCCAGTTACGTGGAACCACTCCATAAGAGGTTCTGAGATGAACACTTCAGAGTTGAGTAATGGTAAAAGGAAAAGCCTACATCTACATCTAGATCCATCTACATCTTTCCTGGCAGAAATTACAGGATTCAGTCATAACTTCTTTTCAATTCATGCGTTTCCTTGGCGAATTTGAGACTACACACCAGAGAAAGGACGGGGAGAGTCGCCAGGAATGGGATATTAGGATTCTGAGATTGTTTTGTTTTTTTTAAATAGTAATTATAAAGTATTTCTTTAGACCAGGCATGACCAAATTACAGCCTGGGGGGCTTTTTTGGCCCACAGCAGTTTTTTTATTGGTCTGGGCTACATTCTGAAAATATAATTTAAAAGCAAAATTAAAAAAAAAAATTGCAAAAAAAGGTGCAGTCTAATAAGAAAAGTGACTTTATTAGAAATAACGCCGACATGGGAGAAAATATAATGTAATTTTAGTAGCATAATGTTGTAATATTAAAGAAAAAAATACGCTATTTTTATAAAGTGGCGACTTTATGAAGTTAAAACAAAAAATGAATAAAGTTAAGTAAGTGAAATAATTCATCCATCCATCCATTTTCTTCCGCTCACTCGAGGTCGGGTCGAGGGGGCAGACCCCTAAGCAGTGAAGCCCAGACTTCCCTCTCCCCGGCCACTTCGTCCAGCTCGTCCCGGCGGATGCCAAGGTGTTCCCAGGCCAGCTGAGTCTCTCCAGCGTGTCCTGGGTCTTCCCCGAGGGCTCCTACCGGTTGGACATGCCCTGAACACCTCATCTGACTCCTCTCAATGCGGAGGAGCAGCGGTTCTACTTCGAGTCTCTCCCGGATGACAGTGCTTCTCACCCTATCTCTAAGGGAGAGCCCAGCCACCCTGCGGAGAAAACTCATTTCGGCCGCTTGTACTTTCAGTCACTTCTCTCATCGTGTCCTTTCGGTCACTACCCAAAGCTCAGGTGAAGTTAGGATCGTAGATCGACCGGTAAATTGAGAGCTTTGCCTTTCGACTCAGCTCTCTCTTCATCACAACAGACCGGTGCGGCGTCTGCATCACTGTAGACGCCGCACCAATTCGCCTGTCCATTTTGCGTTTCATCCTTCCCTCACTCGTGAACAAGACCCCGAAGCACTTAAACTATTCCACTTGAGGCAGTACCTCATCGCAACTCGGAGATGGCACTCCACCCTTTTCCGGGCGAGAACCATGGACTCTGACTTGGAGGTGCTGATTCTCATCCCAGCCGCTTCACACTCAGCTGCGAACCGATCCAGTGAGAGTTGAAGGTCACTGCTCGATGAAGCCAACAGGACTACGTCATCTGCAAAAAGCAGAGATCGAATCCTGCGGCCTCCAAACTGAAACCCCTCAACGCCCTGGCTGCGCCTAGAAATTCTGTCCATGAAAGTAATGAACAGAATCGGTGACAAAGGGCAGCCCTGGCGGAGTCCAACCCTCACTGGAAACGGGTCCGACTTATTGACGGCAATGCGAACGAAACTCTGACACCGGTCATACAGAGAACGAACCGCCTGGATTAAGTGGTCCGATACCCCATATTCCCGGAGCACTCCACACAGTATTTCCTGAAGAACACGGTTGAATTTTCCAAGTCCACAAAACACATGTAGACTGATTGGGCAAACTCCCATGGACCCTCAAGGACCCTGCCCAGAGTGTAGAGTTGTTTCACAGTTCCACGACCAGGACAAAAACCACACTGCTCCTCCTGAATCCGAGATTCGACTATCCGGCGTATCCTCATCTCCAGAACCCCTGAATAGACCTTAACGGGAAGGCTGAGGAGTGTGATCCTGCGATAGTTAGAACACACCCTCCGGTCCCCCTTCTTGAAAAACGGGACCACTACCCCGGTCTGCCAGTCCAGGGGCACCGACCCTGATGTCCACGAGATGCTTCAGAGTCGTGTCAACCAAGACACGCGCACAGCATCAACGGCCTTAAGGAACTCCGGGAGGATCTCATCCACCCCCGGGACCTTGCCACCAAGGAGCTTTTTGACCACCTCGGTAACCTCAGCCCCAGAGATAGGCGAACCCGCCTCAGAGTCCCCAGGCGCTGCTTTTATGTTGGAAGACGTGTCGGTGGGATTGAGGAGGTCTTCAAAATATTTCCTCCACCG
Source organism: Oostethus manadensis (assembly GCA_024372805.1). Classification (NCBI taxonomy): domain Eukaryota; kingdom Metazoa; phylum Chordata; class Actinopteri; order Syngnathiformes; family Syngnathidae; genus Oostethus; species Oostethus manadensis. Next base: position 22,271 of record QODF01000200.1, on the reverse strand, counting down.
GTCCACAACATCTCGAGACGAGTTCAGCAGCACACCGTCCCCACCATACACGGTGTTGACTGTGCACTGCTTCCCCCTCCTGAGACGGCGGATGGTGGTCCAGAATCTCTTTGAAGCCATCCGGAAGTCGTTTTCCATGGCCTCTCTGAACTCCTCTCATGTCCGAGTTTTTGCCTCAGTGACTGCCAGAGCTGCAGACCGCTTGGCCTACCGGTACCTGTCAACTGCCTCCAAAGTTCCTTGGGCCAAAAGGACCTGATAGGACTCTTTCTTCAGCTTGACAGTATCACGCACCACTGGTGTCCACCAACGGGTTCTGGGATTACCGCCACGACAGGCACCGACCACCTTACGGCCACAGCTGCGATCAGCCTCATCGACAATGGAGATACGAAACATCGCCCACTCGGACTCAATGTCTGTTGGCTCCCTCGGAACATGGTCAAAGCTCTCCTGGAGGTAGGAGTTGAAACTCCTTCTGACAGGGGACTCTGCCAGACCTTCCCAGCAGACCCTCACAATGCGTTTGGGTCTGCCAGGTGTGCAGAATTGTAAAAAGAATTGCCTTTTATAGAAGTATGAGCTCGTAATATTAAATCATGTCATTTTTAATAGCAAAAAAATATAAAGAAAAAAATATTTTGCTTGTTTTTAAAGCACACGGCGTTTAGAAACAAACAAAACAAAATAAAGTTGTCATTTTTGGAAAATTACATGAGGGAAAATGTCAGAATAATAAGGGAATAAAATAGGGGTGCAGCATTCGATTTGTATCACGATTCGTGATTTAATTCAAGAACGATATCGGTTCATTTAGAACGATCCGATCCAAAACGATTCAGTAACTAAATCGATTCAGTAACTTTTTTGCCAAAAATACAAGCAGTCTGATGATAAAATAAATAGCTGGATACTGGACGGTGTTGGTGAAGTTTCCTAAATTCCCTTAATTATGGATATAAACAAAAAGGTAAACAATAATTTATGACAAATGAATTCACGTTTTATTTGAATAAAGTGCAACCAACACAATAGGATGAATTAATAAAGAATAAATTAACCGGTTGGATGATTAATTCCATCTGATTTAATTCCTCACTCACTTCTGTAACCAAAATTTTTAAGAAGTTATTGCGCACCACCAAATTAGAACGAAATGTCATGTGCAGATTAATGAATCCTACATACAGGATTTTGGATCATTAATAGGATCATTAATAGTGTTTGCACAGATGCTATTAAAGATACAAGGAGGTGTTTGATCAACACGCTTATCATTGCAAAAAGTAAGGGAACATACGCCAGCACATTAGTGGCTCCCAAATGACAAGCCCCCCATTCAACCAGAACACAAACATGCACAAACCTAATGCTCCCTACGTACCTTTTATCTTGTCCTGACACTCCCATCCATTAGTTTGAAAGGCTTCAAGTTGGACTTAACTTTGGATGTGGTCCAACACTCAGTATAATCCCACACCAAATGGAAGAGGAAGAAGCATGTATGCCAATGAAAATACACCCAATAGGCCCTGAAAAATTCCATATTTTAGGACGTCCACACAGACTTTTCTAACAGAGCGCGCACCTTCAGCGTCACATGACATCATCCGTGCGCCCCAGTCAACAGGCATAGCTAATCGACTTACGACAAATCAAACTGTTACAAGGGTAATGTTTAATGTCTTTATCATTAAAAAAGCTAAAAAACACACACATCCTTATAAAACCTGCCATGCTTAAATCCAATACTTTATTTTTTAGTATCGATTAAATTGATTGATTGATTACCTTTCAAACAATCGTTAGATCGATATATGTGGTCTGGAATGGCAATTTGGGGAACACAGATTGTTGTAGGTGGATCATAATAATATAAATCGATACATTGATCTAGTGAATGAAGCGGTACACCCCTTGTGGTGAACCTTCCCAGGAGTGGCGGCCAACCAAAATTACTTCAGGGACGCAGCGACAACTCATCCAAGAGGTCACAAAAGACCCCATAACAACATCCAAAGAACTGCAGGCCTCACTTACCTTAGTTAAGGTCAGTGTTGATGACTCCACCATAAGAAAGATACATCCTGCATGCAAGACAAAAACCACTATTGAACAAAAAGTACATTATGGCTCGTCTAAATTTTGCTAGAAAACATCTTGATGATTCCCAAGGCCGTTGGGAAAAAACTCTGTGGTCAAATGAGACAGACGTTGAACTTTTTGGAAGGTGTGTGTCCCGTTACATCTGTCAATCATAGCAAAAGTAAATATGGTGGTGGTAGTGTGATGGTTTGGGGCTGATTTGCTGATTCAGCACCTTGAAGACTTTCTGTGATAAAAGAAAACTTGAAATCTGCCATCTACCAAAAAATGCTGAACGACAATGTTTGGCCATCCGTTGGTGGCGTCAAGCTGAAACCAACTTGGGTTCTGCAGCTGGACAATGATCCAAAACACCCCAGAAAGTTCACCTCTACATGGCTGAAAAAAAACCAAAATGAAGACTTTGGAATGGCCCAGTCACACCCTCAGCGTCACATGACGTCATCCGTGGGCCCGAGTCAACAGGCATGACTAATGGACTTATGACAAATCAAACTGTTACAAGGGTAATGTTTAATGTCTTTATCATTGAAATAGCTCAAAAACACATATCCAAATAAAACCTGCAGTGCTTAAATCCAATGCTTTATTTTCTAGAATCTATGAAATTAAGTGGTTACCTTTCAAACGATTATTAGATCAATATATTTCCTCTGGAATGGCAATTTGGTAAACACAGATTGATGTAGTTGGATCACAGGAATATAAATTGATACATCGATCTAGTGAATGAATTGTTACACCCCTAGAATAAAGTCATAAATTACAAGAAGAAAAATTATGAAGGTAGTTTTAGATAGTCTCCCGAATGCCTTGTATTTGTATTTTATTAATAATACTTAGGCTTGCGGGACTCCCGAAGCAGCTGACAGGTACCGGCAGGCCAAGCGGCACGCGGCTTCAGCGGTGGTCGAGGCAAAAACTCGGGTGTGGGAGGAGTTCGGTGAGGCTATGGAGCACGCATTTCGGTCGGCCTCGAAGAGGTTCTGGCAAACCGTCCGACACCTCAGAAAGGGGAAGCAGCCCCCAGTTCACACTGTTTACAGTGCGGACGGGGGCTTGCTGACCACGACTGTGGATATAGTTGGTCGGTGGAAGGAATACTTCGAGGCCCTTCTCAATCCCACTGACATGCCTTCCATAGAGGAAGCAGAGTCTGAGGATACGTACGTGGACAGTTCTATCACCGTGGCTGAGGTAATTGGGGTAGTCAAATCACTCCCCAGTGGCAAGGCTCCGGGGGTAGACGAGTTCCGCTCAGAATTTCTCAAGGCTCTGGATGTTGGAGGACTGTGTTGGTTGACACGCCTCTACAACATTGCATGGAAGTCAGGAACAGTACCTCTGGACTGGCAGACCGGGGTGGTGGTCCCCATTTTTAAAAAGGGTGACCGGAGGGTGTGTTCCAACTATAGGGGGATCACACTCCTCAGCCTTCCTGGGAAAGTCTACTCCAGGGTGCTGGAGAGAAGGGTACGACCGTTAGTCGAACCTCGGTTAGAGGAGCTGCAATGTGGTTTTCGTCCCGGTCGCGGAACACTGGACCAGCTCTACACCCTTGCAAGGGTACTCGAGGGTATGTGGGAGTTTGCCCAACCAGTCTACATGTGCTTTGTAGACCTGGAAAAGGCATTCGACCGTGTCCCTCGTGGTGTCCTGTGGGGGGTGCTCCGGGAGTACGGGATTGATGGTCCGCTTCTACGTGCCATTCGGTCCTTGTACAATCGAAGCAGGAGCCTGGTTCGCATTGCCAGCAGTAAGTCGAGCTTGTTTCCGGTGAACGTTGGCCTCCGCCAAGGCTGCCCTTTGTCACCGATTCTGTTCATAATCTTCATGGACAGAATTTCTAGGCGCAGTCAAGGTGTTGAGGGAGTCCAGCTTGGTGACCTTAGGATCTCGTCTCTGCTATTTGCAGACGATGTGGTCCTTATGGCCTCATCAGGCTGTGACCTTCAGCGTTTACTGGAGCGGTTTGCAGCTGAGTGTGAAGCTTCTGGGATGAGACTCAGCACCTCCAAATCCGAGGCCATGGTTCTCAGTCGGAAACGGGTGGACTGTACCCTCCGGGTTGGGAGTGAGGTCTTGCCTCAGGTGGAGGAGTTCAAGTATCTCGGGTTCTTGTTCACGAGTGAGGGAAGGTTGGAGCGTGAGATCGACAGACGGATCGGTGCAGCGTCTGCAGTAATGCGGTCGCTGTACCGGACCGTCGTGGTGAAGAGAGAGCTGAGCCGGAAGGCAAAGCTCTCTGTTTACCGATCGATCTACGTTCCCACCCTCACCTATGGTCATGAGTTATGGGTCATGACCGAAAGAATGAGATCGCGGATACAAGCGGCGGAAATGAGTTTCCTTCGTAGGGTGGCTGGACTCACCCTAAGAGATAGGGTGAGGAGCTCGGCCATCCGGGAGGAGCTCAGAGTAGAGCCGCTGCTCCTTCACATCGAGAGGAGCCAGTTGAGGTGGCTCGGGCATCTAGTCCGGATGCCTCCCGGGCGCCTCCCTGGTGAGGTGTTTCGGGCATGCCCAGTCGGGAGAAGGCCCCCGGGAAGACCTAGGACACGCAGGAGGGACTATGTCTCACAGCTGGCCTGGGAACGCCTTGGTGTCCTCCCGGTGGAGCTGGAAGAGGTCGCTGGGGACCGGGAAGTCTGGACTTCCCTACTGAAGCTGCTGCCCCCGCGACCCGGACCCGGATAAGCGGTGGAAAATGGATGGATGGATGGATGGATGAAAATACTTAATTTAGTCAAAAATATGTAAAATTTGCTTAAATAGGATTTTTTTTTTTTTTTTACTACTAAGAGCCGTATTCGACCACAAAACAGCAACAAAAAGCATTTATTAATCAATAACTTAACTAATCAGTACATTTTTCAAAACCATGATATATGAAATTTTCCTTTATTAATGATGATGATTAATCATAATGAATTAATAATATCTTTTTCCGATGTTTTGTTATTTTTAATTGTTTTGCTTAAAAATACATGTTCATACGTGTATACAGTACATGTACCACTGTTTAAAAATAGCCCACAATTTTTACAGGTTTATGTGTTTATGCTTCATTGATCCTGTTTTTTTGGCAAGCATTGTAAGTTCGCACTTTATTCGTCATCTTTGAAAGCACCATAGTTGCTGCGAGACGTGAAAGTCATCTAGCGTGTGACTCTGATTCCATCGATGGTTGTGAATCTGAAACTAATTTAAACATCACAACAGTCACTTTTCTCTTTCTGTTGAGCCACAGTCAGTGGAGAATGTCAAGGAAGCGGGAGGCAACAGTCTGGCATTAGTAGAAAATCCCTAAAATATGTTGCAGAAAATCCCTTTCTCTGAGAACTGTATTTGCTTGTGAATATTCTTGGCCATGCAGGTCATTGCACTGTCAGGTTCACGTTGTCTCCAGTCAGCCTTTATCACTTAGATAGGACAGCTCTCAGAAGAAATATTGTGAAACCTATAGCGCACTTTCCCTTGCAGACGTCGTTCCTCAAGATGCAGCCATGAAAAGCAAGTTCATTCAACACTTCACAGGTAAGAAAACTCCCCTCTCAAAAAAGTTTCGTTTTCATGTTTGATTAAATCTTTTTGTATAAATACGCCTTTGAAAGCCAAACTATTTTATCTGACACACACATGAGTGAACATATTTGGCTCTTTTCAAGCCAAGTTCAAGAATGGCTGAGAGCATGTTTAAAAAAATCCTCTAAGCCACTGCTTATCCAATGTGGGTGCTACGGTACTACCCGTGGGGGTTCCTAAAGGTTTTTATACAGGGGGAAAAACGGTGCTTATTTTTGAAGTTTACAAAGATATATAGAGTACAGTATTAGCATGTAGCTAAGAAAGACACAATGCAAAAACAATATTCAATAAAGTTTATTCATTCATTTAGGTTTGCATTTGGGAACAGATTTCTGTGCACTACTTACAAAAGTTATTAAAAATCTTATAATATGACTCACAACCTGCAGAAATCCGATAAAAAATAGTCACCTTTTGTCTTTAGCACGTATTATTTGAACGCCTTCTGTTTTGCTTCTAGCACTTGTTAGCTCTAAAGCAAGAAACTAGGCTACAATTTTGTATTTAAAATTGCGTGGCGTCCAATAATCATGACTGTTATCATTGACATGCATGTTTTGTGAGTGCAATGTTTTTTTTGCCACTGTTTTTCATGAACTTATCATTTTGAGCTGCAACAATTAATCGACTAATCCATTAAAAAACCCATTATCCAGTTAATCGACAGTTACTTTTAAACTATTTTGAAATATTTTAAAAAAAAGTTAATTTCTTAATATGAAAGTCAAATAAAATAACACATAAAATTGTAATTTTTGGGAAATTAGGTTGCATAAAAATAATATAGAGAATAAAGTCAAAAAATTATGGGAATAAAGTTGAAATTTCAAAAGTTGAAAGAGTTAGGAAATTTAAAAAAAAACAACAGCAGCAGAGATGAAAAAAAAAACAGCTGTAAATTCACAAAAATAAAGAAGAAAAAAGGCATAAAGGAAAAATATTGTAAGTACTTTTTAGTATAGTAAGAACTTTTAAGAGGAAACATTAGCATGTAGCAACATTAGTAGCATGGCGTTCAAATAATATGTATTATATATTTATAATGATAATATAAAATGTTTTTTTCCTTGAAGTTGTGATGACAAACAAAACCAAATCAAATTGTACATTTTTGAAAATGATGTTAGGGAAAAAGTTACATAATAGGAATAAAATCAAAACATTGTGGGAATTAAGTCAGAATATTAGAAAAAGAAGAATTATGAAGATAGTATAGAGTCTTGTGAATGCCTTATATTTGACACCTTATGTGTCCTCTGCCATCACACGTGTTATTTGGCGTAGGAAACACCTTGAACGCCTTCTGTGTTGTTTCTAGCACACGTCAACTGCAAAGCTAGAAGCTAGGCTGTAGTTATGACCCCACAGTAATAAAAACTTTTATTGCAACTCATGCGGTGTCCAATCATCACAACTGTTATCACTGACATGAATGTTGTGTGAGTGTGAGAAGTGAGAAAGTTGGAACAATGGTGAATCTTCTCAGGAGTTGCAGGCCAACTAAAATTATCTCAAGAATGCAACGAAGACTCCACAACAACATATAAATAACTGCAGGCCTCATTTGCCTCAGTTAAGGTCAGGGTTCATGATTCCACCATATGAAAGGCACTGGCCGAAAACGGTCAGTTTAATGGTTAATGGTCTCCTGGAAGTGCCAGTTTTTGCTATCAGGTCTGTCTGTTTCCACAATGGTGGTCTGGGACTATGTTGCTGCTTCAGCACCCAGAAGAGTTGCTGTGATAAACACAACCATGAATTCTGATGTATACCAAAAAGTCCTGAAAGAAAATGTTCGGCCATGTATTGGTGACCTCAGCCTGAAACTAACTTGGGTTCTGCAGCAGGACAATGATCCAAAACACACCAGCAAGTCCACCTCTGAATGGCTGAAGAAAAACAAAATGAAGACTTTAGAGTGGCCTAGTCAAAGTCCTGACTTGAATCCTATTGAGATTCTGTGGTATGACCTTAAAAAGGCGCTTCATGCTGGAAAAGCCTCTTTCATTCAGCAATGTGGCTGAATGACAACAATTCTGCAAAGATGAGTGGGCCAAAATTCCTCCACAGTGCTGTAAGAGACTCGTTGCAAGTTATTGCAAATGCCTGATTGGAGCTGTTGCTGCTAAGGGTGTCCCAACCACTTATTAGCTTTAGCTAAAATCACTTTTCACACAGGTCCATGTAGCTTAGAATTTTTTTTTCTGCCTTAACAATAAAACCATTTTTGTGTATACTTGTGTTGTCATTGACTAATATGTACGTTTGTTTGATGTGACAAACATGCAAAAAGTTAAGAAAACCCTGTAAATCAATATTAATAATATTAATAATCCCTTACACTTTTTATGCGCTTTACAAAGACTCTCAAAGCGCTTACACTGAGGTCATTATTCATTCACTCCACACTTGGTGATGGTAAGCCACTTTTGTAGCCACAGCTGCAGGCTGCCAGTGTGCGCCATCGGCCCCTCCGACCACCACCGACACACACACCACTTTCATAATTGGCAATGTGGGTGAGGTGCCTTGCCTAAGGACACAAGGAAAGTTTATTTCCTCCCACTGTGGCACCTGGTGTTCCTCTGAGGTCTCCCATCCAAGTACTGACCAGGCCCTGCCCTGCTTAGCTTCTGAGATCTGACGGGAGCAGGCTTTGACAGGCAGGTTTGGCCACAATATTAACAAAAGTATTCGGCTTTTTGATGAAATTTCAAGGTGAAGCTAAATTGCATTCAACCTTTACATGTAAACTTAATTTGACCTCTAAATTGGTGATAAACATAACTGTTCAGGTTGTCTTAGAAGACGTTTTGTCATCAGTTCATGCTCAAATACTAGGTAGGACAGCTCTTGTGTGAAGGGATGGGGCAGTTGTTGTGTGGTGCACAACAACAGTCGTTAGGGTACGACGAAGTGGCCAACCGACATTCAGTCAACCAAAAATGCTTTCCTCTGATTTCGGTGTGCTTTCCTGGCTGAACAAAAAGTTTGACTGACACTGTTCTAAACGTACTTCCAATATGCTGAGGTTACTGAAACTTGATGAACTCTGTAAGTACCGGCGAGCGTTGGGGGCTTAGATTGCTACATAAGATGATTATTTTTTTCAGGACCTGGATAGACTTCATTAGTAGTGTGAAAATCTCCCCTCTTAAATGAAACTTGCTAATTGACGATTTGATTCTTATATTGACTAAATCCATTTGAACCTGGGACACTGTACAAAAAGTCACTCTGAGCCGTTTAAGTTGTGGGTTTAGAAGAAATTGAATTATTTTTGGCTGATAACACCTTTTTTTTTCCTATCAAGCAGGACCAGTCAAGTTCTCATCGGAGTGCAGAACACACTTTGACAGACTTTATCACAACACAAGGGATTGCTCAAGACCGGCATGTACGTAAAACATTCTCATCGCTTACACAATCATTCATGTCTCATCCTCGTCTCGGAAAAAGTCATGTTCTTACATTTACATTCAAAAAACTACAATTTCCACTTATAATCCTGTACTAGGTCACCATGGAAGATGGAAAAGAACGACATGCAGTAGGAGAATCTAAACCACTTTGATACGTTTTGTACATTAAAAATGCTAAAAATTAAGATAAATAAATGCATGTTAAAGAATTTTATTTGTAGAAGTTTTAAAACCACCCATACGAACAAGCAGCCCTAAGCTTAGCATAGAGGAAGCATTTAAAAGAAAAGAGCACTTTTTGGGCAATCTTGCCGATTATCTACAATTCTCGTCAGACATGAACACACATCTTTCTCTGTTCTGTGTGTTGTAACGATATAAAAACAGATAAAAAGAGGCAGCTAAGAATGTGACGTACCTGTTCGCCTATTTTGAAAAAAACTTTAAAAAGCACCAGCAATGCTCCATTTACATAAGGTGACCTGCATATTACCCAAGCCACAGCAACATTGTTATTATTATTGTTATTAACATTGTTACGCCCAAGAACTACTTTACCCGCTTAGTGACACCCCGCCACACCACACCAGCTAGATACAAGCTGGTTAACAACTAGCTTCACCAAACACTCGCTCACAATGCCTCAGGCCACACGCGAAAGGTGAGGCTACATATTGGAGCTGCCGCCACTGCTGCTGTTTTTTAGTTTTTGAATTGGAAACGTTAACGCTAGGTGTAGCTATGTGAAATTGATGCACAACGTACTATCATCAAAATATTTAATTAGAAGAATATATTTGTTTTTATATACACTATGGCAGTCAAAAGCAACTTCCACAACCTTCGGAAAGTATTCACTTTTTCCAAATTTTATGTGATGGCTTTATTTCAAAATCGGATAGATTCATTTTGGATGAGATAAAGTATTTTTGAAATGTTTGCTAACTTATTAAATATAACAAAGAGAAATGATTGACATCCTATGCCATGTAACATCAGGAACAGTGGTCTGTATGATGCACTGCACTCATTGGGCCACTTGGGCAACTGCCTGGGTTATGATTCACTAGAAGGGGGCGCTGCAAGGATGAGGAGGGGAAAAAATCATTAATTATTGATTTTGGCAAACTCTGGAGGCTGGATACCAGCACCCCGCCTAATGTGCTCGCTCACATGAAGCGGGTAAAACCAAACAGAGTCTCAAACATGTAATTTCATGAAATATAATGTACAGTAAATATAAATATGCTGACAAATGACTGACTTCATGACCTTTGTCCCTGTTTTTTTTTCAGATTATAAAAGATGTGCAAGACTGCTGACACGATTAGCTATGAGTCCACTCTGCACGCAATCATAGATATCAAACGTAAGTACAAATATGATGAGCCATCGGACGTTTATTTGCCTATAAACGTATTAACATGGGATGTTCACACAGAAAGACACAATCCTTTGCACCTTGCAATCCTACCTGAACTTGGTGTTCCCAGTGTCACTTGTCAGCTCCCGTGATGAGACATGAGACACCTTTTTTAAATTGATCTCATCTTGACAGCTGACGCAGCACAAGCAGAAGCAGTAGTAATTAGACATGAGGTCAAACTTACTTACGATTTGTCAGATCAAAACACAATCGCTGCAAAAGGCATCAAAACATGTGATTTTATCGTCACTACTTCATGAATCCGGACTCTCAGCATAATAGAAACTCTAAATCTTTTAGCCATAAATCAGCTGCATCATAATTTAAGTCGCAGGGTTCAAAGCGTGTGAAAAAAATAGCATTTTATAGTCCGGAATGAACAGATCACATTGTATATAGTGTGTACAGTGGTGCCTCGCAACTTCATGCTTCAAATTTTGTAGCTTCACTTTACCATGTTTTTTCAAAACCCTAATGAGGATAAGCGGCATAGAAAATGAATGAATGAATGATATGTTTTTAAAAACCATGTCGTTTCGTGGTTGAGGCAGACTTAATTTGGAGCTGTTAATACATACAATTGTATCCTGTCATTCAGCTTTTTGTTCATAACTTTCAGTAAAAAAAAAAACACATTTCATACAAAGTTTGCTAATGGTGATTAATTAATGTCAAAACTGTGATTCATTTGATCAATCCCTACTCAGCAGATGCATACTTAAGCAAATTGTACTAATTTTTGGCATAAATTGTGTATTTCCAAGCATAAAAATGGCAAAATGAAGTAAAAATATGAGCCATTCAGAAGACACATTGAAAGACTTTATGATATGTAGCAGTCTACACTGGTCAGTAAGAGTCGGCGTTACATTGATGAGACAATAGCCACCGCTGGAAACCGTAACAATATCAAGAAAATTTCTATCGCTAATGTGTGAGTCTATATTATTTATGTCTTATGTTGTCTACTATACTAGTGGTCAGGACCTCTGGACGATGTGGGTTCGAAACCCTGGTTCCCTTCCCCATTCCAAAAACATGTATGCTAGGTTAACTGGTGACTCTAAATTGTCTAGTGAGTGTGAATTGTTTGTCTATATATGCCCTGCAATTGGCTGGTGATTAGTTCAGAGTGTACTTTGCCAAAAGTCAGCTGGGATAGGCTCCAGCATACCTCTGTGACGCTAGTGACGGACAAGCGACATAATGAATAAATGTCTACTGTATTGGCCAATTATATCCATCCATCCATTCCATCCATCCATTTTCCTCCGCTTATCCGGGTCCAGGTCGCGGGGGCAGCAGCTTCAGTAGGGAAGTCCAGACTTCCCGGTCCCCAGCGACCTCTTCCAGCTCCACCGGGAGGACACCAAGGCGTTCCCAGGCCAGCTGTGAGACATAGTCCCTCCAGCCTGTCCTAGGTCTTCCCGGGTGCCTTCTCCGGACTGGGCATGCCCGAAACACCTCACCAGGGAGGCGCCCGGGAGGCATCCGGACTAGATGCTAGAGCCACCTCAACTGGCTCCTCTCGATGTGAAGGAGCAGCGGCTCTACTCTGAGCTCCTCCCGGATGGCCGAGCTCCTCACCCTATCTCTTAGGGTGAGTCCAGCCACCCTACGAAGGAAACTCATTTCCGCCGCTTGTATCCGCGATCTCATTCTTTCGGTCATGATCCATAACTCATGACCATAGGTGAGGGTGGTAACGTAGATCGATCGGTAAACAGAGAGCTTTGCCTTCCGGCTCAGCTCTCTCTTCACCACGACGGTCCGGTACAGCGACCGCATTACTGCAGATGCTGCACCGATCCGTCTGTCGATCTCACGCTCCAACCTTCCCTCACTTGTGAACAAGAACCCGAGATACTTGAACTCCTCCACCTGAGGCAAGACCTCACTCCCAACCCGGAGGGTACAGTCCACCCGTTTCCGACTGAGAACCATGGCCTCGGATATGGAGGTGCTGAGTCTCATCCCAGAAGCTTCACACTCAGCTGCAAACCGCTCCAGTAAATGCTGAAGGTCACAGCCTGATGAGGCCATAAGGACCACATCGTCTGCAAATAGCAGAGACGAGATCCTAAGGTCACCAAGCTGGACTCCCTCAACACCTTGACTGCGCCTAGAAATTCTGTCCATGAAGATTATGAACAGAATTGGTGACAAAGGGCAGCCTTGGCGGAGGCCAACGTTCACCGGAAACAAGCTTGACTTACTGCTGGCAATGCGAACCAGGCTCCTGCTTCGATTGTACAAGGACCGAATGGCACGTAGAAGCGGACCATCAATCCCGTACTCCCGGAGCACCCCCCACAGGACACCTCGAGGGACACGGTCGAATGCCTTTTCCAGGTCAAAGCACATGTAGACCGGTTGGGCAAACTCCCACATACCCTCGAGTACCCTTGCAAGGGTGTAGAGCTGGTCCAGTGTTCCGCGACCGGGACGAAAACCACATTGCAGCTCCTCTAACCGAGGTTCGACTAACGGTCGTGCCCTTCTCTCCAGCACCCTGGAGTAGACTTTCCCAGAAAGGCTGAGGAGTTTGATCCCCCTATAGTTGGAACACACCCTCCGGTCACCCTTTTTAAAAATGGGGACCACCACCCCGGTCTGCCAGTCCAGAGGTACTGTTCCCGACTTCCATGCAATGTTGTAGAGGCGTGTCAACCAACACAGTCCCCCAACATCCAGAGCCTTGAGGAATTCCGAGCGGAACTCGTCTACCCCCGGAGCCTTGCCACTGGGGAGTGATTTAACTACCCCAATTACCTCAGCCACGATGGTAGAACTGACCACGTACGTATCCTCAGACTCTGCTTCCTCTACGGAAGGCATGTCAGTGGGATTGAGAAGGGCCTCGAAGTATTCCCTCCACCAACCAACTATATCCACAGTCGAGGTCAGCAAGCCCCCGTCCGCACTGTAAACAGTGCGAACTGGGGGCTGCTTCCCCTTTCTGAGGTGTCGGACGGTTTGCCAGAACCTCTTCGAGGCCAACCGAAAGTCGTGCTCCATGGACAAACTGATGGACAAACTGTGATTCGCACAGAAGTCCAGCAACAACACACCGCACGGGTTTAGGTCAGGAAGGCCGTTCCTCCAAACCACGCCCCTCCAAGTCACACTGTCATTGCCCACATGGGGGTTGAAGTCTCCCAGCAGAACTATGGAGTCTCCAGCTGGGGTGCTCTCCAGAACCCCTCTGATAGAAGGCTGGGTACTCTGAACTGCCGTTCGGTGCATACTCACAAACCACAGTCAGGAACCTTTCCCTAGCCCTAAGGCGTAGGGATATAACCCTCTTGTTCACTGGGGATGACTCCAACACAGAGGCACCAAGCCGGGGGGCTAACAATAAGCCCACACTAGCTCGCCGCCTCTCCCCTGCATCAACTCCAGAGAAGAACAAGGTCCAGCCCTTCTCAAGGAATTTGGTTCCAGAGCCCAAACTGTGGGTTGAGGTGAGTCCGACTATATCTAGTGGGAATCTCTCCGCCTCTTCCACAAGCTCGGGCTCCTTCCCCACCAGAGAAGTGACATTCCATGTCCTAAGAACCAGATTTGGCCGCGGAAGACCAGGTTGCCCGGACACCCGAACTCGACCACTGCCCAAATCACATTTGATTTGGGCCAATAAGACTGTAAAGGTTACTATAGGGGTGGTATTTCATGTCTAGAGGACTCTAATGATGTTAAAAAGGCATACGTAGAAGGTCATAAACATGTTTTCTATGGTAACTATGAACATTTTTGATTTATAAATAAGGAATCCCACTTTGGGGAAAGTCACTTGTCACAGTCGGGTCTGGAACCGATTAACTGCCTTAAACGAGACATTACTATACTTACTTTTGTGGCATACTCTGCCTAGATTTGCGTGAAATGTTACATAATGGCTATTTTTAACCCCAATACCTAAGGTACACCCACTGTAATATAAATGGCTGCTGGAATGTTCGATGTGTACTCACTTCTGTGAGAAATAACAGCCAAAGTATGAGACAGCATGTCCAGACTTTCCTCATGAATAACTTCCTGTCACCACCATATCATTTCACAAGAACCATTTGACGACATGACACGAGCAAAAGTTTAGGTTAGGAAGGAGCAATAGAGAATACGGTCAGTCGATGGTTTTTTTAAGACGGGGGTCAGGTCCTTGTTTTTCCCGAACCTGTCCGTCGTGACTCGATGAAGGGCTCTCAGAGGGTCGCAGTTAGCCCCGGCTGGTGAGTGACTGTGAGAGAATTCATCTGCATACTTCCTTAGGTCTTCATTTTCTGTGGTATTTGGTGGAATTGTAGTGATGAGAAAATTGACCGGGGGCTACACATTCCCGAGTGCTTTCCACTGAATTCCGTAACTAGGTCCCTTCTCGCGCACCCTTCTGGAATCATCCGTCACGCGTACGTAGATGACATTTGAAGGGCTGTTCAGTTAAGTGATTCATCCTTGAGTGACCGAGATCAGCCGTCAATGAACTCTAACGACCCTCTTTGCTTAGCCGACATCATCAGTGAGAATATTTGATGCTTTGCTTAAATTAAACAATCCTCCCCACCCCCACAGGTCCCATCATGATGGAAGAACATGTTGCCAAGGAAGTGCCTTCAAATCCACAGCCAGCGGTTATATATGTGTGTGAACAGTCTTTATATTTTTGTTAGCCTTCTTGACATCACCCGGAATGCTGTCGGACGTTGTTGGGTTTTTTTCCTACACAGTAATCCCTCGCCCCTTCGCGGCTTCAAATTTTGTTGCTTCACTCGAATTATCTAAATTAATAAATTAAATTAAATTAATTAATAAATTGATTAATAAATGATCACTGTTTCGTGATTAAATACCGACTACTGTTAGTTTAAAAAAATGAATAAATAAACACATTTACTTCAGAAAATGTTGTGAATTTTTTACGACCGTGTATTAAGGCCACATTGAAAAAAAAAATAATCTGCGGTTTTGAGAATAAAGTTGTAAATTGACAAGAATGAAGTTGTAAATTTGCAAGAATAAAGCTGTGAATTTACAATATTAAATTTGGACATTTACAAGAATAAAGTCGTAAATTTACATAAATACAGTTGTGAATTTATGAAAACAAATTTGTACATGTACAAGAATACATTTGTAAATCCAAAAGAAAAAAGTAGTAAATTTACAAAAATAAACTTGTAAACTTCTGAGATTAAAGTCGTAAATTTACAAGAATAAAGTCGTAAATTTACGAGAATAAAGTTGTACATTTACAAGCATAAAGTTGTAAATCTAAATTAAAAAGTAGTAAATTTACAAGATTAAACTTGTAAGTGACTGAGAATAAAGTAGTACATTTACGAGAATAAAGTCGTAAATTTAAAGGAATAAAGTTGTGAATTTATGAGAATAAAGTTGTACATTTACAGGAAAAATGTCGTATTTTTGTAAATTTACGGGAAGAAAGGTTGTGATATTAGGTGTCATGGTGTCATACATGTTTTATTTATAATGTGGCAGCTAAACAACAGTCAGTTGAGCACACACAGATTAGCAAGGCTAACCCTTCTCACTTCTGCCTTCCTTACCCCGTCCCCTCCACATGCCCAAGGCCAAAGGTCTGTACTGTAAGTCCCCCGTTTTTATGGCTGCATAAAGTAATGAGTTGCTTTTGTAAATCCATCCTTTCATCTATTTTCCTCCACTTATCCGAGGCCGGGTCGCGGGGGCAGCAGCCTAAGCAGGGAAGCCCAGACGTCCCGCTCCCCGGCCACTTCATCCATCTCTTCCCGTTGGATCCGAGTCTCTCCCGAATGACAGTGCTTCTCACCCTATCTCTAAGGGAGAGCCCAGACCCCCTGCGGAGAAAACTCATTTCGGCCGCTTGTACCCGCGATCTTGTCCTTTCGGTCACTACCCAAAGCTCATGACCATAGGTGAGGGTAGGAACGTAGATCGACCGGTAAATTGAGAGCTTTGCCTTTCGGCTCAGCTCTCTCTTCACCACGGTGGAAGTGAGAAGGGCTTGCCTTGCTAAACTGTTTGTGCATAACTCCTTTGTTTTGCTACCACGTTATAAATAAAAGCTTGCCTGAAGCGATAGGAAAGTTTCCCTTCTTCCTGAAGAGCTATGACACTATGACACGTATTATTACGACTTTATTCTCGTGAAATTGCTTATTATTTATTATTGTTATTCTCAAAATCTCAGATTTCATTTTCAATGTGGCCATAATACTTATCATATTTTTTGCCTATTTTAAGATTTTTTAAGAAAGCTAAACCAGGGTGTCCAGAGTTTTTCCAGCGAGGGCCACATAGTGGAAAATGAAATGATGCAAGTTTGCTACCTTGATATTTTGTAAAGCAACACATGTAGATTTGCTAAGAAGTTATACTGTATATAGTTCACAACAAATCTGCATCTAAACTTCATCATGTAGATGAAAAAGCTTATGAATATCTTCGCTCTTTTTTTCTGTTTTTGCTGTTGTAATTTTGCAAGTATTTAGCTTCTCCTTAAATAATTTTTATTCTCGTAACATTATGACTTTATTCCCATAATATTTTTATATTATTGGAATATGATATTACTACTTTTGTCTGTTTTTACTGTATTCTCATAAAATCTAACTTATCCAAATTTTCCAAAAATTATAACTTTATTTTGTTTTGTTTCTCATAATGTTATGATTCCTTGATTTTCTTTGATTTTTCAACTCTGTGACATTGTTTTTCGTTGTAATATAACAAGTCTAATTTAGTTAATTATTTTTATTTTCTATTTGGAATACAACTCTTATCTCTTATTTATTTTACTTTATTGTCTTAATAGTTTTAGCTGTTTTTCCCACTTCTGCTGTTGTTGCCCCCCCCACACTATTTATTTTAATAATTTCAAAACAATCTCATAATAATGCACTTTAATAGTCGCATAATATTATATGTTTTTCCCTTACCTAATTTTCCAAAAATAACTTTATATTGTTTTGTTTGTTTCACATAATATTCAGACTTTAAAAAAATAAAGATTTTCTTTAATTTGTCAGCTCTATGCTACTAAAATGTACTATATTTTTCCTCATAATATTACAAGTTTATTTAAAAAAAACTTTTTCTTGTTAGAATACGACTTATGTCTTGATTTTTTTTGCCATTTTTGCGGTAAAGCTACATGTTTTTTTAATTTCTGCTGTTTTTAAATGTTTCCTTCTTCTTGTAAATTTTCTTCTTGTATTTATTGCTATAATATTTTCACTTTTGACAATATTATAATGTTTTCCGCAACCTAATTTTCCAAAAATTGTTACAACTTTATTCATTAGTAGTTTTTCATAGTATAAAGTATTTTTTCTTTAACATTTCAACTTGAAGCTTTAAAAATGATGTTTTTTTCTCATATTACGTTATTCTCTTTTCTTGTGAGATTTGTTTTTTTCTTCATATGTATATGTTTTTTTTTTAGTTTAGTGTTTAAATGATATTTTTAGAATGCACTGCCAGCCGATGAAAAAACAGACACAGGCCACCAATGGCCCCCGGGCTGCACTTTGGACACCCCTGGACTAGATTAAGTAAAATCCAAATATAAGGCGCTCAGAGGATGCATTCAAAGACGTTGTGTTGACATGTAGTATGCTAAACTTGTCAGTAAGTGTCAGTAATGTTACTGTAATATTGGGTGAGACACACAAGCACCAGAACACTTAACCGCGATAAACAAGGGATTACTGTATTTCATAAAACACATGTATATTTGTAAGTTGACATGAATTTAATATTAGACATATTTATTGAAATGCTGTGTATATGATATTTCATGAATTATTTAGTTTGCAAAGGTTTTCCTCCCCTGCTGTTGTGAAGCGGCAAGCCTGCCTTGCAGTGAACCATTCGTCACGCTCTCGTCCTCATCACCTTTTTATTTGGCACTTGAGTGACATGCCGACTATGACAAGAGGCGGAAAGACAACATACAGTATGTGAAAACACGCTGCACTATCCAACAATAAAGACCATTGAAGCAGAGCAAATATTGAGATCATTGCCAATAATAGGCAGGCCATGAAATCACGGGCGGGACTGAAAATGAAAATGAATGACTTATTATTGACAGGAAAATATCACGGAAACTCTAAGGTGGTACAACACAGTGGGTCAGCACATTGTGGGTGAAAATTTTTATTTGATTTTATTTTATTTAAGCGGCATAGAAAATTGGCGGATGGATTTTATTGTGTTTTATTTTATTTTGATTTTCTATTATGAATTCATACACTGTTGTAAATACTGTTGATAATACAGGTCATGCCCCCCCCTACCATTTTTTACATGCATGTCTTTATGCTTCAGTTTGCTTTCCAAACAGTATACAAGTCTAAAGCTGAACTCTTTCTGAAGTTGAACAATTCAGACTTATTGCGGCACACACGCCTCTGTCCTGGCTGCTCAGCACAATATGACCAAAACAGCAATAAGTTGGGATCCGGAGTGGAAGAAGATGCTAACTACATCATCACAGTTACCGGTGAGTACATACTTTTTTCCTTTCACATTCTCTTTGACAGCAACAGTGAACTTCTTTTTACACCTGGGTGACAGTTACGAACGTGACAAAGCACCAGAACTCCCTTCTTCCTCCTCCTCCTCCTCACTTTTACTTGCGTTACGCTTTACGTAAAGCATCATCAAAGGGTGAGTATTAGTTTTTCTATCCAGGGGTTGACTTTATTATTTTTTACACTTGTATGACTTACTTTTAATCTATTTCAATCATGGGAATTCCTTTATACAGTATTTACATTGTTTCCAATGGGAAGAAATGTGTCCCAAACAAATGGGATGAGCCTCCAGTAATGGACTGTGTTCCAAGTACAGTAAGCCCTCGTTTGTTGCGGTAAAATGATTCCAGACTTAACAATGATACTCTAAGTGAATTTCCACAAAGTAGGGTTGAATATTTTCATAAAAAACCTGTTCATGACTTTCCAAATATGGGGTTTAACATTATAAATCCCCTGTAGGCATGACATAACACCCCTACAGTCCCTTTCATACTCCTATTATTCTTTGTTGACCACTCATTGCGAAGGCTACGGGATCCTGCAGGGACATAACAGACAGCCGGCACTACCGCAGCAAGCTAACTGGTCCTGACCTCTGGTGTTCACCATCGAGTTCGGGTCTTGCCGCCACCCATGTCCAGAACATGAGAACGCAGGTCTGATGATACGACTATAAAGACGATCATAGACCTGCGACCAAGGGTGTCCTGCTGCCAAGTGCACCAGTAGATCTACGGAGTCACCAGTTGGGGTGCTCACCAACACCCTTCTGATAGACTTCAAGAACGCTGGGTACTCTGAGAAGTAACATTCCATGTCCCAAAAACCCGATTTGGCTGCCGAAGACCAGGTTACCTGGATGCCCACACTAGACGGCCGACCAAATCACATGGCACCGGATCCTGGTGCTTGCCTCTGCAGGTGGTGGGTCTGTGGGGGGAGATCCCGTGTTCGTCTGCAAGCCCCTCCCCCAGGCCTGGCTCCAGGGTGAGGCCCCAGTGGCCCACATCCGGGCGAGGTGTTGTCCCTCCTCTTGATTTTATTTATAAGGGTCTTCTGAATCACTCTTTGTCTGGCCCGTCACCTAGAACCTGTTTGCCTTGGCAGACCCTACCAGCGGCATATAGCCCCAGACAACATAGCTCCCAGAATCACTCGGGCACTCAAACCCCTCCACCACGATAAGGTGGTGATTTACAGAGGGTAAAAGAAATACCATTGGCCATTCATTATTTTACATTTTTATTCCTTTTAATTATTTTGTTTATTTTTATTCAAGTCATTTTTTCATGACTTTGTTTATCTATGTTATTTAGATTTTGTATACTTTTATTTAAGTCAAAACAAGCATGAATGTTTGATTTTTTTTTATGGCATTTTATCAACGAAATGAGGAAGAACATGATAAATGCATTCTTACAAATATGCACAAATTAAAATTAAATTAATTGGTCATGAGCTTTGGGTAGTGACCGAAAGGATTAGATCGCGGATGCAAGCGCCGAAATGAGTTTCCCCGCAAGGTGGCTGGGCTCTCCCTTAGAGATAGGGTAAGAAGCGCTGTCATCCGGGAGAGACTCGGAGTAGAACCGCTGCTCCTCCGCAATGAGAGAAGCCAGATGAGGTGGCTCGGGCATCTGGTTAGGATGCCTCCCGGACGCCTTCCTGGGGAGGTGTTCAGGGCACATCTAACCGGTAGGAGGCCTCGGCGAAGACCTAGGACACGTTGGAGAGACTATGTCTCTCAGCTGGCCTGGGAACGCCTCGGCATCCGCCGGGAAGAGCTGGAAGAAGTGGCCGGGGAGAGGGACGTCTGGGCTTCCCTGCTTAGGCTGCCTCGGATAAGCAGAAGAAAATGGATGGATGGATAAAATTCAATATAAATAAATACCACAAAATCACATATTTGACCTATAACTGGGGAAAAATATTGCTCAATTTTACTTCTAAGTAATTCAGACATCAGTTGTTTGTTACCTATTTTAATTTTTTGGCAACCCGGCTTTTGTGTCTGCAACCCACTTTTGGGGCCGTCCCACCAGCTGAGAACCAATAGTTCAGCTGGTCGTAAACATGTGGTGAAAATCTCAAATGACGAACACGATAGTAAAAACAAAAAATGAGCCTTCCTTCTTTCTTCATCCCGTTCGTACGTCTTGTGCTCAGATAAGAGCCAGGGGACCCATTAGTGGGGGTTTTTTCTAGTATTTCCTTTATGCATCCGTCTACAAAGTTTGTGTGCGCAAACATCCAACTTCAAGCTCCATCAAAGATCCTGTATTTTCTTCATGTGATGCTTGCTTGGGACGAAGGGATGGCAGGCAGGCAGCAGCGGTGGCTTCTGCAGCGGCTATAAAAGGATTAGACGTCTAAAAATACGGCTCGCTCCTCATGGGGACGCATCCGGGATCCCGTTCCCCTCCGGGTGGCCGGGGCACGGACGCTGGGTGGTAATCTGAGGAGGATATCGCTTATCTGGAGACAAACAGCCCAGATTAGGAGAGGAGACAGAAGATGCACTGGGGACTGCGTGTGGGAGGACTGTAACACAATTACACACACACACACACACACACACACACACACACCAAACCTCCTCTGGTATTCCATCCGGAAGCTGCTATAAATCCTCAATGGAAGCTTTTTCCTTCATAACAGTCTGCAACAACTATTTCAACAACTTCACCTCAACTTGGCTATGCAATTGTATGGTACTTTATGGTATGGGCTGGTACGGTATAGTATGGTGTAGTTTGATATAGTTTGGTATGGTATGGGATGGTACAATACTGTATGGTATGTTATGGTATGGTACGGTGTGCTATGACATAGGATTATACGGAATGGTACATTTTTGTACAGTATAGTATGGGATAGTGCAGTATGGGATGGTATGGTACGGTATGCTATGACACGAAGTGGTACATTATGGTACGATATGGTACAGTATGCTATGATATGGTACAGTATGGTATGGTACAGTATAGTATGGTATGATATGGATGGGATGGGATGGTACGGTATGGTATGGTACGCTATGTATATGGTACGGTATGCTATAACATGGAATGGTACATTATCGTACAGTATGGTATGGTACAGTATGGTATGGTATGATATGGGATGGTAAGGTACCATATGGTATAGTACGGTATGGTATGCTTTGTATATGGTACGGTATGCTAT
>QODF01000132.1:3234313-3384897 GCA_024372805.1 Oostethus manadensis | reverse complement strand
CTCTCTCTCTCTCTCTCTCCGTTTCTCCCCTTGCTCACTTGCTCTCTCTTTCTTTCTCTCGCTCTCTCTATCTCTCACACACACACAAGATGGCTGTGTCGGGGTCACAGCAGAAAAAACTAGTATGGCGTGAAAAATTTGCTGACAGCCACACATACGGTATGTTTACATTACAAAACATTTATCACGCTTGCGTCACATTAAGCCACCATATCAACCATATAAACGTACAGTATGCACGTTAACTAATGCGTTATGGTCCTCAACTTTCGACAATGATAGATAGATAGACAGATACTTTATTAATCTCCAAGATAAATTGATGTTTCAAGCAGGCCTCCAAACGTGTCATAATAAACCTAATCACTTCATCACATGAAAAAAACTATCAAGGCAAGACAGGAGAGATTAACAAAAGAAAAAAAGACAATAAAATATGAATAAATAATATGTAAAGTTCACCTCCTGGGTGATGATGCTGTGCAGTGGCTGATGCTGGTTGTCCGTGATGGAAAGGAGCCTCCTCTGTGCCCTTTGCGCTGCCACAGATGTGGGGCTATCCAGCTCAGTGCCAATGACAGAGCCTGCCTTCTTCACCAGTTTGTCCAGGCATCTTTCTTCTACTACCAGTTACCTCTATATAATAAACATAGTACACAATATTACTATACTCCTCACATCGTTTGATATCCATTCATTTTCTATGCCGCGGTGGTAGCTTGGAGTCCATCCCAGTTAACCTCGGCCGAGGGGCCGTGTTACCTCTAGACTGATCACCAGTCGTTTGATATCAATCCATTATCAATCCATTTGTCATGTGTGTCGTTCGCTTATATATTGGAATCAATGACGCACTGCAGCGGGAGGCTCGTTGGTCTAGGGGTATGATTCTCGCTTAGGGTGCGAGAGGTCCCGGGTTCAAATCCCGGACGAGCCCATGTTTATACTTTTCTGGCAGGGTGTACTGGAAAGTTAAATATCGTCTTTATATTCAAGGGAAAATGTTCCATCAGAAAATAAATGACATAGTAATCAAGATTATGTCATGCATATAGTTATTTAGAAAGTGCTATAATTCTTGATGAACAAAAATAATATTTGTAATCTTGGAGTGAACAAATTGCAAATACTACACGTTACATCAGCACATTATAATTATGCAATTAATTAACCAATCTTGCATAACGGAGAACAAAACAACCAACTTCAGCACGAAAATATTGACCCCGACGTGATTTGAACACGCAACCTTCTGATCTGGAGTCAGACGCGCTACCGTTGCGCCACGAGGTCTGCAGAAGCTGCAGTATCCAATACAGTAAAACTATTTTTGCTGTCTGACATCAGACTGCTTCTGTGTTCGGTACGTACATCTGAAAAGCTAATCAGCGCCAAAACCTCACAATCACGGCTCAAGGAGAACGGAGCAGAAAAGAGACACCGCTTGAAAATGGTCACTGCTCTGTGGGCGTCATATGAAGAAATAATTAAGTGTGATGATTACTTACATTAAGAGTGTTTGAAAGCGGTGAAAGAGTGGGGAAAATCTATCTCTGTGAGTGGGGATTCCCCATAACTGAGGCTTTATAGTTGGTTGTAAGTATGTTTGTACTTCAGATACTGCTTTATTGTGATTGTTAAACGTCCGCCTTCAATTTGGTATAAATTAATATTAATACCAAAGTAATATGCAGACATGGCCCTCGTTAGTGGACAAAAAAGTAATGCTCAAATTCCAGCCATGCAAATGGTAGGATGCCAAATCAGATCAATTTGTCGTTGGAGGCACCAGTCCATCATGGACAACCAGCATCATCCAATGCACAGCATAATCTTACAACAGAAGAGCAGTTTCAGTGGCAAATTACTATCACTGTCCTGCTCCACTGAAAAACTTGGAAGCTCATGGAAGTAACGTCACTATCACACCACCATGCACATACTTTGCACAGACGCCTTACGAGATGGAGTTTATATCAAAGCTGCTGAGAGAAGCGGCTAACAGGCTGGATGGGACTAGTCACCCTGGCAGAATGACCTGCCCACATCTCGCCCTGATTTAAAGCTGGATCTAAAATGTAAATGTTTCTTAATGTGTATTAAACTACCACTCACTATATTCAAGCCTCATTTGGCCTTGGTTACTTACCTATTAGTGTGTCAGAACGTGTGATGGGAAAACAATGTGTGATAAATTAAAGAAGTAGTCCTAACTGCAAGATACAGTAAGAGATGGAGGCCCGAGATTCTGAGTAGAACCGCTGCTCAGTCAGATGAGATGGCTCGGGCATCTGGTTAGGATGCCGCCCCAAACGCCTTCCTGGGGAGGTGTTCAGGGCACGTCCAACCGGTAGGAGGCATCGGGGAAGACACAGGACACGTTGGAGATACTATGTCTCTCAGCTGGCCTGGGAACGCCTCGGCATCCGCTGGGAATAGCTAGACGAAGTGGCCGGGGAGAGGGACCTATGGGCTTCCCTGCTTAGGTTGCTGCCCCCGCGACCCGACCTCAGATAAGCGGAAGAAAATGGATGGATGGATGTCATCTTCTAAGACAGTCAATAGCTATTTTTCTTACTGAGGAGTTGGCAACAATGGTGGCTGATAAGGACAAATGCAAAGCGAAGTCCAAGCACTCCTATAATACATATATGATCCAAACACGAAAAGCAAAAAACACCTTAAAACAAAGGCAACAAAACAATGTTTTCCATCCATTTTCCATGTCGCTTAGCCTCATTAAGGTCGCAGAGGTATGCTGGAGCCTATCCCAGATCCAAGAACCTGGACTGGTCGCCGGTCAATCGCAGAGCAGACAAACGAGCATGTTGCAGATTAAAAATGCTGAAATCACATACACGGTGCTAGGTCAAAAACAAAGGCAAAAGAAAAATGCTGCAAATGCCAAAAACACACAAACACCATGGAACAAAACAACAAGAACAACAACAGGCTTGTAAGGCTACCAGCGAAGGATGATTACAGTATCTACACAGACATAAACTCATCTATCTATCACTTAATATTTTACATTTTTGAGCAACCATTAGCATGCAAAGGCTACATAAATCGGTTGGCCCCTATTTTTGTTTACTCAGAATAGAACTATGACGAAACAATGAACATAATTATTCTATGGTGTCATTTGCGCATACAATTCTTATGAAAAACACCCAAAAGACAAATTTCGTGACAAATTTTGTATTGTTTATTGTTAAAGCAGGAATTTATTACAAGAATTGGCTGTACAGTAGAATACATGACATAAATATATGAGCATGTGATATGTTAAAGACAATTTATTTTATGCTATGATGGTCATTGAGGACAGTGATTTTGGATATAATGTACAGCAAGCTAAACTATAAAACATACTAGAATATCCTCAACAAGCTGAGCGCACTTTGGTTCCTTCTGATGCTCTAAAGCTCCTCTACTGCTTACAGTCTAAAGTCATTTATATGCAAGGAGTACAAACTACATGAGAATGATACATGACATAAAAATAAATATATTAAAAATCAAAGCGTCACATTATTAAATGCGGAGAAAAATCTATGTATATCATATATTGCTTAGGCTCAAAAGTCATATTCATTATTCATGATTATAACATCTAAAGTACATGAGGTATGCTTTGCCGTTTTATAACATTCCAAAAAGACGACTACAACAAATCAAATAAGTAAACAGTGTTTTCTTAAATCAAATCACAACATCGAGAAAGGCTACACAAATATATGACACCGCAGAAATAGACACTACTTAAAATAAAAACAAACAATCAAATAATTTAGTAAGACAAGTTGTAAAGTGCAGTTAAAAGACAAAAGATTTCAGGAGGTATGGTTTGAAAGTAGCTTCAGTGTTGGGCTGGCTGCTCAGAATCTGTTACAGATCCGTGTCTCCACCACAAAAGGATTCTCAAAGTGGCGAATGCTTACACACTCTTTTGTCTCACGCCGCTCCACACCTGCAACGCAAGAGGGGACACATTTACAATTTCTGTGGCATTTTACTTGAAAATTTAGGAAAATATTCTGTGTAGCTAACATAAATGCCCAGTGTCACATGGTTGCATGAACACTTGTTGCTAGGCAGAATTTATATGAATAGATTATTTCACCCCCCCTTAGCCCAATAATAAATAAATCATGATAGTACATTACTTCAACTACTGTTGCTGCCAATTTCCAATGTTTCCAATTTTTATAAACACTTTTCAAAACCAAAAAATTGCATAAATATGTTGTTTTTAGATTGAAAAAACGTTTTCATTGGAAAGCAATAAAAAGCTACAATGTCTACTGTACTGTATAGATTTAAAAACAATATTAATGGATAAAGGGGGGAAGTACCATCTAGTAGAGAGCTAAATAACTGCACTTGTAATACATGCACTGTACTTCGCAAATTAAAAAATGTGACCCTAATTATGATAATCGGTATAGAAAATGAATAATGAAAGAATGAATGAATGACCCTTGAATTATGCATCACTGCATTTTTTAACAACTAAAACATTTTCAAAATATTTACTATTTCTTATACAATTATAATCCTACCTTTTTAATTATTTTAATAACATTATTGTCTCCACTTATTGTGAAACTTTTAGGGTCAAATTTTCCCAAAGATGATTCCTTGTCCTCCTGCGAAGGGTTAGAGCAGTTACGATTTTTGTAACGTTTTTTTAACCTGTCAATCCATATTTGTACAACACAAGAGGAAGTCGTATGCATCATCTCCATAAGCTGTCATGCCAATCAAAAGGCAGTCGTGAGCTACTACTCATCACGCCAACCTCCACACTGAGTGGATGTGTCCACTCCACTACGAGTGACTCACAAGAGTTCCCAGCCTGCGCCCACACACACACAAAAATCACGCTGTATAAACGGTAGCAATCATTACCAGGAAGTCTATATTTGGTCAATAGTATTTTCCCCCCTTCCTCCACACAAAACACTCGGATTCCCTGTGACTCAGTGGTGTGATAATTTCCTCCTTGCGAGTACAGACAACGTCCCCATGACCCGGTGTGCGTCACAAAATAAGCAAATAAACAAGAACGGCAGCGGAAGGAGAACG
This sequence comes from Oostethus manadensis, assembly GCA_024372805.1. Taxonomy (NCBI): domain Eukaryota; kingdom Metazoa; phylum Chordata; class Actinopteri; order Syngnathiformes; family Syngnathidae; genus Oostethus; species Oostethus manadensis. The sequence goes on along the minus strand of QODF01000132.1, from coordinate 3,379,806 downwards.
TGTAGCCTCCACTCACGTTGATGCTGGCTGCGGCGGCGGAGGCGGTACGTGTCTTTGCCGTGACATAGCTTGTGGATGTAAGGGCCCAGCTGCCTCATGCTCCTCAGCCGGCCTGTCACCACCATTTCCTCGTGGACCAGGTACGTCTGAGGGAGGTACGCCCCTCTCTGTGGAAAAAAACCCCCACATGCAAATACATCAGTTCGACAGCAAATAGGCACATGTTGATTTGTTGCACTTCTTCATGTAACAAGCCAACTAACAAGGCTATTTATGGGAAGGAAAGTTGTTATTTGTAACATGTAAGCAGTTTGGGAAACAGCTACAAGCAATAAAGTGAAAGTCTCACCTGGACATTGATGAGCAGCTCCCAAAGGTTCCTTGGGCGCATCACCATGGTGGTGTTCAGCTCAGTAATGTAGCAACTGTCCAGTTTAACATCATAATAAGCAGTCAGGCCCTGGAAATCAACAAGTTACACATCTTATTACAAATCGAGTGACACACTTTTAAAGAGAAAGTGTCAAAAGTGAAGTTGGGACAACTCACTCTCTCAAAGTCGTGGATGATGTCTGCAGGGTCGCAGGCTCCGAAGTATGGCACGGGAACGCTGATCTTCTCATAGTTTTCATCCAAATAGATGCCCACGTTCTCCTCCAGCTCCTGTCGGCCCCTGAAGGGCGCATACACCATGTCCTCAAAGACCACCCGACAGTGGAAGAATTGTCTTTCGTCCGAAATCTGCTGATATCATGAAAAATGGAACTCAATTAGAGCCAATTGGAAACGTATGATAACCACATTACCGGAAAATGAACACGGAATGCAATAAAACAACGTCTCCGTCCTGGTTGCTCACTACTGTGTTTGACAAGTTGCCGTCAATATTAAAATAGGTCTTTACTTTAAATGAGAATAGATGTTTGCAAGGTGACTACCCGGTTTTTATGTTTCACTCGACTGTGGTTAAGTTCTGTCTACGCTCATATGAGAAGAATTGGAAGTTCTGCATGATCACTTTTCTACCACCATCCGCACATTGTCAAGGGTGAGTGTTTTTTCTTTTTTTTACTATTTTCTTTGTTATTATTACTATTATATTTACACTTCAGAAGCTTTTATACCTATAAGCTATTGACCAAAACCAACAGGAGGGACCACATTACACCTGTACTGAAATCTCTTCACTGTCTCCCTGTTGAATATCAGATTCATTTTAAATTCTTGGTGCTGACTTTTGGCGCCCTACATGGACAGGCCCCTTCATACCTCACTGACCTACTCAAGCCCTTCAGCTCGGCTTGGAGTCTTGAGGTCGCCTGGGCAGAACCTGCTGATGGTTCCACAAGCGTGTTTTAAAACTCGTGGAGATCAATCTTTTAAAGCTACCGCTACGGCTCCCCGATGTTTGAACAATGTTTTACCTCTGGGAAGCAGACTATGACTGGTGACTTTGGTTCTGTGAAAAGCGCTATACAACTAAAGTTTACTTACTTACTTACACTTGTATGATAGAATTTGAGGTGCATCAAGTTTCTCTTTCCCACTAATGTCCATGTTCTGAGTTTATCTTAATTATACGGTAAAACATTTTTTTACATTTTAGGGGCAAATTTTGACAGAATCTAAAATTAATCCAGGCTCCCTTTTTTAACGACTTTCCACCAATATGCAAAGAGTGAATTTTGTGGTATTTTATTTTTGTCATAAAGCTGTTGGACATTTTCTACACTTGCATGCCACTACCTTCTACACATCATCAAAGGGTGAGCAGATGTTTTAGCTTTGTTATAAAGCTGTTAAACACTTGTATGGCGATAAATACTGTTGAAGACACATTTTTTTCAATCTGCATATTTAAAAGCTTGACATGGCATTGATTTTTTTCAATTTGCTCGATTTTTGGCACTAAACGGAAACTGGGTAAATGCAGTCATCACAGTGTATGCAAAACTAACCTGAGGAAAAAAGTAGTCAAGGTGGGCATATATGGAGATCAGCCCCAGTCCTACCACAATAAGGACCGCCACGCCACACGTTATGTAGCACATCCGCTTTGGAAAAGGCTTCTTGGGCTTGACTGGAAGAGTCTGCTCCTCCTGGAAAGACAAAACATACTCTCTATTAACAAGGAAAGATCTTCCCAGACAGATGCAAACTCTCCAACCCATCACGTTCTACACTAAGCGAGCCTCTTTTGGAGGTTGTGAGATAGGAAGTTTAGCACCTCGCTGCACCACAAAAGTGAACCAGCGTTCCTTCCAAGACACAATGACTCAGGCAAGAAGATCTGATAGACGTAGGACAGAGCGGGATGAGGCACACAAGCAGATGCCCGCCCACAGTCTCACAAGCAATCTGCCGCCATCACCTTACTACTGTTGCTATGGTGAGCGGAAGCGGGGAACACTGACTGCGTCAGGCTCTGACGAAGGTGCTGCCTGGCACATGGCCCGCCTCAGACCTATTCTGGGAGACTCCCATCCAGCATCAGTATTTGCAAGCTGGCTTCCCCGGCGGGAGTCAGAAAGAGGAGTCAGAAGGTGATGGGATCCCTTTTGGCAGAGGACGACTTATTAATATACAGACGCATATTGAGGCTGTGACGTCTGTAAAAAAACACTCGTGTGTTTACGTCATGCAATATTTGTAGACGTGTGGTTGATTCATTGGCAAGATCTTGCATGTGGATCACATACATAGGCATCTAAATGTTGCTTATTCAATACGTATTAGAGTGATAAGGCTTTTTAGATGCTATTTGCATTAATGCTTTTTTTTATCTGTAATGAGTCACCACCACTTGCATTGGGAAACTCCAAAACTGCAATTATACTCCGCCATAGTATTTAGTTAATTTTGAACATGCTTACCAACGTTACATATAGTAACAGCACATGTTTACAATTTCAAAAAAAATAATTAAATCTATAACAACAATATTAAAACAAAATATTACAACATTGTCATTAGGATACTAATAACATAACATACCATGGTTATTAAAAAAGTATTGAACCATAATTGCAAAGTCACTTTTTGTGTAAAGTTTATACACTAGTAAAGGGGTGGGCAAATGTTTTGACTCGTGAGCCGCATTGACTTAAAAAAAACTGTCTGGGTGGGCCAGACTATATAATTAATACACGCACACAATTTATTCTTATAATTGAATGATGATATATCATGATGATATAATTGAATATAATTCCAGTCCACCTGGAATTATAATGTCTTAACTATCATACAATCTGCTATATGTTCTTGTCTTACACCATCAAAAGGCTATCTCAGATTGACTCTTGACTATTTGCAAGTCATATTGCCAGTTTATATGTTAACAGTTTATATTAAACACTTTAGAAGCGTTCAAACGCCTGGCGGGCCGGATGTGGCCCCCGGGCCGCAGTTTGCCCACCCCTGCACTAGTAGTTTGCCAATAAAACAAACAATTTCAATATCATAAATCGAGTGCAATGTACTAAAAAATCCCAACCACGTATAATACCCAACAGTGTCAATCACAACATTCTTTGTATGGACATGCAGCTGTCACATTAAGATTCTGTAGGTGTTCCCAATGCTGGGACTTGCATGTTGTAGCCACCATAACATGAAATATATGTACACTAGCAGTCAAAAGTGTGGAGACCCACCCATTCAGTAGGATGCCAAAGTGTCACCAATGTTTTGACTGCTACCATATGTATTTAGGGAAGCATGTGTGCTGCAAAACAAGACGACGTCGTTCTCGTAAACGTCAACAGTTGACAATCAATATATTTGATCGATTAGTAAACTCCAATCGATCCGGCAATATTGACAACGATTCAAACTCCGCGAATTTCGTTCTGTGTCAATATGTATTTTTCTGTATGCAGAAAACAAAAAAATGCAAGAGTATGCAAACTCACGTGAGCTTGAGCTACAACGATGTGGTCTTCTTCGTTGTCTTTGTCGGCCTTCTGCGCCGAAACAGCCTGGAAGGTGATCTTCACCATTTTCTACTCTTTTGTCTACTTCGTTTGTCTACACTCGGGAATGCAGTTCACCGGTTTCATGAAGCGAGTCGGAGAGGTTTTATATCCCCTCACAGAATCTCCGTGACATCACTAGCACGTCTCCAGTGACGAACAAGCACTGTGTGGGTAACACGGTAGTGTCGCCTTATTACTATCAAAATAAGAGCGTAAAGTCTTCGCTGCGTCTTAAAACACATATAATACACAATTTTTGCTTGGTAATCGTACTTTTATAAAAATATAATGTCTTGTCAATGTCATATGACTTTGGAAATTGTGTTATAGATCCACTTTTGGGTATTCTACTCCAAGACGCGCTCTTATTCTGAAGGTAATTGCCTGATATGGTAGTTTTCCGTGTTCTAGTGCAAAGCTTGGGCGGCATTATCATCATCCGGAAGTGGAGTTCTGCATCAAAGTCCTTGCAGCGAAGTGAAGTTTGTGCCAGATTTCCAACCCTGGCACATTTAATAAGCCGTAGCATATCACAGCAATGAATTATATACTTCTCTTTTTGTTATTTAAGGCACGAGACCCGAATAACTTTTGCATCGTCTTTAAATATGTTGCACAATGTAACCATACATATGATAAAACCATAAGACCACACGAAAAGTTCATATTGCTCTGTGTTACTAAAAGTTGTATTAATAAGAACACGTTTGGTTTCGGCCATCATTTATTTCTTTTATTGTGCTATAAATGGTCCATATAGTTGTTATATAAATAGGCTACATATGGACAATTACAACAAATTGTGTGCACACTAATGTATGTACTGTCATTTATATAAGCAATAGTATACCCTGCAAATCTAACTGATTTTACAAACTTTAATGTACCATACCATGCATACATACTATAAGATATTACATTCTCTATCATCTGTACATCTGCAAATATGTTGCTTAACTGATAATTTTTTAAGACTTGAATTCCTAAATTCGTCCTGAATAAATGTTTTTCTTGACTACAAACAAGTTAAAAACTCCTTGATCAGGAATAAAAATCCTAACACAACTATACTACCTAAGGACACACTGGCAATTGAAATGAGACAAGAGAGTATTATTGGAGCTGGAATGAATCAACCTGCGGCAAAAGTTATTTTTATTGCATTTTTTGATGTATGTCGTTGTCATATACACAAGTCATATACACACACAATAAATTATGTCCTAAAAGCTGGCTGTTCACAGCTTTTACAGTTCAAATGACTGAGACACAATGTTAGCTTTTTTGTAGGTGCCATTGGGCACATCGAACGCTGGTGATGTTAGAGCATAGACCAGGCTGTATGCTTTGAATAGAAAAATGCATGAAATATCATGAGTGCTTAAATTAAAAGGAATGTGGCAATACAAAAAGAATTAATAATAGTGTATACAAAATATACAAATATAGTTATATTCATTGTTGTTATTGCTTTTTCTGTATTGTCATTGTTTATTTTCCATGTTGATGTTGATTTTCCTGATTTGTCTTTTTCTTTTCTACTTGCTTTTTCTGATAGACTTTACTAGATGGCTCAAGATGAAAAAGCAATTAGAAAAGACAAAGACAAAACAGGAACATCAACGTCAAAATGGAAAAAAACAAAGACAATACAGAAAAAGCAAAGACAAAATGGAAAAAGCATGTACAGTAGAGTTCAAAATAATAGCAGTGCAATGCGACTAACTATATAAATCCCTCTTATTGGTATATGATGACCCAGCACTTGTTGAATATGCTTTTTTCTTTGAAAGCCTGAGATAAATGTATCATTCAAGATATTGTTCAGAAGAACAGTGTACAGTGTAGATTAAAAAGTTGATTGGAGAAGGGAAACCTTATGAAGAGGTGCAAAAAGTTTCAATGCCTTAAAATGGAGACCAAAATCAGAGACACATGGCAGAAAACGGAAGACAACTATCAAAATGGATCAAAGATTAACCAGAATGACAAGGGCTCAGCCAATGATCAGTTTCAGGATGATCAAAGACATTTTGGAGTTACCTGTAAGTACTGTGACAGTTAGAAGACATCTGTGTGAAGCTAATCTATTTACAAGGATCCCCTGCAAAGTCCCTCTGTAAAAAAAAAGCCATGTGCAGAAGAGGTTACACTTTGTCAAAGAAGACATCAACGGGCCTAAAGAGAAATGAAGGAACATTTTGTGGACTGATGAAAGTAAAATTTTTCTTTTTGGGCCCAAGGGCCGCGAACAGTTTGTGAGATGACCACCAAACTCTGAATTCAAGCCACGGTACACAGTGAAGACAGTGAAGCATGGCGGTGTGCAAGCATCATGGTATGGGCATGTTTCTCCTACTATGGTGTAGGGCCTACTCTATTTATCCCATACCAGGGATCGTGGATCAGATTGCAAATGTCAAAATACTTGAAGAGGTCATGTTGCTTTATGCTGAAAAGGATATTCCCTTGAAATGGGTTTTTCAACAAGACAATGACCCCAAACATACTAGTAAACCAGCAAAATCTTGTTATGTTGTTATGTTATGGGCTGATCGGTGGCTGAATGGGTAGCACGTTGGCCTCTCAGTCAGGAGGTTCAGGGTTCAAATGTCCATTGGGCATCTCTGTGTGGAGTTTGCATGTTCTCCCTGTGCGTGCGTGGGTTTTCTCCAGGTACTCCGGTTTCCTCCCACATTCCAAAAACATGCATGTTAGGTTAATTGGCGACTCTAAATTATCCATAGGTAGGAATGTGAATGTGAGTGTGAATGGTTGTATGTCTTTGTTTGTCTGTATGTGCCCTGCAATTGACTGACATCCAGTTCAGGGTGTACCCCGTCTCCCGCCAAAGTCAGCTGGGATAGGCTCCAGCATACCCGCAACCCTAATGAGGATAAGCGGCATAGAAAATGAATGAATGAATGTTATTTTATGGAGTAACCAGCCCAATACCCAGACCTAGTCCAATGGAGAACTTGTCGGATTACATCAAAAATGCTGTTTCTGAAGCAAAACCAAGAAATGTTAATAAATTGTGGAATGTTGTTAAATAATCTTGGGAGTGGAATAACAGCTGAAAGGTGCCACAAGTTGGTAGATTCCATGTCACACAGATGTGAAGCAGTTAAAAAACAATGGTTGTACAACTAATATTAGTTTAGTGATTCACAAGATTGCTATATCCTAAAAACAAAAACGTTTGTTCAAAATAGTTTTGTGTTTGTAAAGTCAATGGCAGACACTGCTATTTTTTAACACACCCCTTTCAACTAATTGCCCAAATGCACAGCCTTAAAATCATGCAGATCATGAATGTTGGCTCTTGTTTGTTTTCTGGGAATCTACTGCACCTACTGGTAACTTGTTTGCCACGTAGCAGTAAAAATATACTAATAACAGTGATTAAACTGGTTAGTCACATTGCACTGCTATTATTTTTAACACTACTGTAAGCTACTTGTATATTTTTATATATTGTATATTTTGTTTCTCTATTTATTGCCACAATTATTTCCTTTTAATTTTGGCACTCTGCTGTCCAGTCTGCTGTCCAAATTAAAAGTGAAAGATAAAGATTGCATGAGTTGTTGTTCAAATAAATATTGGCTAAACAAAAGCAACAATACATTTTGTAGGCTAATGTACGAGAAGAGCATTCCAAAATATTTTTTAAATGAATACCCTCTAAATGGCTTGAAAACAATCGATGCCACAAACAAAGGGTGAAATCCAATGCATATTTGTCAACTCTCTCATTCCCGTCGCCCTCTGGTTTAAATGATTGCCCTGTTTTCACTTTCATTTTCATCCTCTTTTCTTTCTTCTTGACCCCAATGTTGACAGGTATGCGCCCATGTTGTTTCCATTCTTATGTAAATAAGGCGTCATGTGTACCTAGTCCATGCCCCCCTCACCCTCCAGCGCCGCAAACAAGCCAGGTCTGCTCAGTCAGGCTTTGCTGAGTTGAGCGAGCCATCTGTCCCCATTGACAAGATCCAACGTCTTTTTTGTGGGGCTGCGATCACACAGCCGGCATGGACACAAGCGATCGCTGCAGTGGCAGAATCAACAGAAAGGTAAAGTAAATCCGCCATTGTTGTAGTTTTTTTTAAACAGTTGGCTAATAATAACTCTATTGTGCTTCAAGATGAGGAAACCTCTGATAGAGAAGAAACGACGAGCTCGCATCAACGAGAGCTTACACGAACTCAGGGTTCTCATGGCGGATACAGAAGTAAGAAAGTAAACATTTTTAGTTATTATTTTGAGTCAAATGCTCATTTTCAAAAACACGTTACGGAGGCTAGCAGCTAGCTTGCGACAGTCGCAACAATTACGTTTGTCTGCAGCAGATACAATCAAAGCTGGAGAACGCTGAAGTGCTGGAAATGACGGTGAAACGGGTGGAGAGCATCCTGCAAAGCCAGAATCAAGGTAAACTAAATGAAGTAGTATGTTGTTGTTTAACGTAGCTTCAAGTAATGGAGTTTTACTCGAACACCCTCGCTTCCGCCCAGCAACACAACAGCTAATGCTGCATTCATGGCAACTGGGAGTTTTAATGTCCAGCTCGTACCCGGTAAGAGTGTAACGAACTGACACACAAAACCGTAATTGTCTCTGGTCCTTCATGTAGATTAAGCTCAACAGAAATTCTTGGTGGGGAAATGTGGTTTGTTGTAAGTTCCAAGTGGGGGGTGAGCTGCCTCCCAGTTTTCATGAATGCAGCATTAATTCAAGCATAATGTCAGGCCATTACATACTGAGGTTACAGTTAGTCTTGTGCATTTCTCATCACAAAGAGTGAGTTATAGATCCAAACATTTTGAAAAATGTCTTGTTTTCCCAGAAGCGGATGCTGTCAACCGGGAGGCATGCGAGCGCTTTGCTGCAGGTTACATCCAGTGCATGCATGATGTGCACACCTTTGTGTCCAGCTCCCCGGGGATCGACCCCACAGTCGCAGCCGAGCTGCTCAACCACCTCCTGGAGAGCATGCCCCTGTATGGCCAGGACCGCATCCGAGTCACGCTTTCAGATGCACTGCTATCTCCTGGGCTTGCGTCCCCTGGGCTGGTATCCCCATCCTGTATCTCCACCTCTGACCTCTCTTCTGACCTGGATGACACCGACTCAGAGCAGAGTCAGGTTTCTTCTTCGGAGGAAGCTGAGCTGCACGAAGCTGCTTTAAATTACTCTAAATCTGTTTGGAGACCTTGGTAGACTTAAAAAATCTATTAATGGTGATCTAAAACTGTAATAAGTATAGCAGTGATCCTTTAGGTGTCATTGTTTTGGAGTAGGTCAATATAAATGTACATATTTACTTGTTGAACATGATTTGTATAGAAGATAGAACTACATGATCAGCTCTGTGTAAATTATTTTTCATTGTGAATACTTTTAATGTATTTATCAAATCTCATGTTTTGAGTAGGCTACCTGGCTTTTGACTTTTCCAATAAATACCTTTGGTGACAAATGACGTGGGAAATGTATTGCTTTGAAGAAGCCGTTAAGTGCCCACTCACATGGATATTAGTTATTTTGCTTTTGTGTGCACATTGTAGGCATGCTGGAGAGGTGTTAAAAGATTAGTAATGCACTCATGAATAGGCCTTTTTCCACAAAATAATAACTAATAACAGAATAAGGTATACAGTTAAGTAAGAGTGCAAATAAGGTTCATTTTTTTAATATGCTGTAGACACGTCCGCAACCCTTACATACGAGTCCCCGCAGGGGTCAAACGCTCTTCTGCACACACACATGCATAAGAAAAGCTAGAAATCCACCTTTAATGGTGTTTTGCCAGTGAAAATATCATTTGCAGGTGAGGAAACTGTAAAAGATACTATTTATACATTTCTTCTGTGAAAATGTACTGCAGTGATTTAATGTTTTTACACCTTGTGGATCCAAAAATGACCTTTTTGACCCTGCAGACTCAGCGGCATTGCAAAGGTGCAAACGGCCACCGCAGGTGGGGAAGTGACTGCTGAACGTTCACACCTCATTGTCATCAAAGTGTGAAGAGGAGGAAGGAATAAAGTAAGTGACTGCAGGCTTTGATTAGACATGCTGACCCTGCAGGATGTCTCCGTTCATTTGCATTACGGAAGGCAACACTCTCCATCTTTTCTTAAACAGATTTTTTTCAGATTAAATGCATCTTGTACTTTTTTGACGTTTTTCTGATTTTTCTAGAGAAAAGCGACCTTTGGTAAGCCGTGTTCATTGATTACACTTGAAAGAGTTGCACAATAATGCCCATATTGGAGATAAAGCACATTCAGTACTTAACGATAGCTCAAATACTTCAAGATGCCACTTCTATGCCTGTAGTTACAATCGGCCATTAAATGACCACTTAATGGCAATAAACTATTTTGCAAAGTGATCATTCATTAATTGGTCATCCCGTCTTTCATCTGAATGAGTGTTTGCCAATTACAGCTAATATGAACACTTTGCAAACAAGCCCTGAAAAGGCAACCACGCAAAACCCTGCAATGAACATCCTCAATTGTTTTTCTAGGAAATTAAATGAGAATATTTGCACATTGAAAAAAGGCAACTGACGAGGGAGGATTGTCAACATAAGAATAAACAGGCCCAAATACCCATACATCAAAGTGGGGGAAAGGGTCTCATCGTCACATTAACTCCGCTGCAATAACCCTAAAAAGTCACTTGTCAAGTTGTTGTTGCAGTAATAATCTCCAGGATGTGCTCCTGTCCATTTTTTTTTCTACAAAGGACCAAAGTGTTTCAAAGCTCTCCACAACTTTACATTTGAACCAAATGTATTATGTAGCATGTATGTTTCTGTGCACTGTTCATTTGTGTGAGTTTTAACAAACATGACAATGCTTCATTGTCATACAAGTACTCATCTGACAAATTTGTACAAATGTAAAATATAAAATAATTGATTAAAATTGGCAAACTGATCCATTATTCATTTTCTATACCGCTTATCCTCATTAGGGTCGCGGGTATGCTTGGTTCTATCCCAGCTGGCTTTGGGCGAGAGGCGGGGTACACCCTGGACTGGTCGCCAGTCGCAGGGCACATATAGACAAACAAACATTCACTCTCACATTCATACCGATGAACAATTTTAGAGTCGCCAATTAACCTAACATGCATGTTTTTGGAACGTGGGAGGAAACCGGAGTACCCGGAGAAAACCCACACACGCACGGGGAGAACATGCAAACTCCACACACAGATAGATGCCCAACGTAGATTCAAACCCTGAACCTCCTGACTGTGAGGCCAACATGCTACCCACTCATCCACCGTGCGGCCTATGATCCATTATTTTAATTAAAATTAATCAGAAGGACAATTCTTGCTAATGAATATAAGAATTTGTTGAAATGTGTATTGTATTGTAATGTTTTAACTTAATACAAACAATAAAAATGTGAGTATAAATAATACATTCCTAAGTTAATGAATTCAAATTCTAGATATAAATATACTAATCCAGTTTTACAATGAATAAGTTAATAAGTGCAATATTGTATGATCTTTATTAAAACAAAATTAAGTATTATAAATTAGCTACCAAATTGATTAACTCAAATTATACATGTATTTAATTAGTGTTATATTTATTTGCTCTTTGCACCAAAAAACATATGAGTTTAAATGGTTATAATACAAACTACACTTTTCAAAGCCAACCGGTCCAGGTTGTACCCCGCCTCTTGCCAATCAGCTGGGATAGACTCCAGCATACCCCGCAACCCTAATGAGGATAAGCGGCATAGAAAGTGGATGGATGATTATCAAAGCTTATTTCAAGGGCTGTCAAACGATAAAAATATTTAATCACAATTATTTGCATTTTGTCCATAGCTACTACGTAATTAATCACAATCGGACAGAAATTTGTTTTTATCTCTAATAAATAAGGATGTACATCTTTGTGGCAAACGATTTTATTGTTTTACTACTTTATGCAACACTTTGAAAACTGTTTATAAAATGTGCTATATAAATAAAGTGGATTGGATTAATTCTGTTCAGTAAGTTCAAGCTCGTACGGGTGGATAGTGGGTGTGTATTCATTTCCTGTTTTTAATTTGATGTTCCGGTCATAGTTTTACACAATATACAATAAAAAATATAAATTAGGTCGCTATAACATACGTACAATTACTGATTGTGTTGAAAGTCTTTCCCGGTGGTTAACTAGTGCTCTGCTAACTCTTCAGCCATGGTCACATTGGCACAAGCCCCCAAATAGCTGTTCTTTGCTATGCCTACTAGCAAAATCAGCTGAAAGACGGGTTGCATATAAAAAATAAAAAAAAACGAGGTAACACTGTATAAATGACGATAAAAAAATACCGTCAGTGTTTCAGTACCTTTTCGCTCAACTCAAGAGCGACAGTATATACAAATAACTTTGATCTTGTTGTGAGAGCCATGTGCCTGGGCTTTGAAGGTAAATGTACCAATCAAAATTGCTCCTACTTACAGCCCCACAGTCACTGCTGCGCTTCCTTAAACTACGGTATGGGCCGAGGGTCAAACAGGATGTTTGCATGTTACTAGCGAGTCAAAAAAACGTGCCGTTAAAGGAAACTTCAGCTGACACGTTTGGTACCACAGCCCTAGTTATTTCCAACGTGCAACTCCACCATAACTGTCACTTTTACAGACGCCACCTGTGCTTTCAAGTTGTGCCACCACTTGTTTTGTACTGACAGGAAGGTGAAGCACTGGAGTGATCAAATGGATCCTTAAACAATATGATTGCTCCGATATGAAGGTTGTTCAGTGGGTCACTCTCGTTTATTGGACAATTTGCGAAAACAGAATTGAATGAAGTAAAGGGGCCAATACAGATAAAGATGAACACGAATCCTTATCCTTCAACGGCGTCCCGCAAAGTGCACATGGTGGTCCAAACCGTACAGCAGCAAAATGTTTTCGGAACTCACTCACTAATACAGCCATACACACTGAACCGTTTCCTTTTCTGCGCTCCTTCTGCACATCACTGGTGTAAATAAAGCACTGCACATTATGAAATATTGCAAACAACAACATAAAGAAAAAAGTAGCCTGCAGCGTGGTAACCATTCAAATAATAAATTAATAAAATAGACATTCTTCCATAAATCAGTGTTATTACAACAAAATTGAGACAGGTATCATTTCGGAATGTTTGGCAAGTGGGGGGAGTGTCGGATGCTACTGTGTTCAACAGTCCTTTCTCGAGACAAAACAAAGTCTTGAGCAATTTTGTGTTTATAGTCTACTTTGTTGAGAACAGGAGCCAGGAGAGAAGGTGACAGCAGGGCTCCTCTCTTGGTCCTCTCTTGCCGTACTCTGGCAGCTGAGCTCCACAGGCTCGTGGTCCACAAGGTCCAGGTCCGGGAGATCGTCCGCCTGCACCGCCTCAAAGTTGTCGCAGCAGGAGCACACCTACACGACAAAAGAGTTTATATTATGCACTGACTGGCCACCTTATTTGGTACACCCGCGCAACCCGATGAAAAATAAAACAAGTCGGCCTTTTCACAAAGAATTCAACAGTAAAGATCAGAAATGCTTGGTCGTAGATGACAACGATGCATCCCACATACTTATCACAAGGAGTTTTTTTTCATGCAATTCAATACACTAGTAGGGTGAACCAGTGGAAATCAGATGTGCCACCCAGTGGAGAAATCGGACAATTACATATTCAAAAACTACTCAAACGTTTCTGACAAAAATGTCAAATTCAAAAATACAAAAAATAAAATTAAAATTTTGGCTCCAGGAGTAGTCTCACTTTAAACACACCAAAACCCTTTTGAACATCCTGGGGACCTTAATATATTCTGTATCATTATGATCTTTTAATATGTTTCATTATTTGTGTTTTTATTATAATTTTATATTTATATAAAATTAATAATATGTTTTTATCAAAATAAATATAACGATGCTAAATAAACATATACTGATATATTAAAAATATATTATATTTAATAATAGCAGTAATAATTAAAAACATTGCTACAAAATAGTATTATTACAACAATAGATTATTATTTATAGATTTATATTATTCAGAAAATTTGCTTGACTGACAACTAATTTTTTTATACATGGCAAAATATTTTGTATAATCATTGTGTACCTAATGAAGTGGTTAGTGAGTGTATGAGCCACATTATAGATTAATCTCAACCCATTTATAAAGAACAATATGAAACTAGAAAAGGACTTAGCGGGCACAGACCTCTGCCAAGCTCCACAATTCTCCCCATATAATGATTAACACCATAAATTCTAGTCCTATATTTATTCTATCTACATATTATATTCGTTGATCATGAAAACACACCATTAGAAATTGGATTGGCAATGACAGCAGTATTAGGTGAGTAGTTATTCACAATAATCACATTTTCCGTAATGGCAGTTTTCTTCTGGATCTAGCTCCACAGCTTTTAAAGGAACAACAAATCACACAGGCACACTCCAGATCCCACAGAGTCTTGGCTATTTATAAAATGGTGTTTGATGCATGTTTACAGCATCATTTGTTCTCTTCCAAAAATGAAAATTCCAAAGGTCCCTAATTTTTTCATATTCTGGATCACAGTATCAGCAATTATTCCATTATCTGGATCAGTCTTTGATATTTTGTAGAACCTGGTGAAAACCCCAAGTGATTTGAGCATTTTTTTGTGGAGTTATATGCACAAATGCCAAAAATGGTCCTCTCTAGCAATGCTAAAGAATCCTTTTAAAAAAAATACTGGATCCAGATGGCTATCCCCTTTACCCCCAAAATGTAATCAGTTCTTCCATATCCCATTTCCGACAATTCCTGAAAGTTTCATCCAAATCCATTCAGAACCTTTGAATTTATTTGAACACAGCGAAAAAGACAAATAAATGATAAATATGCTGAAAAAAACATAACCTTCTTGGAGGAGGTAACTATAAAAATGTATCAGAAGGAAACAAGGCTTATTTCTCTGTCATACAAAACACATTGAGGAGCAACATCATACCAAGCGTAGTTTTTAATACCTTAACATCTAGAACTTTTGGCAGACCTCCCTTTTTCATCCAGGGGTGGACTTCAATCAGCTCCTTCTTCTGCTGCTCTGTGAAGCATGGCTGGTTCGTCTGCATCAGCCTCAGCTTCTCGCGGTCCTCTCTGAGAACCTTCTGGATGTCACTGCGTGTACAAACACACACAAGTACAGACAATTTTAGCCATAGATATGTGTACCACGCATAATATGCCTCTCTGTCAGTCATAGCTTCATAGCTGCAGCATTCATTTCCCCCCCAGGTAGTGCCATTATACAACTGGGTATTACAGTCATCATTAAATACTATGTTGGTACATGATGGCCTAGTGGTTTGCATGTTAGCCACAGCCAAGGAAACTGGAAGTTCTGGGTTCGTATCTCTGTTTGTGAAGTCTGCATGTTTTCCCTGTGTGTGGGTTTGTCCATGGACTCTGGCTTCCTCCCACATTCCAAAAATTTGCATATTATGTCAATTGGAAACTAAATTGTCAACAGACTTGAATGAATGTCTTTTTTCTTTATATGCCCTGCTAAAGTCTGGCAACCAGTCAGCTGGGATAGGCTCCAGCACACCCCTTCAATCCCAGTGAGGACAAGCGGCATATAAATTGGACGAATGAATGAATAAAAACCGATTATGACCTATTTACTATTTAAGTCAGACAGAAAAAAATCCACGAATAGGCGGGGGCTCTGCTGTACAAATGGTAGGAAAATAACATGAACAAAACACACTTTGGAGGTTTTCAGAGGGCATCCAAGCCACACACGCTAAAACAGATTTAAGATCCAGCATGGTCAGTTACGATTTACCATTTCAAAGAATTAGGCTATTAGTTTAACAGTATGTTCATTATTGTGGTTTCCATTGGCTTGTATCACGTTTGTTTATCTAAACAAGAGGGGCAAACATATTATTATTATTATTGGGGTAAAATCAAACTGCTACTCACCGACACGGGAGCTCATAGGTCATCATCACCTTGTCGTCAGTATTGGCCATGAGCAGCCATACTGGATCCTGCAGTACGTACTTCATGAAGTGGTCGCTCTGCTCTATCTCACTGCTGCTCGAGTGACCTTTCAACTTCTGACTGTTCTGGGACGAGTCCACGCTGCCGAAGTATTTACTGCTGTTGCAACCTGGGAGGAAAAGCAACACATTTTGGCAAAAGTTCTGCCTAGGTATTGATAACTTGCTATACTCAGTACAATTTACTACACCTTTCCCGCTGCCAGATGTCCCACTGGCCGATGTTCTGCTCTTAGATGTTCCGCTGTTGGACGTCCCGCTGGCCGAAGTTCCGCAGCCGTTGGACCTAGAGCCCATGGACCCCGAGGTGGCCGAACCGGTACCAGAGCAAGAGTCCTCATGCAGGATAATATCCAACATATCACTGGAGGATGAGTTGGCGTCGCTGTTGTTGCCGTCGCGGCGAGACACCTGGAAAAGAGGAAAGACTCACTTATGAGTGAGACGGTTAAGGTCACAACAGTGGATAACTCCTAAGGCTAACAAATACATATAAACATGTACAGTATTTGCAGCGTATTCTAAACTGATACTTTACGTAACTGTTACTTGGTGTACAATGACCGTAATTCTGTCATCTTTAGTTGGATACATTGGGAGACAACATTGCATTTATTCATGTTTAAAAGACAAAAATCATAGATATTGTCATGTAAATTGCACACTAATCTGCAGCTATAAAAGCTAATATACAAGATAATGCAAATGTGTATGTAAATTATGCACACAGTACATTAAAGTAGCAGTTATGAACATTTTGTTTTTGCTCCATCTATATGTGTAAAATGTAATTTTGTGAAAATAATTCATCAGTCAAAGGTGCATTTGTTCCTGTGCAAACATCACGTCTTGAAACTGCATATACTGCACTGGTTGGTCCACCCAATATCAGAGATTGTTCTATTACAAGCGTGCTTAAAAAACAAAAAAGGTACACAATGTTGCTTTTTTTATGTCAGGTTTTGCAGGACTGAACTGCGCTGAGATTATATATGCACATCATAACTTTCAGAAAGTGAGGGAGGGGAAAAAAAGGGACATAGTTACAGTTGTAATGGACATATGGAATCGGGTAGGTATGGTATTGGACAAGGGTGGAGTTTTTTGGATGATTAGCCTACCTCAAAGCTGCAAGCCAGCAGCCTAGAGAACACTTTATCCCAAGACAAACTCTCACAGACACAGGACGTGCCCTCGTAATACAACGGTCTAGGTGGACCAAGGAGACTGAGAGATGGCTAAAGGGTGTAAGGAATAATGACATCATGTGTTAACACCCAGGGCCACATTTCATTTTTGGACTTCTTGACTAATTTTGACTTCATACATGGCATAGATAAAAAACAGCAATATTTTTTATTTAATTCTGTGAATTATTCTGGAGGTATCATTTCCAAGAGACATATAAACAAAGTTTTAAAGGCTCAGAATTGTGGGACAATTGGAACATACAGATATAGTAAACTGTGGAAATGTGGGAGATTTGGGGGCAGAAAAAAAAAAAACGCCAACGTGTGTTGCTTGCTTGTATACCTGCTTCATTTCCCTCTCTTTGGCCTGGCTGCCGCCGCCTGCTCCTTTCTCTCTTTCAGCTGCGTCGCCGCATTGTCCTCCAGGGGGCAGCACCGTGCTGCCCTGCTGGTCCACAAACAGTTCCAGTTCCAGCAGGTTCAGAGGGGAGCTGCACCCAGACTGGAAAAGCGGAGGGGAAGCCCTGCCCCCACGTCCACCTCCAGACTGTGGTGTTGAGGATCGAGACTGTCCTTCCAAGGGGGCCTTTTGTGTTTCTGACGATGGAGGGAAGTAGAAGGATGGCGTCATGTAGCCCACCTGAGAGGCAAAGGGGTTTTGGGTATTGAACTGGGTCTGAGCGCTAAAGGGGAGATGCCCCATAAGGTTTCCCTGTGCTGGAAACGCTGATTGACTATAAGTCTGTGCTTGGCTGGAGAAGCCCCTAGTCTCTGGGTGGTAGACTGGCTGCAGGGGTGGAGGTCCAGCAGCCATGGGCGGGTACATGAAGTTGGGGAGCACCAGAGCCATGATGGGGGCAACCATGGGGTTTGTGTAGGGTGTATGATGGATGCCTGGTGGGCAAGTCAAAGCTGGGACCCCTTGATTGTCAGCAAAGCCTTGCAGAGCGACATCCATGTGTGGGGATATAGACGTGTCTCTAGGGTAAACCTGGAGGTTGTAGCCAGGGTTTACAGCAGGGTAGGCCACAGGGAAAGTGGACTGGGATGTGTCTGAAGGAGACCAGGAGGTGGGGTTAAGGCCGTGGTTGAGGGGGGAAGCTTGCGGCTGCTGGTGGTGATGTCTTGGATGGGACGCCGTGCTGTCTGAGGACTCTGTCTGTTTGGCTCGCTTTGATTTGGTCTTCTTATTTCGGACGCCGCGCCGTGCCGTGTTGGGCTCGGCCACCGGAGCGCTCTGCTTGCTGGCTTGGGCAGCTGGTACTGCTGTGAGGAAGCAGAATTTGGGCGTTATCATAACAAAAAGATAAAATAAACACAAGTAATAAACTTGATAAGGTCAAAATATCAATACTGCAGATACCAAGTTTTCCAATACTGGTACCAATTTTCATATTATATTATGACTAATTTGACACATTTGGGAGAGATGTGTGTTGGAAAGTACTAATCACTTGATATTACCTAATAACCTACTCAAACATTTTAAAATGGCTACAGAATCAAAACATGTATTGATTTTAGTGAAAAATAAATTTGATTTGATAATGGTAGTGTATTTAATTTCCAAACCATTGCTTTGTATTGATACATATCAGTATTGGTATCACAATACCAAGTGCTATTTTACTTGGCATCATACCAGTAAGAAAATGTGGCCTTATCGTCCATCCCTAAAGTGGACTACCGCTAAATGTGCCCGTGTGTTTTTCAGCAGTACCGTTACAGGTGACCTTTTCCCGCTGGCAATCAAGGCACTGCGAGCAGTTGGCTTTGAGGTTTGTGAGTTTGCGAAGTTCCCTAAAGCGGTAAAGGAAGGCCTGCTCCTCCTTCTGCGTGTGAGCTGCCAAAATCTGCTTGGTCAAGCCCAGTTTCTTGTAAGACTCCCTCTCCTGGCTGGGAGGTCCCACAGTGCAAGGTGGAGCAACAGAGTTCTGGGCAGATTCTCCGGTTTCACCTGCACCTGAGACATCTTCTATGATCTCTGCATGGATGACAGAGTGCAAATAATTGTATGGTCCACAAAGAAATTCATGCGTTCCAGCTATTTGTGTTAGCATACACAGCATGGTAGACTGAACAATTAAATTATGAAAGTGGAAGGGAATACACACTTTGTTTCAAGCAGTCAATTAAATCAAGCACAGACATACAGGCGTCAAAAATGCATCACGAGTCATGTCATCAGAATGCATGAAGGATATTCTCCTATTACACATTTAAATTGAATTACCAACAAACAGTATGCAAATGTTACATGAAATATATGCAGATACATTTACACTGCTTTGAAAAGTATTTGGTTTTTTTCCTGCTTCATTTTCCCTTTCATTTGACAACATTTTAGGAGTTCATTTACACCACAAGATGCATTTATTTACTCCAAATAGCTTAAACTGCTGCTATTTCTATTCGTAATTTACTGTAAATTGTAAAGATAAAAATAATTTATTAATAACAATATAATAAATTATATTTAATATTATAATTGTATTATTATACAACAATAATAATATTTCAGTTTTGAAATAAAACAGTTTAAAACAGAAGTGGTCTCATTTGAGTGGACAATATCACATGATTTTGAATAATTAGGTCAAAACCTGCACCTCAGATTATTTTGTCCAAGAAAAAAAAGTTATTGTGACAAATGTGCAACAAAAGAGAAAAAAAAGAGTGGACGGAAAGATTTTTTTCACTGCACTGTACCTGATTCTTGCTGAGGTTTCTTGTCCCCAACATGCACTATGGTGCTACTGTAGCTACACTGGCTGGTTATGGAAACCACACTTTCTGGTTTGTTAGGTAAAGGTAGGGGCAGCGAAGTGCCCACTACCGCTGTGGCTGTATCACTAGGCTTTTTGTCTTCCAAAGTGGAAAGACCGGACTGATCCTTCAACAAGGCTGGTTCTGCCAAAGAGAACAGAGAACAAAAAGACACTGACTTGGGGCTGCCATTTTATAGTACTGATAAAAGATTTAAAAATATGGCCCCCGAAGGTTGTAGAGTTTTTTATGATGAGATGACATTGTTTGCTGCTCTTTTATGGAAGTGATGAAGTGGGACGTACCTTCAGCAACCTGCATGGTGGTGCTTCCTTTGTGTTTTTCCACATCGGAGTTAGAGGAAGTGGTGTTACAGGAGGACTGGCACTTTCTCTTCAGAGCAATGGGAACATTAGAGTTTTCCAGGTACCTACAGGGTGGATTCACAGAGCATGACAGTCATATAGTATCCATCTATTATACTGGTGGATGGTGCGTCCGTATTAATTTCATGCTTTTAATTTCATGATGTTCACGTGGTGGTTTTACAAAATACATAATAAACAATATAAATAAGACAGCTATCATGTACGTATGTTTTACTGATGCGTTGAAAATCTTTCCTGATGACTAGCTAGTGCACTGCCACTATTATTGCTGCCAATGCTACATCCATTCTTGACTCCAGCCATGGCAACATTGACATAAGATTGACCCCAAATAGCTGTCCTCAGCTATGCCTGCTCGTAAATAGAAATTTTAGCTCGCAGTGCAGAACAAAAAACAGCTGAGACAGCTTGCATCTCAAACAAAAAACAGGCGTTAGTTGGGACACTTGTATGATAAATGACAATAAAAAGATACCACTGGTTAAATTTAAGTAAATTTACAAATCAAAATACCTTTTTTTCTCATTTTCCCTGCCCATTTCTGCTTAATATTTATATTAATCTAAACCCATTATTACTTTGACAGCTCTACTTTTCTTCTTATAGACCCAATCTCATGTATCGTCTTGTCTCGTGCAATTTACCAAATGCATAGACCAACACAGTAAATTAAACACAGTGAGTTTCTACCTGATAACACTGTCCAGACAGCTGATCTGCTGGTAGGAGTAGACAGTCTGATCATTCAACAACATCTCCTCGTGGAAAGAGGGCTTATTATCCTCCATCAGCGTCCCAGTCTCCTTCCAGCTCAGAAGAGTGGCAGAGTCCTTGGGCCGGACAACAGTAGGGCTCTTCTGCACAGATTCTGTGGAGAGAAAACAGAGGTTTGAGAGTGAGGCCAGTTTAACTTGACCCACGAAACACCAGTTTTCAAAGTTAAATGCATAGGTATTCTGTGGACTTACCAATGTTAACTTTCTTCCTCTGCTCCTGGCTTTTCTGTAGATGGATTCCCTTGCAGATTTCTTGAAAAGTTCGCTATGACACAGACAATAACTTCTGTTAACATCTTGAAGTGAAAAAAGTATCAGTCATTGCTGTGACACAAATAAGGGGTAAGAGTTAACATCTCACCTTCTTCCTAATTCTTTTCGAGTAAGTTGAATTGTGAAAGTGTATACATGTGATGTATTTGACTGTAACTTGGTCAAGCATATTTAAAACAAACTAAACAATTACCATTTGCCATGCAGCTAGGATTCTACATGACCTTGTTCAAGCAGGAAAGCCTAAGCACCTCGTTAAGTGGAGTTTACACTTGCACGCATTTGCTTCCGCACTGCCCAGAAAATTGCCATGGGAATACGTGTCATTTATTTATGGCACGCCTGAAAAGTGTGAAGACTAGTTTGCACACTGTTTGAGTTCTGTTTATGCACTTGGCATGCAATTCGTGGCCGAAAATGGTGCGCAATGACATGAAATGACAGGTCGACCGCACAACAATTAGGCATTATGATTTGTTACTAACTGAAAATCACAAGAAAGGTACAGGACACTACAGAAATTACAAGAGAACTCCCCCCGTATTGCTCCAAGAGCTAGTGGAAAAGTTAACTCGTTCATGTGGATGAGGCACGCTTTGATATGCATTGTTTAGATAGGAGTCCCGGTGCGTTCATATTGGATTCATGGCTAGATCAAAGAATTTATGCGTGCCACAAATTTTGAATATTTCTAAATGCTCTTGGTGCACTGGCACGCAGGCCCGCACAGTTTACACATTTTCCACACCTGTTAATGACCAATTTACTCATTGGCACACCATTGCAGTGCAATAGTCACTGCAAGGACAAAGTGCAAATCACTAATCTTGAAGCAGACAATAGCTGTTCCAGCGCCCTATTTTTCGAAAATCCACCGTATAGGTTCACTCACCGGCCTGGTTTTGACGCTCACTTCCTCTTCCTCGAGATGGAACTTGCTACCAGTGCCATTGTTCAGGCTCTCACCGGATGTCATGCCCAGCAGGTGGTCAGTGCTGCTCAGACTTCGGTAGCTACTGGACCCGTTGTTATGAACCGGCTGATGCATTAAAGTAAAAAATGTTAATCAAGAACTCTCCCTTGAACCTCATAATGTTGCCCTTGTCATCTCCCACCTGAAGGAGGAGTCTGTGGATTTGCTCAGTGATCTCCTGGATATCAGAGTCCATGGTCTTCTTCTCAGCACCAGCAGAGACCGGGGCCATAAATACGTCCTCATTCACAGGTCCCCTGGAATCCAACAAATAAAAGGTTAAGATGAAGGACATCCTTAATAGTCTTCTAAGTTACGGAAAGTGACAAACGCTGTTGTCTTACTCTCGCACTTTGTGTCTCCCAATAACAAATGAGACCTTGCGGCTCCAGGGGTTGACAAAACTGGACCAGCTGGTGTCAAGGATGACATACTCGCCATTGCGTGCACAGAATCGAATAGATGAGTGGTCAAATGGCTGCCCTGCGTATTGGAGGACTGAGGATGCAGAAAGAGGTGTTCCATCACTTTGGGGACAGATCAAACAGGTCATTTTCTTCAAATTGTTCATATTCCATCAACCTACTCTTTCTGTGTATGGCCAGCATGATGGGTCTGTCATTAGGGTGCAAGTGGAGAAGGACCGGCGTGCCAATCAGGTCCTGGGGGAGGTACCCTAGAAGAGGGACCGCCCTGACACACACAATTCATATATCAAATAGTTAGGAACATAAATAATATAATAAATAATATATAATTATAAAACATCCTCAATGTCATTGTGGAAAATGTCTTTTTCATTTTAATCTGAAAAGACAAAATCAACCAACTTCTCCAACAAATAGATTTGGCTCATAAGCATGAAGAGATGATCGACGTGGTGTATATATTTTATATATAATTTTATATTAGTTTTCAAACAAACGAAATTCCCGTATCTTCAAAAATGATATGCATTTTTTTATAAAATTTGATTTGAAGTTATTTGGTGGTTAATAGGTTAAGAGTCAGAGTAAATAGAAGTAAATAGGTCAGAGTCATTGAAAAAGTGCAGCCAATCCCATCTGACTGAGCGAGAGGCGGAGTATACCCTTGACTGGTTGCTAGCCAATCAGAGGGCAAATATCAAGAAACAATCATTCACACTCACATTCCCACCTGTGGCCAATTTAGAATCACCAACACGCATATATTTTTGGAATGTGAGAGAAAGGCAGAGTATGCGGAAAAAACCCACTCACACACAGAAACGCTACATAGAGATATGAACCAGAAACTTCAACAATGTTACGAGATGTTATGTTAAGAGATTGAATTAATGATATAATACGCTATTTTCAACCAATATCTGTAATTGTTTATATATTCTACAATAAGTAAGTCAATTATTATTATATTTATTTGTTATTTATTTGTATATTTTACCTCTTTTTCCCCCTTTTATCGCTGCATAATTGATCTTTCCATTGTTACTCACTTTATATTTTTTCTCTCCCCATTAGAAAATAGTGACATTTAAACACAGGAAGTGATCAAACTATCAGTAATTGTTGAGACGAACTAGGATAACTGTAATCGAGTGATATTCCTTAACCTAATAATAGGCATGCCCAAAACAAAAACAAAACCATGACCATACTGTGAGAATTGCTGTTGTTGCCACTTACCGTTCATCCACATCCTGGAACACACAACTTGGAGAGTGTGTAGTGGTAAAGATGCGCTTGTCTGTGGGTATCCTGGGTGCTGTGAAAATGTATAAAAAAAGTTAACAAAAACAGGAACACTATCATCAAAAATATTGTAACGTGTTAGACCTAGGCTTGACTACATGTATCTGTTTAGGAGTCTCCTTACCATCGTACCCCGAGTGCACCCTCTCGGCCAATAGGAGGCAGCAGAACTGGTCTTCAGCGTGAACTGTGACTTGCACCTTCATCAGGTATGGCGTCATGCGGAACGGATAGTACTGCAGGTCACCCTTACACTCTTTACCACCACTACAGAGGGAGGAAATCAGCAAAGATGATTGAATGTATTCCAAATTTTTAGGACTAACGACAGCACCGCATGTTTGGAAGTTATGCTCCTGTTTGTGAGCAGATTTACACACAAAAAAGAAATTTTTATGTCACCTTGTAAACAAGACTTTTTCAGATATTTACTTAAATTTCTCTGTGAATAATGAATAAATCTTATAGATAAAAATGAAGGGGAATAATGATTACACTTGGCCTGCATTCATCTGCTGAAATAACAAAAGGACAAACTGTATTATCGTGAGATGCAAATGATGACTCCGAATAATAAAAAAACACCTCAAGCGAAATGAAAGCATAAATAGAAATGCCATGCAGGTTTGAGCAGATGGTCCACTACTGTGGCCAAGCAGACATCCACCCACCTAATACGGCAGAAGAAGGACTTTTCCTGCATGCAGTCAGGCGGTGATGACTCTGTGATGGGAAACAGGACATGTTTCAATTCAGGAGTAATGCGATATTACCGGGCCTTCCGGCTTTTGGTTCCTGCAGGTGCTCAGATTTTCATTAATGAGCAGTTCTGCATTTATAGGCAATGGATTTTTTTTCCACAAAAGTCTAGGTCATTGTCATGAATAGGCACACTATGTGCACCAGCAAAATCAACATAAGCTTTATCAAAAAGGGATGAAAAGGTGATTAACAAATCAAGTAGGAGGTCACCATACCGGCTCCAGTGCACATGCTCCAGGAGGGCAGGCGGTAAGGTGTGGTGAAGCTGTAGAACACGCTGACATCTTGTGGGATCAAGAACTCCACAAATTTGGTGTCCTTGAACACTTCCCTTTTGCAGTTGAGAATGGACGCTGCCTGATCGGAAATATACACAATCCTTCCTGTGATGAGCGACACAGCAACGGCAAAAATATCCTGTTGGAGGGACAATCACGGTTAAAAATTGGTACCATAAACATGTGAAACATGTAATGCATGATTGGCTGATGTCAACTGCTGTTGAAACACAGGATCCTAACATTTTCCTAATTAAACTGTTTTTTGGACAAAAGACAACTATAGATCTAATTATTTTGTCATAATTCAGTGACTTACATTATTTTTGAGTGTGTATTCAGAAGTAATACTGTCTAATTCCTCTATGGTATATGAGGAAACATCCAGGCCTGATGGTTGACTGTCATTGGTCATCAGCAGCTGGTAATATTCCTCATTGGCTGCACAAAAAGACAATTTCCACATTAAACAAACTGGTAAAAGCAGAGCTTAGCAACAATACTATGTGGGACATGGACTTTACCTTCCACCTGCTTGACACAGCGCAAGGCGTACTTGAGGGTATTCAACGTGGTGGACTTGCTGTTGTATCTCTTCTCAGCCGGCAGATGAAGCTTCAGTTCCTTCAGGGTTTTTATCACTTCCTTCTGGGTCTTTGCTTTAGCAGATTCTTCACTGCTGCAAGTGGCACATGCGCATTTTGGCCCAGTGAGGACATGCATGAGAAAGATAAAATGGATGGCTAAGGCGGCCTACCTGCAGCCACTGGTGGATGGGTTGTCCTGCTCGGAGCTCAGCAAGCTGAAGGCATTAGAGCTGCTAGGGGGAGATGGACTGTGGGAGTTGGAGCTGAGGGGTGGACAAAGGAACAAAAAGCAGTTATGTCTGAGTGCATTTATTTTGATGTGAATAAGTTAGCTTGCTAAACAAAAATGAGCTCAAGCAATAATGCCAGCTACGATTTATATTTGACGTTCCTGTTGTTCCATATGCGTCATGGCATGTCTATTTTTTTGGTGGAGGGGTGCCGTTTTCTTTGATATTTCATCTTTACCAGATGAGGCGACTCTCAGGGTGCACCTAAGGTGCTCAGGTTACATGAATGCTGCAGTGTTGTTTGGTTTGGTGTGGTTTGCCCGCCCCCCCCCAAAAAAGTGATTTTGTTGCCTTTGTGGAAGAGAACAGACAACAAGCACATGCTGGTTCATCTCCATTTAGGGAGAAGATGGATGACAAAAGAAAGCCTATTCCATGATGACATATCAGCATCTGCTTCTGTAGTACCATAATCTGGGTTTTGCTGAAAGGTGGATCAGCTGGGTGAAGGGAGAAATGACATTCAAGAAATGACATTCAAAACAAGGTAGAAATCTTAACATTAATAAACCCAGCCCACTTGAGGCTGTATTGGCGATTTCCTGCAGAAAGTATTGTGTAAATATACACTGGCAACCTTTTATAACATACTCACTAGTCACTGCACCAAGTAAAAAATGCACAATAAAGGATAGAGATATATAATGCTCAGTCTTGCACATTTAACAATAACTGTGTTTTCAGCAGTGCAGGATGGCACTGACCCATACCAAGGGCTATACTTTAGATAGATACTTTTTAATCTCCAAGGAAAATCTGATACATGAGCCATTGTGTGTCTACTAGGAATTAGAAGACAACCACCTGCTGTCACATGACTCAATTAACCAAAAGCACTAATTTAAACCAAGCACACAAACACACAGGACAGCAGGTTAATCTGAAAAGAGAGTTTGTGTGTTTCTCTTTGGATTAACCTACAAGCTTAGCAAGGCTGCCACGGGCCAAAATTGACCGTGAGACGCTGACTCATCACAGCTCCGGTGCACCTAAATAGAAATCTTACATGGCTATAAATAGACAAGAAATAGCGTCCCCAAGTATAGGGGGGTATTTATAAAATTGTTAAATGGAGAAATTTAACAGCTGCTTTTAGAGATGCCAGGCCCAAGATGGACAAGGTGAATAATTAGAAAGTGTCTAATTGGAGCCTAACTATTGCATCATCGGATACATGCAAGCTTTCCTGCAGAAGTGAGTAAAGCAACAGCACTTCTATTGTCTTTTAAGCAGGTAACAGTAACCATGAGTTTGATTTCTGGCGTGCTTTCAGAAAATGAAAGTGTTTATTCTCTATTAGTATGCGTTTAAGTAAATCTGCATTGGAGTCAAATGCACATCTGGATTACAGGAAATATGTTAACTTTTTTGGTACAGAAATTCAGTGTCATGAGACAATATCTGTCTTCAACTATGCAAAACTGACATTTTAACTTTGTTCTAACAATAATTTGTCTCCCTCGAGTTTATGAGCATCATAATTGAGGAAAAGCAATCATTTCCCTCACTTGTTTGTTCCACTTTTGAGAGAAGAAGTACCGTTGCTTTAGAAGTTCATGGACATGATACCATCTCTGACCCACCCCTAGATACAGTAGATGAGCCTGCCCCATGTATACGCTTAACACTTGGATGATTGAATGTTTTTATCTATAGTAAATACAGATGTAAATCTCTTTGTGGTACACGATTTGATACACAGTGTACAAACGATACAATTCAATTCAATTTACATTTGTTGACAGAGACAAAAGACATATATCAAATCCCCAACCATGGTGTAAGGTAGGGCCCCCCAACCACCTGGCTGCATTCAGGTGGAATGATGATAAAAAAAAAAAAAAACTTAATATATTTTATCATTTATATATACATATTTTTTTGTAAATAATTATTTTATTTAAATATACATTAGAAATCAAATGTTTCTGTATTTTTAATGTGAGAGGGAACTTTGATGGTCCTTGAACGCACCTTCTAAATTTCTCCCACCCTCCACAAATAGACTACTATACTGTATTTTTTTATTTATTTTTATTATTGAGTGCTAATGTGCATACTTGTGGTGCACAACTTCACAACAGTCCAGGCTCGTACTGGTAAATGGCGGGTTTGTTTTCATTTTGTCCTTTTAATTTGATGTTGTTCCTGTCAGTTTTGCATAATATACATTATTACAAGATACATGCATAATAAGATAAGAAAAATTAGATTGTGATAATGTATGTATGTTTTGCTGATGTAATGAAATTCTTTCCAGGTGACTAGCTAGTGTGCTGGCTATCGTAAGCCGTGGTCCACATCCACCGCTGTTTTCTCAAACTACAATGTGGGCCAAGGCTAAAAAGGATGTGCATGCAAAAAATAAAAAGGAATTAAAGAAAACTTACGGTAACGCGTTTTTGACAGCCCTATTAAAAACTCTTTTAAAATTGTCTAAATTCTAGCTTCAAGGGTAGCCACTATTAATAAAAAGGTACCTAAAAAGCTTAACTTGTTTGACCAACTTAACGAGCAGTAAGGTTTAAGTAAAGACTTAACAGCTACCCGTAATGACGACTCACTATAAATAGCCTGCTTACCCAACTAATAATGGAAACACTTTTGGAAATAGCATCTTCAAGTGCAACAAAGTGAACATGTGATGTCAGCTGTGTCTCAAGTTTGGCTGGAGCGAGTGGGTCAAGAAAAGATGTTGCCAAAGGAAAGAGCTTTATGTGGCAACAAGGGACTCCGTTTTAGTCTAAACCAGAGTTGAAGATCAAGGCAAGGTGGCCTGTTCAGTGTAATTGTGGTTGTCCAAAAAAGGCCTAGTTCCCCTCTCTTCCTGGAAAACAACGTAATCTTCTTTCTTCAACATGCTGGTTTAAGTTTGCAACTTGTATGATTGGACACTCATACATACTTGTGGAGTGTAGTGTATCCAAGTCAAAGTTGTGTCCAAAATGGCGCCAGACGTGTATAAGTGCGTAATAATTATGCCGTCGCAACAATAATGACATCATCACAAAAAGAGAGGCTGGACCACTGGCCTAACATTGCCAGTGATGTTTGCTCTGTGTATGCTCCAGTGAGGCGGGGGGCAGTGTTAAAAGCATCTAAATGTCAGAACATGCACCACCCTTGCCAAATGCAAAAAAACAAAAAAACTATGTGTTGCTATGACAATAAACAAATATTTTCAACTGTGATACACAGTCCCTCTGGCTTTGGGAGAAATCCAACTGCTGCTTTGCCAGATGACGCAAGTCCCGACTTTCTACTGACAGAAGCCATCATTTTATTTTTCCCGGCTTGGTCTCCTGTCAAGAGGCAATCTGCATGTCTTTTTTGTCATTCTGGAGACGCCTTGCTGTTTCATGAACTTTGGGAAATATATCATACATGTGTTCTCCATCCATCCATCTATTTTTTATGCCGCTTATCCTCATTGGGGTTGCGGGGGTATGATGGAGCCTATGCCAGCTGATTTTGGGCGAGAGGTCGTGTACACCCTGGACTGGGATATATAGTATATACTGTAAATTACGAAATATAAGTACTTTTTTGACACACTTGTATGTATCTTATAACAATTGATGCGGCCAATTTTAAAATAACTAAAGTTACCAAGATGGGCAGAGTGCAGAAGTAGTGAAGTCGATCAATATCATGTTTTAAAATCTTATGCAGCGATCATGTTTTGATCGGACAAATCTTAAGTAGATTCGATCAAATGTAGAATTCCTACTGCTCCTGCTACTGCTAGTGAAGTGAAAAAAAGCGTCTCACGTCTAACTCATCGGGTATCATGAGGGACTCTGAAAACAGAGTGAAGGCAAGATTGAAAGGTTTAAACTGTGTCTGTGTAAATATAATTTATATAATGTTACAATGTGGACCCGTACAGATTATAGGCAAGTGTGGTCAAAATATGTATATCTGTTTTTTTCTCTTCGGATTAAGGTGCGCTCAACAGTCCGGAATATAAGGTACTACAACTGAATTTAGAGATTGTATTTGTACAAATTACACACTGGGAAATTAACACATGTTCAGCATACAAATAGTATCTCGATGCTCAGCCTTGTTTGTTCTGAGTTCAACTTTCAAATAAAAATCTGTTGCGAGTTAAATGTTTAAAAAGTGAAGTATAATTGCTGTACACCAACTAAAAAAAAAAGTTTTGCGCGGCTTTCTACATTTTATTTGATCCGTGAATGCAACAGAAATATTTCCACGCACCAGTTTTTTTATGTTTGCAATTTTTCCTACAGCATATTTAACATATTTTATACCATTTAGGTTTGTTGAGATGTTCTTTGTTCATCCTGCTAAATTGATATTTATAATGGGATCAAGTCATTGGTATGCTTGTTAAAAAAACTGATACAGGGATCTTTGAGTATTATGTTTTAAGTGGACTTGAAAAGGTTACACACTTGCTACTTGTGACTTAAAATATATTTACTCACCTCTTGTTGCTTTCAGAAGATTCCAGTAAGGCGGAATCTTTGCTGTTACCATTAGAGCTTCCCACCGACTCCAAGCCGCTGCTCTCATTGCCATGGCTCTCGTTGCCGTGCGACTCGGTTCCGCTGCCGCTGGACCGGCTACTTTTCATCTCTACGTCCTCCTCCGGGAGTGATCGGGAACGGGCGCTTTTGCGATGTTTGCGTGGCGTGGTGGGAGGGTCCTGACCGCTGCTGTCGCTGCCTTCCGACGGCAGGCCGAGGTCAGGCCCACTTTGGCTGTAGCCGCTCATCCTCTGGAGCTGTGCCATAGAGCTGCATCCTGAAGCCCCCCTTGGCATGGTACTGCACGATGTGGATGCTCTGCGTGCTGGAGATCTATCCTGGTCCTGCAGTACTGAGAAGCAGTAGTGCTTGGAGTCTGAGTCTTCTGACATCAGGAGGAGTGTGGTCTTATTCTTATTGCTGGTGAGTGGATTGGAGGGAGAACAATCCCCCCATTATCAAGGTGCTGCTGTTGGTGGGAATCTGCCAAGGGAAGAACATTCATGTCAATGATGAAATTTTACACTTATGTTACACAGATAAACCACAGTATCTCACAAATATGTTCATGCCTCACATTTCAGCAAGCATTTTTGTCCCACTGTATATTCTCAAGGGACAATACTACAGAGATGAAGCCAGAATGCAATGAGCAGTTAGTGTACAACTTGTATAGCTGTATACATTTACTATCCTATGAAAGTAAGTAACACACAGCCTTTATTGTGTCACAAGATCGTGTGACAATATATCTAGGTCAATAAAAAAGCAGTGTCGAAAGAACTGGGCAGACAGAAGCCGACTGTGAGCTATAACATCGCTACTGTGAATGATAAGGTAATATGAAATTGCGCAAGGCAAGATTGATACTTTTGCACATACTATAATCCTTGCAATCCATGCCGGCCTCTGAGTTTCCCTGTCTCACTCGTTTGCTCGGGTGGTTGAGACATGAGATGTTTTTTTCCCCCCTTTGGCGTTGAACAGCCACCGCAGTGTTAAGGTCCAAGCAGAAGCTATAGTAATTCTACACTTGATCAAACTTAACATCTGCCTGATCAAAACACGATCACTGAGGGAGACTTCAAAACATCTAACTTTTTCTTTGAGTTTTCACAAAACATTGTGATAGTGAGGTAGTTCCTAATCCAGCACTGTGCGCATCATGGGAACTGTAGTTCTTTTAGCATAATGCTAATCTACCGCGATCTATGTTATTGTCTTTAAACACAGCAGCGTAAATTATTATTATTAGTAGCAACTAAGATTGTTATTGACTTTGATCATTTTTAGTTTTTGTTTCAATTTGTGGAAAGAAATCACAACAGTGAAAGCGCCATGCTTAGGTCATACATGCAAAGTTATAAAACACTTCAAAATGTACATGCATTGTTTTGTGACTCAGTTAAATAAAAGGTTTATTTGTCCATGCTTTTCTTTTGTCATTGTTGTTTTTCTTAAAAGTAATGTTAAAATTCAAGTTCTGTACTAGCCCTACTCTAACTACTCTAAAGTACAAGTTACATTTAATTCCTCTAGTATTGTCCCTTAGGAAGATATACTGTAACAAAAATGGTTGCTAGAAGGTGAGGTACTAAGTTTCAGGAGATACTGAACGTTCGTTAAGTGGAAGGTCATAAAAGCTCACAAAGTTTTGGCATGGTGTGATAGAGCACATAGCAGGGTTCATCTCCTGACCTAAAAAAACTCTGCAGGTGTTGCTCTGATCTCCAGTGAAAGTATTGCCCGGCTCAAACAGCGCAGCCTTTAAAAGAAGAGAAGGTCTGTTCCATCTAAGCCCCCCCTCTAACCTATTCAACGAGATCAACCATAAAGGGTCACATGAAACACAAGAATGTCATCCTATGTTGTGTCGTTTTGTGGCATTACACCAAGTTCAATGGGAAAGTGGCGCAGTCTCAGACAGTGATGCAACATTATAGCAGAAGCCAATAAAAATGTTTTGCTCCAACTACGCGGTGTGTTTTCTCTCATTACATTTTGTCAGGTTACAGGAATGGACAAGTTTCACAATTTTGGCAACAAAAAACAAGTCACATGTTTGAAATAAGACAGGTGGACAAGAAGACCAAAGATGGCGGACTGGGGATGCTTGATGCTTTGACTGCCTTAACAGTTACGTTGTGCAATACAATTACGCAAATTATACTGAATGCTTCAGTGGAGTTTCAATCAAACTGAACAAACTTTTAATGACAAATATAAACTTTGTTAAGCAGGTTCAAAACAAATGAAACCATGGCAATGGTTGTCTACATGTATTTAGTGTACAATGTCCAAAAATACATCCAACTGTGTCTCATCCTAGAAGACAATGAATATGAATGTGAAGCCTTCTCCTCTGACTTCACATTTAATTAGAGTTAATTGACTGTTTCCAATCATGACTAAAGATTCTGAGTCCAGTCCATGTGGAAAGTTTACAGATCAGACCAAATTAAGTCTATGATTATTCATGTATGACCATAAGCCACAGACCTTTGTTGACCTGTTTTGTTCTACTTAGCAGGTGCGAGTGGGGCCTGAGGGCTTCCTGAGTCCTCTACTCAGGTAACCGGCTACCCTTGTCACTGTGACGTCACTGCAACCTCGCATCCGAGTCTGCCACACCTCTAAATTTAATGTTATTCCCGTCAGGGTGCACAACGGAAGTATGGAAAGAGAAACTGCCACGTGCATTGAGAGAGGTACAGAGAGCACACTCACACTAGAAGGTTAATTGGATACAATGAGGCACATAAAATAATTATAGGTTATATATGAGACTCATCTTGAGACATTTCACTCATTTACAGCTGCTCCCGGCTGAGGAAGGGATGAGTGGAACAGCTACCAATTGAAAACATGTTTAGTGTGCCATGAAGCATCAATGAAAGACCTTTTGAATTCAAAATTGTATGAGAATTGTTGATGCTGTAGACCAAGGTTGTTCAACTGGCAGCCTGTGGGCAAAATCCAGTCCATGACTAGCATCAAACAATTTCAGTTTAAGAAAAGGACTGCACTTTTTTTTATTAGCAATCCTTATGAAAGACAAGATGGCAAGATTAACTGTGTACATTGCGTTCCAAATTATTATGCAAATTATATTTTTCTCTAATTTTGCTAATAGGTCCATTTAAATTACAGTCATAATTTTCAAGTCATCAACCAGTACAATTTAAATGTTAATTAAAAAAAGCTCCCAATGGTAAGTGTTTTTTTTTAATAAAAATTATAAATGCACTGCTCCACGGTGTTATGCACAACAGAGTATTTCACTGGTTGTTAAGAACAAATTATCATTCATTGAGTGTGCGGCATAAGCAATTGGTTAGGGGTGGCCAAATAGAAAGTTTATGCATAACTGCAAGCCTCTGGAGGATCCTACAGCCTGAGGTTCATAGGACTTGAGAGGCACCAGCAGCTTCGAATACCTGTTTGCTGCTTTGTAATGGCATTTTAGCAGGTGCTCTCTTGATTCGATGTATCTGGCAGAAACCTCTCATTATACCTTTAGCAGCTGTCCTCTGAATCAGCCAAAAATGTCTTCACAGTACGATGATCACTTTTAATTTTTTGTGAATTATTGAAATTTTTCATGTCTTGTCCACGGCATTAAAATATTTAAAGTTTTTTTAATAGGAGAGCGATCCCTTTCTTTCCCAAATGGCTTGAAATCTGTAGCATGCTTAATAATGTGGAAGTTTTCCTTTAATTTTGCTCTCACTAAAAGGAATTAAAATTGGGCTCAGCTGGCAAACTAATTATGAAGAGCTGGAATCGGAGATATTGACATTTCAGTATCCGTCCACACATTGATAGCATGCTCTCCCTAAAGCGTTTGTGGCAATTGCTAAGATTTTGTGTAACGAAAGTCAATATTTTCTCAATCAAATGATTCTGTGAGGAAGATTAAGAAGAGAGATGGCAAGAATTTTGATGGCAAGAGTTTTACCTGCAGTGTGAGCATAGCCTTACTCTTACTCTCACCCTCTCTTCTTGCCTGCTCAACTAATTCTAAAACCTGTAGCTCACCCTCCGTATATTCAGGCTCAACAAGATAAAGTTCCTCATTAGTCCAAAAGTACTCGTCAATGTTGACTCTCAAATACTCAGCCATGATTAGTAATAACAAACACAAAACAAGTCCTTAAACAGAAGCATACTCTTGACATAAAGAGGCTCTATAAATTATTTGAATCTTTGATGAAAATCCTTAACTCATTCAATACCAAAGACGTATTTTATAATCCCAAAGGCTTGAGCCCAACAAAGTATTTATTTATACGTCTATTACGCGTTTTTGCGCTTGAGGCAAAAAAAAGTTGATGACCCAACTGTCCACAAAGGGATGTCACTTTTAGAGCAATTTTAATCTATAAAAATGGCCACAAAGTGGCAGAAGTGCATTTGATAAGAGCTCGGCAGAGATTATGCACATGTAAAAACACACGGGTAAGGAAGTCGAAGAACGTGGAGAAGTAGAGCATGCAGAAGGTTACGGATTGTTAAGAACATTTTAACACATGCCAACGCAGTTGAGTTCCAAATGTGAAAATTGTCTATAATAGTCCATGGGGTTGTATTTAGAAATAGTTATTTTGTTATTACACATTATTTTGTTGTATAGTAAATCAAGTGTATAAAGAAAACATGTGTCAAAGTGAAAGTTATGCTTGAAATGTATTTAAAAAGCTGGTTTTCTTCCTTTTCTAGTCGAGAACTGATACTTTCCTGAAATGTACCTGATATAGAATATGGGTGAACCAGATCGCAGTCTGGATCCGGGAATCTTTTAAAAGATTCTTTGACGCTGCAAAATAGGAACATTTTCAGCATTTGTGCATATACACAACACAAAAAATGGTCAAAGGACTTGGGAAAAAATACAAGACAAGTTTCCAACAAGTTCTACAAAATATCAAAGACTTTGATATTCATTTATAATAATTATTATGGTAGAATCCCAATACAAGGAGAATTATGGTGCGTGGCGGAGGTCTGTGTTCTGCAAGTGCTTTTCTCGTTCCCATTGTGTTCAGTGTCCTTGAATGCCCCACCATTGTCTGCTCTGAGAGAAAGTTCCGTATAGTTTTCACCAATGCTGCCACAAATACAATTATATCTTTCCCGTTCTTCTTTCACCTCATTGTTGATTCAAAATGCTGATGCTGTGTTTGAATCCCTAAAGGTGATGTTTGACAACATATTTTGTTTAGCTTGAGTGGTGCATAACTTCAAGTTAATTCACACTGCATGGAATCTACACATCAAACAATGTGATAGTCTCTCTGGAATACAGTGTCCAGGCTTGTTCCAATTAACAGTTAATTTTGTGCTTTGAGTCACTGTTACAAGATTTTTTGATTTTGTTCAGTGCCGTCAGACATGATGACAGGGATTTTATTGTGATTTTATTTGATATTAATGTGACAGCCGTTGGTCTTGAGCATCCCCCGTCCAAATGGTTTGCTGAACAAATGCCCAAAGGGGGAACTAAATCCCAAATGACAGGATGAGCTGTAAAGCAGGCTGTGAAGCACCTGAGAATAACTCTAAATGTAAAAATCCCCATTGAGAAAAATCACACATTAGCAATTGTGATCCTGAGAACTATATTTCTTCAGTGAGCCAGTAAGTCACTGAAGAATATTCATGCTGTGAATACATCATCTCAAACCACATCATACAACAACTGCTGTATGTATCAAGTTGGAGGCAGTAACATTCCTAATTAGAGGGTGCAGTTCAGTTGGTCTGTATTTACAGTACATGTGGCTTACATAAGGGAGAAGAAGAAGATGCAAATAAGAGGTGAAAAAGGTATAAATATAGTGAACTAATAAAAACACCAACAATTAAGACTCTTGTGTGTATTTTGTATGTATTCGTAGTGCAAAACAAATGCTGATTTATTTCATTTCTCCTTGTCAGACGTGGCTTCAGTTGTTTTCCAATGTCACTTCTTTTCCACTGACCTACATCTATGTTCAAAGATATCCTAATGGACCACATGCACACTGCCCTGCACACACAGACCACATGGCTAAAAAGGGACAGGTATCAAGACAAGATGTTCAAAAGGAAGGGTATGGTTTTATAGCTAGCAGGTCAAGATGCTGATAGTGTAAAAGCACTGAAAAGCAAAGGAAAGTGTTCTGAGAAAGCATTACCCATCCTTTCCCCTTAGCTGACTCATCTATCCATTTTCTATACCGCTTATCCTCATTAGGGTCATGAGTATGCTGGAGCCTATCCCAGCTGACTTTGGGCGGGAGGCGGGGTACACCGTAGACTCTGGACAGGTCGCCAGTTAATCGCAGGGCAGGGCAGACAAACAACCATTCACACTCTCATGGACAATTTACAGTCGCCTAGTAACCTAACATGCATGTTTTTGGAATGTGGGAGGAAACCGGAGTACCCACGCACGCACGGGGGAGAACATGCAAACTCCACACAGAGATGCCCAACGGAGCATCAGAACACAGAACCTCCTGACTGTGAGGCCAACATGCTACCCATTCATCCACCGTGCGGCCCTTTAGCTCAATATGGGCCAATTAAAACCCGAATGGGTTTGTTTCGTCACTGTCTCCAAGCCACTTGTGCATCACCAAAACATGCTTTCTAACTCCCAGGCAAAATTAAAAGCAGGAGACAATAGGTATGAGTAAACATGCCCATCTACTAAAGCCACAACTCATAACGAACAGCAATATGTTTATTTTGTACAGACAGAATAAACCAGTGTGCAACCAACATGTACTTAGTGTTAGTATAATGATGAACTGTCAACAATTTTATGAAGAGCTAATGCTTTTTCTGCATTTCTTTACAAAAGAAGACAACACAAAAGGCAACAGCCATTTATTAACTAGTTAGATTATTTTCTGATTACGTTTTTTTTAAATCATATTTTTGTTTCCTAATATTTCAGACAACACCACTCACTACAAAGGATGGACAGACAGCAATATATCAGATACTGATGCTACATTTTTTTCTCTGTTTAGGGGGTAGGAAATCCACATTTTCACGTGTATTTAAGAAGGGCACGCAGTTTCGGCATGGGGACAATCACCTGCAGGAAAAGTCAGTAACCGTTTGTGCATGGCAAACTCCGCACCCATGCGCTTCTTTATGTAAGGTGTTGTGTTGGAACTTTTCATGGGACGACCGAGCCACAGCATGTCTGCCAATGCATACGCGACGGCGCCGTTTCGACCCAATAGGAGGGTTAAAGAAGTCAAACAGATCTCACGTTGGGCATGCCAACTTTGTATAGTGACGCCAAACGCATCCACTGTCAGCCGGTAGTCCACTGACACAGTTATGCAACTTAGCCTGTAACGCGCTCGTGCTTGAGAGAGTTCCACGTACCTTACAAACTGGACGGTCCTGGTGACGTTGTAGAGTTACTTTTTCAGGTTAAAGCCAAACAGTAAAATTGTACTTGGTCAACGTTGCTCCTCTCAACCGCTACCTCTGCGTCAGACTTCCACACACTACGCTGACTCTACGGTCCAGCCAGTGACCTCATTTCCAGCTACTCCTCCAAGTGTCCGCCCCTCAATCTGCCCCCATTGGTTCCGAGAGTTGTCCGTCTCGCCGTCACGGAGCTCGCAACCAATCTGCGTCACTTTTCCGGAATGGAGGGTGGTTCGCTGGATTCAAGGACAAGGCTACACCCCTGTCAGTCCATTTACATAAGCACGTCACCGACTTCACGTGGTGCCGGCGTGAGAGAAGCCCCGGCGAATCATCGCCACGCTGCGGCTTGTGAATGAAGCGCCGCGGATGGTTGGCCAGTCTCGGCTCAGCTCGGCGGCTGTTGTATAAACGATTATACAAGGGTGCGTTCACGGCCTACTGCGGGCCAACCGCATCAGCGTCAGCGATGAAGTTCGCATGCACTTGGGACTTGTGATATAACACAAGGTGACTTTAATTATAAAATGATAACACATTGTGGGACCTCTTGAAGCATTTTTATTCTGTAACTAATGCATACGTCATAGTAGTAGGCAAATATACAGACTGTCTGCATGATACATCGTCATGATGCACCGTGTTCATGCTGTTCTGATGCATAGTTATCAGTCACAAAAACACAGGCAAAGGGATATTCAGCTTTTGGGTGTGATTTCAGGATGAACCTAAAGCTTGGCAGGTAAACTGAATTTCACCTTGTAAACTTCTGAAAGCACATGTCAAACTGTTCCTTATGTCAGTACATAATGCACAACTTTTCGCTACCAAGGAGCTTAAAACTGCAAAATTTCACAGATGTGTGATTCATAAATCCACCGACATTTTCTGGGTCAATTAGAACAGTCCTCACCGTGCTTTTCACATTTTTTTTTTGTCACGGGACCAAGACGACACCTAATAATTCACCAACAGTACCTTGTAGGAGTGTAACGATTAATTCACTGACGATCGTTTGAAAGGTAATCAATCGATTGAATTGATAAATTTTTAAGCTATTATAATGATAAAGACGTTAAACGTTACCCTTGTAACAGTTTGATTTGTCGTGAGTCGATTAGTCCAAGGGAGTATTATTAGTCCGGTTTTATTTTCAATTATGATAAATGAGGTATTTAGTCGGATTGATGGTTCATTTGGAGTATCCTTGTTTGCAGACGATGGGGTGGTTTGGCAAAGGGGGCGGAATGTTGAGTTTTTAGTTGAGAAGATGCAGGAAGCAATTACTGCTATTGAGGGATGGGCCCTGGAATGTGGATTTAGGTTCTCAGTAGGAAAAACAAAAATAGTTTTGTTTACAAAAAAGATAAAAAATGTCGGGTTAATATAAAGATCTATGGTGAACACTTAGAAGTAGTCCAGTCTTTTAAGTACTTGGGAATCTGGTTTGACAAACGACTTACCTTTGCAGTCCATGTAGAAAAAGTAGTTGATAGATGCAAAAAAGTGGTAAATATTTTGAGATGCCTTCAAGGAAAGGAGTGGGGGGCATGTAGAGAAACATTGAAGAAATTCTATATAGGGCTTATAAGATCAGTAATTGACTATGGCTGTGTAGTGTATGGGTCTGCATCAAAGACAACACTGAGGAAACTCGATGTAATACAGTATTAGGCGTTACGTTTGGTTAGGTTGGTTAGCGTTAGGTTTGTGCATGTTTGTGTTCTGGTTGAATGGGGGCTTGCCGTTTGGGAGCCTATGGCGTATGTAACATTTTTTCTTGCAATGATAAGCGTGTTGATCAAACACCTCCTTGTAGCTTTAATAGCTCCTTGCAAACGTTACAGTATGTAGCATATTCATTCACTTTATCATCTATCTGCACATGAATTTTCATTCAAATCTGGTGGTGTGAAATAACTTCTTTAATACTTTGGTTAGAGAAGTGAATGAGGTATCAAATTTAGGTTAGTCATTTTTTGTCAGATAGACTTAATCATTCAACCTGTTAATTTACAAAGGAGTGCCAAATTATTAAGCAAATGAGTATTTTGACCACATCATCCTCGTTATGCATGTTGTCTTACTCCAAGTTGTATAGAATGGAAAGCCTACTACCAATTAAGCATATTAGGTGATGTGCATCTCTGTAATGAGAAGGGGTGTGGTCTAAGGACATCAACACCCTATATCAGGTGTGCATAATTATTAAGCAAATTCCTTTCCTTTGGCAAAATGGGTCAAAAAAAGGACTTGACAGGCTTCAAAAAGTCAAAAATAGTGAGATATCTTGCAGAGGGATGCAGCACTCCTAAAATTGCCAAGCTTCTGAAGCGTGATCATCGAACAATCAGGCGTTTCATTCAAAATAGTCAACAGGGTTGCAAGAAGCGTGTAGAAAAACTGAGGCGCAAAATAACTGCCCATGAACTGAGAAAAGTCAAGCATGCAGCTGCCAAGATGCCACTTGCCACCAGTTCTGCCATATTTCAGAGCTGCAACATCACTGGAGTGCACAAAAGCACCAGGTGTGCAATACTCAGACCACCGCTGAACAAGACACACAAGCGGAAACGTCAAAACTGGGCCAAGAAATAATTTCTAAGGTTTTATGGACTGATGAAATGTGAGTGAGTCTTGATGGGCCTGATGGATGGGCTCGTGGCTGGATCGGTAAAGGGAAGAGAGCTCCAGTCCGACTCAGACGCCAGCAAGGTGGAGGTGGAGTACTGGTTTGGGCTGGTATCATCAAAGATATGCTTGTGGGGCCTTTTCGGGTTGAGGATGGAGTCAAACTCAACTCCCAGTCCTACTGCCAGTTTCTGGTAGACACCTTCTTCAAGCAGTGGTACAGGAAGAAGTCTGCATCCTTCAAGAAAAATATGATTTTCATGCAGGACAATGCTCCATCACATGCATCTAAGTACTCCACAGCGTGGCTGGCAAGAAAGGGTCTAAAAGAAGAAAAACAAATGACATGGCCTCCTTGTT
Organism: Oostethus manadensis; assembly: GCA_024372805.1. NCBI lineage: Eukaryota > Metazoa > Chordata > Actinopteri > Syngnathiformes > Syngnathidae > Oostethus > Oostethus manadensis. The sequence goes on along the minus strand of QODF01000132.1, from coordinate 3,338,795 downwards.
CAACTAATCTGAACCCCATAGAGAACCTGTGGTCCATCATCAAATGTGAGATTTACAAGGAGGGAAAACAGTACACCTCTCTGAACAGTGTCTGGGAGTCTGTGGTAATGTTGATGGTAAACAGATGAAAACACTGACAGAATCCATGGATGGCAGGCTTTTGAGTGTCCCTGCAAAGAAAGGTGGCTTTATCGATCACTCATTTGTTTTTGTTTTGTTTTTGAATGTCAGAAATGTATATTTGTGAATGTGTAGATGTTATATTGGTTTCACTGGTGAAAATAAATAATTGAAATGGGTATATATTTGTTTTTTGTTAAGTTGCCTAATAATTATCCACAGTAATAGTCAGATGAACACACGGATATCCTCCTAAAATAGCTAAAACTAAAAACAAACTAAAAACTACTTCCAAAAATATTCAGCTTTGATATAAATGAGTTTTTTGGTTTTATTAAGAACATGGTTGTTCAATAATAAAATTAATCCGCAAAAATACAACTTGCCTAATAATTCTGCACTCCCTATATTTCTAATTCAACCTAAAGTGTTGGTTTATTTAAATAAAACGTGAACGTATTTGCCATGAATTGTTGTTGAAATGTAAACCCGATTCTCTTACAAAAAGCAAAGGAAATTTCAGAAACTTCACCTGCACCGTCCAGTATCCAGCTATTTATTTCACCGTCAGTCTGCTTGAATTTTTAACGAAAAAGTTACTGAATCGTTTTAAATGATCCAAGATCGTACTTAAATCGAATCGGCAACTACGAATCATGAATTGAATCGAATAGTTGTTAAAACAAATCGTTACACCCCTAGTGACTTGCCTTTTCATACCGTATGCCTTTATGTGTAAATGTATTGGTCGATTCATGAATCACACACCTATGGGCGTCAGTTTCTTGTTAGAGAACCGTAAGTTGAGCAAAAAGTACTGAACAAGAAACCTTTTGGCATTAAAAAGTTGAGAGAAGGATGAAGAATGAAGTTAACCTCATGTTAGAAAGGTAATATTTTCCTGCTCTGTTGTGTAAAAATGATTTTTCTTATAAGTGTAAAAGGTTAAAGTTCATTTTAGCTTCATCGTGAAATTTCACACAAACTGACTTTTGGGGTGGCGGGGTCCACCTGCAATGGTCACCAGTCAATCCCAGGGCACATATGAACATGTAATTACTAATGAGTAATACCATGTGACATTTTTGGAAATTGCATATTGAAATGACAGTAACTCCACCCCATTATGATTTAGAAAAGAGGTGAGGAATAACCTGCGCCAAGTCACCACAGCTAATTCAAACCTTTCAATCAAAGACTATGTTTAATTTAAGATGGGGAAAGCATGACATCTGCACAAGCAACCTGTAGCACAGCATAAACATGTAGGCTGACAGCAACCACACATATATATATGTTATATGCATTACTGGCGGAGGTATAAGCCCTTGGGGGACAGTCATACATGTTTGAATATTATCACTAAAGGTGGATATGAAACATTTCACACCACGCTGACCTCCTTTCACACATTTAGAGAGATACTGCAGCATCGCCCTGCTCCATCTGCTATAAGCATTAACTGCTCCAAGTCAACATGTTGATTGGCATAGCTCAGTCTTATCCAATTGGCATTCATCTGCTTGATTCCCTGTGCTGTTAAAGGTGGGAAACCAGCCAGTGATTCAAAAATGTGCCCACAGTATTCATTTGAATTCATAATGAACGAATCACCTGGCGAGGCGCTGCGGTTTCATACAATGCTGAACTATTTTAAAGGCATGCTTATGACAGTAAAGTCCAAATGCGCTGGCCTCTTTGTCTGGATCCCGACTTACCCGGTGTTACAGATGGATGAGAGACTGTGTGAACACTTGCACAGAAAAACAAGTTTCCACATGAAGAACAAAGCACCAGATGGCAAAACAAACAACTCCGTTTTGATTGGTGCATTTAGTGGTGTGCGTCAGAAACAAAAAGACAAAAAAGAGTGGGCATGCAGCTTGGAAAACAGGTAGGCAGGTAAGCCCACAGAACACTTCACACCAATGTAGCGAACCGAGGAAAGTTGATAATACAGCTCAGGTCAAAAGCTTACATACACTCAAGTGGACAGGCTCAAATATATATAGGGCATATTCATACACAGCTCAATATAATAGACCGATTAAAGGCTCAGGATGTTTTTCCAGTTCATGTGGTGTTTAGAGCGCAAACCAGTAAATTTACAAGACACTGAATTTGAGGTTTTTATTAGCTCTAAGTTGTAATCAAAATGAGAAAGAAATTAAATAAAAAAATAGAATTACTCAAATTAACTTTAGAAAGATGTTTATTTTAATTGAGATGCATCTGAACATAGTCATCTAAACTTCATAAGATTTTGGAATGTCTTGGAATTTGACATGGCGAAGCTACAGTATATTGACTTCTTGTTAATGATCATAATTGACTGCAGCTGATAGTGTCTCTTTGGCAACAAAAAAGGATTTGTTTGATGGCACTCTTTACATTGACCAATACTTAGAACAATGGGAAAGTCCAAAATGCTCAATGAAGCGGTAATAAGGAGAATAGTTTTTTGGGGGGGGGGATTTTCCAAAAACATCAGTATTATCTTTCTATCATAGAATAAGCGCCATTCAAATAAATCATCACGCCCAAATTAATAGGACATGAAAGCATGATGAGTGAAAACATCTGACCAGAACTATATGTGGTACAATACTCAACAATCTAAGCTCCTTTTGCCAAATGTACTCATTCCAAAGGGACAAATATTCCAATGGGCCACTTACGTTAGTTATTAAAGCTGTACTGTAGCTTGTAATGTACTGATGTACAATGGATAATTGTGTAAGGGACAGTTACTTTTCCTAAATATTACCTGAAAGTGAGATCATTTTCAAAAGGTACTGACACACTGCAGCTAATCAGTGACACAGACATCCATATTTTATCGCTAATGCCCATGAATATAGGTAATAACTTGCCATAGTTACACACGATGAAATTACTCACGCCTCCTGAGTGTGAGAATGACTCAAATCCGCTTTGAGTCATTCTGTGAGTAGAAGGGCATCCCCCGTGAAAGGGGGTGGACTGAGGGAGATACCATATATGGTCACTATTAGGTACAATACGCATTTAGTAGTGAAACAGGCCAATATTTATACCCCACACAACTGCAAAGTACTGCAATAAACAGCATTAACAAAGCAAAACACATAGCATAGCTTTATCATTGTGTAGGTGCACCTAATGTTGCAGTCAGCGTATACATGCCAAGAATCTTAATTTCTTGCATGGCAGTGATGTGTTATTTTATTATAGAATTTAAAAAGGTGTGTTGTCAGGAAAGCATCGACAGTGTACAGTATTCCTATAAGAACACGAATGGAACTCCCCCATAAATGTGTGACACACCAGGTGTTATTTGCATTAGTCTGCCATATTGAACCCACTCTCAGCTGAAAAAGAGTACCGAACAGACATCGAGTTTATGTGTACAGTTTGTCCAGCTTGGACCCACAATTCCACATTTAGAGTAGAGTGGCTGTGATATGTGCAGCAAACAAGTGGCAACCTCTTGAAATAACCTGAGGCGGCCTGTCCTAGTAAAATAATTGATGTGTTCCACATATCATATGAAAGCCAATCTCACACTCCTTAAAAGTTCAATTATTGGGCGCATCCCAAATTGGCATGTGCTTCTCAAGGATGTGGGCAGACGACAGGCTGCTCACATCCTTCCTCACGAGGAGAGCATGACTGCCAATGCGTGCTGTGAGCAAACAATTCTAAATAAGGCACACGGAAGCTGACGTTATGAGGCAGACGGACAACTTCACACCTTCAAACATGAGACCAGGCCTTCTCTTTCCACTGATGACGGTGTGAGCTGCTGGTTAATGTCTATTTAAGTTATCCATTTACAAACTTAATAGATAAAAATGGCCTGTTTTGGTAGAGATGAAGACCTCATTCTGTTTTTTTTTTTTACCACTAAGAAATGCAGTCTAACACCCAAAAATGTTCTACCCATTGAAGTGCAAGTGGTGGAGATGTTAACAAAAGAATCCACTTCATCTATAAGGCCAGTTTGCTTCTCTCTCAATGTCGCATCCATTAATAGTACTTGGAGCAAAATCTGTCTCCATCTGTGAACACACTCCCTCCCACACAGAGTTTGTCAGTTTGATGTAGGCAGGGGTCAAAGATCCTCTACACAAGCTCATGGAACATTCTCACGCCACACAACATATATCACAGATGGCGTTGGCTCTACGTCAGAAGGTTTCCACAATTGCCACCACATGGGTCCGAATGACGAACCGCATCATGCGGGCACTTGACCTTCGATGTTGACTGATTTTGTCTCGTTAAAACAAATGCCTATCAGAACAAGTGATCTGGTCAACACCTAAACCAGGGCGGAGCACGTCCCCGACCTGGATAGGAGGTCTCACTTGTAAAATTATGTTATTGTGAGCTTTGTTATTTGGGTTTAAAAGGCCCGGTCACATGCCCCTCAATTCTGCAAAAAGTATGAGGTAACAATTCATTTTAATTATATATTTTCCCATGTGTAATCAATATTAACATAAACGTACAAGTCTAAATATATTAAATGTTCTTTTTACCCCAAAATGTGCAAATCAATAATTCATGTCACAATATATTTATAAATACCTTTTGATAAATTCATTTTCTGTACAGCTTATCCTCATCAGGGTCGTGGGTATGCTGGAGCCTATCCCAGCTGGCTTTGGGCGAGAGGAAGGGTACACCCTGGACTGGTTGCCAGTCAATCGCAGGGCACATAAAGACAAACATTCACACTCTAATGGACAATTTTAATACTTTGTAAAACATATTTGTTATATGTATAGGGCTGCAACCTAATTTTCTTAGTCAATTAATCTGATGCTAGCTGTTTCGATTAATTAGTAGGCCCTAGGTCAGTGCTTCTCAAATAGTGGGGCGGGCCCCCCTAGCGGGGCACGGTGGACTGCCGAGGGGACATGAGAGGCAGGGAGTACTTTTAAATGTTACTGCAGACTTGCCAACATGTACACTTTTATTGTACTCAACATGCAATTTGACTCTTAAATACACGCGTAGGCTTCATAGCTCTCCATTTTGTTGCATTTTCCTGGTTGCACTTTTGAGTTCAGTCTGTACGGTATAGATTCATGAATAGATGATAGCAGTTTTCTCAGTAGTATTTCAGTTCAGGCAAATTCCAATATCAGCTACAAAAAAAAGAAAATCTGGAACTTTAAGTGTACTGTTGCAGATTTTCTGTTAAAGAAAAACAAAATTATTTAATATTTTTCCAGAGAACACCGGTGTCGTTTGAATCATTTATTACTTAAAAATAAGCCTCATGTGTTCATTGTTTGTACAGTACAAATTTATTATACTGTATTTATGTAAATGAAGGCCCATTTTCTTTTAAATGCAATTTAGCTGCCATGATAATTGTGTTGTATTGAAACATTGATGTGCAGGGTTTCATTACATTGGGTATTCATATGAGCTAGTTTATTTGATGCAATTTAAGGCAAAATAAGGTTCGGACACTTGCTGTGAAAAAGAATTGCATAACTGGACCTTACTTAATTTGAACTGAAGATCCCTGCTCTAGATGGAACAAATCAATCACAAGATTATTGAATTTTTAAATTAAAATTAATTAAATAGCATAATAGTAATAGTAATAATAATTGGATAATAGATGAAATTCATTGTTGCAAATGTACTATTTTATTCATCCATCCAAGTCAGGTCTCAGGATAGCATCCTAAGCAGGGAAGCCCATACTTCCCTCCTCCCAGTGGATCCCCAAGGCCAGTTGAGAGACATAGTCTCTCCAAAAGGTCCTGGGTTTTCCCTGTGGCGTCCAGGAGCCATCCTCACCAGATGCCCGAGCCACCTTATCTGGCTCCTCTCAATGTGGAGGAGTAGCGGTTCTACTCAGAGTCTTTCCCAAATGACAGTGCTTCTCACCCTATCTCTAAGGGAGAGCCAGCCACCCTGTGGAGAAAACTCATTTCGACAGCTTGTACCCCGCAAGCTTGACTTTTCGGTCACTACCCAAAGATCATGACCGTAGGTGAGAGTAAAGACGTAGATCGACCGGTAAACTGAGAGTTTTGCCTTTCAGTAAGCTCTCTCTTAATATTTGTCATTAATTATTAATATTACATTTTATGTGCATCTTTATTTCTCCATTTCCCTTTAACATTTCACACGCTATATAGTAATTTTCACTCATATTAGCATTTCATTATGTCGGACAACTTTTCTTTCTTTCCTTCATCGCAGCATAAACCGGTTATCCATTCCTACACATTCTATTATTTTCTCTTTGGTTAAAAAATGGTGACACTTTAAATGTAAAAATGTAAGCAAACTAAATACTGTAATGTCCACAATAAAAAAAGATTGTGAACGTCAGTAATCATATCATAATACTGTAATCATCAGTAATAGACATAGAGCAGTGACACGCGGTGAGGGTTATGATTGGTGAGGCACTGACTACAAACATGAACCCAAAATAGAAGATAAGCCTATATTTCAATTTTGACCTTAATTGAAACAATTAGGTGTTCTAAAATCTTAGACCAACTCAACACTGCCACATGCTGGTGCGGCACGGTACATACCAGACTCTACTGTGCACGTTTAGTGGCTTTTCTGGTCGATAAGAAAGACTAAATGTCACATACTTTCATTATAAAGTATATCTATCTATCTTTCTAAATATACGAAACAGTCTGTTAAACGTCAGTACGTGCAGTACATGTGTGATAAAACGTATATTATTGGCGATGCAATGACGAAACAGCAATGTCTCTTGTGTGGAGCCACGGACCAATCACAGGCTGCCTGAGTGGATGCGGGGCGTGGTCTCTTAAAGCATCATGGGAGCGACGACTCAACGTGACTCTCGTAGCTGCGCTTCCTATGCATTTGCACAGGAAAGATGGAAATTTAGCTATTTTAATGATTGAATCACTGAAATGATTGGATTGAAAAATGAAATTAATGCAAAACATGAACCATTGAACTAAAATGTAAAAATATAATGTAATAAGTATTTTTTTGTAATATTTCACATGAAGTGAAAAGGAAAGACCACCAGGGGGCAGTGCGGCTCTGCCTCACTTGCCTACCCTGACCGCACGTCACTGATATAGAGATGGGGTAGGAACTTCTTCCTACTCCTTTTCAGTAACTACGTCATGTTCCCTAATGTAAACTATTAAGAATGCCTGAAATAAACCATACCATAAAAGTGATAAACACGCTAAAACTTTTCCAATAAATCACAATATTACAAAGTGTTTATAAATCTCCCCGGGTGTTTTAAGTTAGTGTAAAATGAAAAATAGGAGTGAGCAGAATCTGCTACTGTGAGATCAACAAGTGAGTGATTCCATGTGCAGTTAGTGGCAGAGAATGCAGACTGTGGTGAACTCTAGATCTGAGTATGGACAACAGGAGTCACATTGTGAATGAGGAGCAACGGACCCAACTCAACTCAACAGGTCCACTTGGTGCAGGTTTTACGGTAGCGTCTTGTATCTGCAGGCGGGTGCGGCAAATACAGGAAGCACACAGCAGCCTGAGGGGCTCCGTCTCGTCGAATAAGATTTTTAACGGCATGGATGTACTCATCAGTCAGCTGAGTGGCATTGTTCGGAAATGTTTCGGTCCAATCACTCTTCTGGTTCTCCATTTACTCGCCCTCTCTTCCTTGTCCCAGCCAGTGCAGCGCCACCTCCTGGTCCGAGGGGATCATCTTCACCTGTGCCAATATCCTGAGCTCCTCCAGCATCATTCATAGCTTCGCCTCTTCCTCGGCCTGTAGATGGACACCCTCCTCTACATAGAGGAAGAGGCGCAGTTTGGCCTGGCTCTACGCACGGGTTTCATGCAGCACGCAGGCCAGCTGCAGCAGAAATAGGGAGCAGATGTCGACGTAACTACGTCTGTTTGGTCGGAGCAGATTCAGGGGCCAAACATCGACAAATAGTCCCGCCATGCCTTGGTGAGGGCCAGCCTTTTTTGCTGAACCTAACACTTCTTCCCGGTGGAACTGGCTGAAATATCGAGCCTGTGCCACATTTTTCACCCATTTTAACAGCATCTGTTATGACTGGCACGTACTCCTCTTCCTCCAAGTCTTTAGGTCCTTCAGCATCACGTACATGAGGAAAGAAAGGGGACTTCTGTTCTCCCAGGTCTTAGTTTGGCTATAGTGCATCCAAACCACGGCCTGTAGGCAGAATCATTTTGCCTTGGAGAAGGTCTTCAGGAGGGGAGTTGTCATTGTCACATTCCGCCTAGAAACAGTTATAGCAAATTAGTTTATTTGTCTTTTAAAAACAAAATCAATGAAACTCACAACAATGCAGAGACAACAGTAACAGCCAAAGCTTGTGATGAACAGAAGGTCCTGAACTCCACGTCGAACAGAGTCAGCTAGGGTAAGGTTAACAAATGCCTTGATGTTCAGATGGTCTACTAAGGACAGCCACAAGTCATAACGGCTCTGCAAAGGATCAGAGAGCAACTCATCTGTAGAACCACACATGAAGTGAAGTGAGTCATCAGCGGTAAAGCTACTTAGGTGACTACTTAGGCTACTTAGGAAACAATGTGTGACGCTAAGAGAATATACGTCTACAAATTTAGAGATATTATGGGGCATACCCCAAGGATCAATTTTGGGACCAAAATTATTTAACCTATACATTAATGACAGCTGCAAAGTGACAAAACACCTAAAGCTAGTACTATTTGCAGATGATACTACCGCCTTTTGCTCTGGAGAAAACACACAAGAGCTAATAAGAAAAGTTTCCGATGACATGATTACTCTAAAAAAATGGTTTGAAAAAAACAGATTATCCTTGAATCTAAGTAAAACTAAAATGACGCTATTTGGTAATAGGAGAAGATTACTACTTACTTGTGATACTCGTGAGAAAATACAAATTGACGGGGAGGAAACTGAGGGAAAATTAACATACATTTTTGAGTGTCATAATTGATGACAGAATGAGTTGGAAACCTCACATCAAAAAGATAAAGTAGCAAGAAATACTTCAATACTGGGTAAAATAAAATTTGTCCTGGATCAAAAATTACTCCAAACTCTGTTGTTCTCTGGTGTTACCATATCTAACTTATTGTGTGGAAATACGGGCAAATAACTACAAAAGTACACTTCACTTGCTTGATGTACTGCAAAAAAGATCAATTAGGATAACACATAACGTGCCGTATAGAGAACATACAAATCCACTGTTTCAAAAATCACAATTATTAAAATTTGCTGATCTTATAAACCTTCAAACCGCTAAAACAATGCATAAAGCAAACAACAACCAAAGAATGTTATACAGTTTTTCTCAACAAGAGAGGAGAAATATGATCTTAGGAATAAACTAAACTTAAAACACAAATATGCAAGAAGAATACTAAAAACCTTTAGTACTTCGGTATGTGGAAGCAAACTATGGAATAGATTAAGTAAAGAAGTAAACCAATGCTCCAATGAGTGACTTCAAAAAACATTACAAACAGTTGATGTTTACAAAATAAAAGGAAGAAGAGTCGTGAAATATTGTGTACATCCAAGGCCATATTACTTCATTCCTTGGAGAGTCAATTTTCTTTCTGTTGACTGTCAATGCTATGTTAGTTACTATCACCTTATACTAGGAACTTTTCATCCTAGTGAGAACATTGTCTGTACAACAACGTTTTGTTACAATTGTTATACACCATTCATCACTATTATCACTATTATTATCATTTATTATGAGTGTCATTCATCAGGACGGCAATGTAATTTATTTACCATGACAAGGACTACTATTTAACACACTGTCACATTACCTTACTTATGCATTTAAACTTAGTAACTGCAGGAAGTCTACAAATGTATTGAAATAGGGGGGTAGGATTTAATAAGCTTTGCTTCTTCCTACTCCTTTTGGACATTTGGAACTGTCAAGTGTATTAAGTGATGTATTCCAATGTTATTTACATGCATGTTCAAATAAAATTAAACCAATACAACATACTACAAAATTTGCTCTCTAGCTGATTTGAATCCAAACCATAGGTGGAGCGCCAACCATAGGTGGAGCGCCAACCATTAGCGCCTTGGCAGCCAATAAGGCAGAAAGGTGCGATGTGCAGTACTGTACATCTTTCTTACCAAATAATCCCAGCTTTACATGACCCAGTACATAAAGACCACTCTTCTTCAGGTCATTATTGAAAGACAGAAGACCGACACAGCTACGAGGGTTCGCCACCATTAGTAGCACCAGAGACCTCCAAAATTTAACATGATCCTTACGCACATCCAACATCAAGGGATACTTGCGGACCTGAGGTGTGAGATGTGTGTGTGTAGGCAGTTAAAATTGAGGAGCCGAAACTGCGTGACACCATGTGTTACAGGCTTCCCAGGAGCGAACCCTCGGACATGGACAGAAGAGGCAGGTTACAGCCGGTGTACTGGTATTTAATGTTCATAGAAGAAAACAGAAAGTGATGGTGCTGTCGCGCAGGACTGGGGAATGAGCACCATGAGCCGTAGGACATGCACGAGCCTCCGGATTGCCAACCTGGTTAGTCGGGCCACGGGACGGACCGTCGGGGAGACGCTGGAGCGAGAGGCTGGAGTGAAGTCCAAAACTGCAGGAACAAGAGAGTTGATTTGGGAAGAAGAACAACGTGCGAGCCCATACATGAGCCTTCCTGAGTGAAAGAGAATAATCCAGCGTCTTCCAGGTGCGAGCCCTCTTCTTATCAAGGGTGTCCGCAGATTACGTGCAGGTGCGTCCCGTGCCCCCGCCTCCAGTTCCCATGGCAGCTCTTGCAACCCAAAGCACACGCCCAGGAGAAGGCAAGGGAGAAAACACAGAGAGCAACGCAAGTGAACGTAACTGTACCCCCACCCCACCCCCCCTTAACGGACGCCCCCTGGCTTCTCCGGAAAGCAGGCGTAAAAATCGGCGAGGAGGTCCGGATCCAGCGATAGGACTGCCCGTGTGTTGCGCCAGGCCAGGCGGGCACGTCGTAAGTGGGCGGATACTGAGGGAACGGCCGACTCAGACTCGAGAGATGGAAACGCTGGAGGTTGATAGCCATAGGCGGCGTGGAACGGAGAGATTCCCGTAGCGGAGCTGGTGAGAGTATTATGGGAGTACTCTATCCAGGGGAGATTGACGGACCACGATGCCGGCTGCTGATGGCACACACAGCGGATAGCGGCCTCCAGGTCCTGATTAGCACGTTCCGTCTGGCCGTTGGTCTGTGGGTGGTACCCCGAGGACAGGCTGGAAGAGGCGCCCAAGGCCTTGCAGAACGCCTTCCAAACCGCAGAGGTAAACTGCGGCCCGAGGGCAGCCTGGGTAGAGCGATGAAGTGGACCATTTTGGAAAACCTGTCGACGATCGTGAGCACCACCGTGATTCCGTTCGAGGGAGGAAGACCCGATACAAAGTCCAGCGCTACATGGGACCATGGGCGGGACGAGATGGGAAGAGGACGTAACAATCCCGCGGGCGCCTTGTGGGAGGACTTATTGCGGGCGTAAACCGTACAGGCGGCCACAAACTCCCTCACGTCCGCCCGGAATGATGGCCACCAGAACCGTTGGGAGAGCAAGAATGTTGTGCGGCCTACCCCAGGGTGGTAGGCCATCCTGGATCCGTGCGCCCAGAGAAGCACCTCCGGGCGAAGCCTTGGTACCACGAACAGTCGACCCGTCGGGCCTCCCTCTGGCGGGGTGTAGTCCACAAGGGCCTCCGCCACCTGTTTTTCCACGTCCCACTGTAAGGCTCCCAGGATCCGGGATTGGGGAATGATTGTCTCCAGGCGGGGGTCCTCTACAGGTGGTGAAAACATTCTGGAAAGGGAGTCCGGTTTGCCATTCCGGGAGCCTGGCCGAAACGTTATAGTGAAGTTGAAGCGGGTGAAGAATAGCGCCCATTGTGGCTGACGAGGGTTGAGTCTCTGAGGCGTGCGAAGATAGGCCAAGTTCTTGTGATCTGTGAACACCACAAAAGGAAGTTGGGCGCCCTCCAGCCAGTGCCTCCACTCCTGCAGCGCGAGTACAACCGCCAAAAGTTCCCTGTTGCCAATGTCGTAATTGCGCTCTGCTGAGGTCAGACGACGCGAGAAGAAGGCACAGGGGTGCAGCACCCGGTCCTCGGCGGAGCGCTGGGAAAAGGCCCCCACGGCGGTGTCGGAGGCGTCCACCTCAACAAAAAATTGCGAAGACGGATCAAGGTGATGAAGAACAAGGGCACTGGTAAATAACGTTTTAAGCGTGGTGAAGGCGGTTTCGGCGTCCGGGGTCCATGTAAAACGTACCTTGCTGTATGTGAGCCTCGTCAGCGGTTCCACCACCTTACTGAAGTCACGGATAAACCGTCGGTAGAAGTTTGCGAACCCAAGGAACCGCTGGAGCAGCTTCCTTGATGTAGGAGTGGGCCACTCGGCCACAGCCTGCACCTTGGCTGGGTCGGTAGTAAGTTGGCCCTTTCCGACGATAAAACCCAAAAAAGGGACCGAGGTGAAGTGAAACGCGCACTTCTCAGCCTTCACGAATAGTTTATTCTCGAGCAGCCTACGGAGAACTAATCGAACCTGCTGAGTGTGCTCCTCGAGTGTCCGGGAAAAAATCTGGATGTCGTCTAGGTAGACGAACGCAAATCGGCCGATCATATCCCGCAAAATGTCATTAAAAAAACTCTGGAATACCGCCGGTGCGTTCATAAGACCGAACGGCATCACGATGTACTCAAAGTGCCCCAGCGGAGTGTTGAATGCCGTCTTCCACTCAACGCCGTCGCGAATCCGCACCACGTGGTAGGCGTTGCGTTGGTCGAGCTTTGAAAACCAACGAGCCGAGTGTAGCGACGTGAACGCCGAGTCTCGCAAGGGCAGCGGGTACCGGTTTTTAACGGGGATCTCGTTCAGAGCACGGTAGTCGATACAGGGGCGCAGAGAATTGTCCTTCTTTTTCACAAAGAAAAACCCCGCCGCCAACGGAGACGAGGACGGGCGAATGAGACCGGAGGCGAGGGAGGAGGAGATGTATTCCTCTATGGCCTCCCTCTCCGGCCGGGAGATGTTATAGAGGCGGGAGGTGGGTAGTACCGGTAGTCCCAAACGCTACACGGCCCCTGTCGCAGTTTGAGAAGTGTGCGTGCTGCCTCCCGACCCGGAGGGGTGCGGTGGAAGATCTGCTCCAGCGCTGAAGCAAAGGCGGCGTAGGAGGAGCACGCGGCCGAACGACGGTGCCACTCCGCAGTGGCCCACGCTCCCGCTCGTCCAGACAGGTGAGAAACCACAAATGCCACCTTCGCTCGCTCCAAGCGGAAGGCGGTTGGCAGTAGTTCAAAATGTAATTCGCACTGGGTTAGGAACGCGCGTACGTCACCGTCGCCCAAGAACCTCTCCGGCCGGGACAGCTGCAGGCTAGCGGTGGAACAACTGTCTATGGGAGGTGGGGGGAGCGGCCTGGTCCGGGGGGGTCACCTCAGTGGCGGTCGGAAGAGTGTGCAGCTGCAACGCCGACAGCAAGGTCTGGATCCTACCCTCGAGAGCCTCCAAACGAGAGTCCTGGCGTCCCGCCATGTCTCTGATACCTTGTCCCAGGGCGTCGAACTGCTCCTCCTGTCTGTTGAGGCGTTGCCCCAAATGGCGGAGCGCGAGCCTGCTGGTGTCCACTTCCGCAGGGTCCATACTTTTGGCTGGATTATTCTGTTACGGGCTTCGCAGGAGCGAACCCTCGGACGTGGACAGAAGAGGCAGGTTAGAGGCGGTGTACGGGTATTTAATGTTCATAGAAAAAAACAGAAAGCGATGTTTCTGTCGCGCAGGACTGGGGAATGAGCACCATGAGCCGTAGGACATGCACGAGCCTCCGGATTGCCAACCTGGTTAGTTGGGCCACGGGACGGACCGTCGAGGAGACGCTGGAGCGAGGCTGGAGTGAAGTCCAAAACTGCAGGAACAAGAGAGTTGATTTGGGAAGAAAAACAACGTGCGAGCCCATACGTGAGCCTTCCTGAGTGGAAGAGAATAATCCAGCGTCTCCCAGGTGCAAGCCCTCTGCTTAGCAAGGGTGTCCGCAGATTACGTGCAGGTGCGTCCCCGTGGCCCCGCCTCCAGTTGCCTTGGCAGCTCCTGCAACCCAAAGCACACGCCAAAGAGAAAGCAAAGGAGAAAACACAAAGAGCATCGCAAGTGAACGTAACACCATGGGCAGAACCACTCCGTCGGCTGAGCACGGCTAAGTAGCTCTGCTCACCGTGTGACACGAGTCCCGCCACCCCAAAAATGAATGTGAGGTGTCTGTGAGTCTATTTATAGTGAATAACATTACAATATAACAAGAATTTGTTTCTAGTGTGTTTGGGGTCTTTGGGCTCTAATTTCATAGACCACGCGCAGGCGAAGCGCAAGCGAAGGGGCGTGTTTTAGGCGCCTTTCGCAATTTCGTGCCAGGCGCAGCTTGACATAAGTACACCTCGATCCTTCCGAACGGTGCAAGTGGCAAAGATGGAAGAGAGAAGGCGTGACTGGGTTTAACACTGCCGGGTCAACTCTTCACCAATCAAATGAGCTCCTCTCCTCACCTTAAAATGCGCCGCTGGCGAGTTTCGTTGAATATGGATGAAGGCAGCGGAAGACAGCCAAACTTCTCCCAGACAGAAAGTGATGTTTTGGTCCGGGAGGTCCAAGCTCGCAGTGGCCGAATTTATGGTCACGCGGGCAGACCTCCACACGCTGATGATGCAAAAGTGGCCTGGGAGGAGATTACAAGTATCGTAAATCAGGTTTGCCCTGACGTACTGACAACCGTTGCCCATCTTAAAAAACGATTTCATGATGTCAGAAGGAGGGCAAAACAAAAACTGTCAGTATTCAAATGCAATGTATTTTTATTTTTCCCTGATATTCTAATGCTAACATTAACATGTTAATAAACACAAGATGTGAACAATCAGCGACTGTTGAGACACAGAGAAGAGGTACAATTATTTACATTACTTCTTCCTAGTCCTTTCCATGTTGAATTGTGCAATTATAAAACAACTAAGTTCTAATTACTTTACCGTACCTAAAGTAAACAGGCCAAGTTCACAGCAGCATACACCAACAAGACAAAGATGGTTACAATGCCTGCAATGGTGTTCAATTTTCCAGCAAACACCACCATCTAGTGGCAAACAATGAATCAAATTGACCTGAAACGTTCTCTAGTTTGTAATTACATTTACAGTAATTTAATTGTATTTTTACCTGGCAAACAAAAAATAATTTCAGTTTCCTTTTAATTATAATAATTAAATTTTTTATTTAAATTTTATATATAAAGGAAGTATGTCTTATTTTGAATGGAGCTTTATTTTTATGATGTATCTGCAAGCTAGGAGTGTAATCTTCTACCTGTACAAGCAACCAAGAGACAAGCACTGAGGCCCAGGGGTTACCACTGGGTGAGGTCTTTTTCTTGAGAGCCAGGACACCACCTGTACCAATAAAAAAAACCAACACACCCCCACACACACACACACAAAAGTATGTCCTTCTGTTGATTATCATGGTTGTCAATGAGATAAACAACTGCGTCATCGGCACTGGATCAGAACACATGGTGTTAGAATGTGTGTTTCTGCAGAGAAAACCAACACTGCAGGCCATCTGTTGTGAAATGGCCCCTCCCAAATGAACATGCCTCAGTCAACAACAATGACAGGAAATTAATAACAACAAAAATGAGTTCATTTGCTTGCACTTCTCACAGGATGTCTGGCTATTTAGGTAATGAATCGGCTAAGATTAAACCTGTATCTAAGAACCTAGCCGGAAGACGAGAGACATCATCTAGCGGTGAGCATGACCTTAACGATCATCATGAGTCATTCAATCATTTCACACTAAAGAAAACTGCCAGGGTATTAATCAACTAGTGACATCACACTGACATTAGCTGCCATTTAGTATGCTGTACTAAAGCACAGGGATGACTTGCAAACACGGTCTTACCAAACAGGTCGTCTTTGTAGAGGGCGTCCAGGATACTGAAGGCTCCAATGAGGTTACTCATGTCAGCTGACACGGGTGAGGAGTAAATACCAACTGTGACAAGAGGCGGCCAAATGTTGATGGCACCCACGAAGCTGTAGCCCTTTGGAGAAGGCAAATAAAGATGATGGATAGAATTCCGGCCGTACGGTGGATGAGTGGGTTGCATGTTGGCCTCACAGTCAGGAGGTAGAGAGTTTGAATCTTCATTGGGCATCTCTGTGTGGAGTTTGCATGTTCTCCCCGTGCGTGCGTGGGTTTTCTCCAGGTACTCCGGTTTCCTCCCACAGTTCAAAAACATGCATATTAGTTTAATTGGCGACTCTAATTTGTCCTTTAGAGTGTGAATGTTTGTCTGTCTGCCCTGCGATTCACTGCCAAACAGTCCAGGGTGTACCCCGCCTCCCACCCGAAGTCAGCTTGGATAGGCTCCAGCATACCCGCGACCCTAATGAGGATAAGCGGTATAGAAAATGGATGGATGGATAGTTCCTTTTCTGACAAGCATTTACTCCCTTGTTTCGATATTTTTCTGACAATTGGGTCCCTGCTAGCATTCCCCACTTATTATATTTTAGTACATAGAGTATTGAATCCATATACTATTTCTGGGTCACAGTGGTAACTGTCTAAGATGTCTGTCCCTTTCAGCTCCACCGGGGTGACCCAGGTGGGTTAAGCGTCAAACACACACACACAAAAACAGCACTTCTTACTTACAATCGTCTTAACACTGCTGTGCTCCCCTGGGGAGTTCTGGGCGTCTGAAAGGTTAAATACTATGGTCATTTAAGTATATTGTACATCACAGCAGCAACAGAACCAATGTATAAGTGATGAGGAGCCAAGTGTTCAGCCACCACTAATATTTCATTGTAACACATGAGCTTCACACTAACAGCTGAGTAGCCCATGCAACATTGGGAAGTAATTGCAGATGTTGATAAAGCTGCTGGATCTTTGGTAGGGATGAGAGGACCATCTTTCCAGACATGTTGGATCTTGTCATGTTTACTGTGCAACCGTTGAACATGACAGCAAACACTGTAACAAAACTCATAATTGTCCCAGTAGTGTAGTCGACGTCACGGGGCACACCTATTTCAACTATAAATCGTAAATAACACAAAAAAAACTCTAACACCATTTTATGGTTTTCTATACACGCCGTGGCCATGCAGTGACAGGTGCATTCATGAGAATATGTAATGCTTACGACAAATGTCCCGATGCACGTTTTTTTGGATTCTGACCCAATCGATTTTTTTTATAGTCTTTTCCAATCTGATCCTTTTATTTTTATAAACTTTTATTTCAAACATGAATTGAATATGGTTATTAAAATATCTCTTCACAGCATTAAAAATAATGCAAGGAAGGAGTTTTTTTTATTAATTAATTAATTATTGCAACCAAAGTATTGCTGAATTTACTTTATTACACAGCATGACCAACAATATTGTTTGGTTTTTGTCACCACCCTCTGAGACAGGCCCCTTAAGAAATCAAAGTCCATCCAATATAAGATAAAATTGGAAAAAATGGACATGAAAAATACTGTAGAAATTAGAATATCGTCTTGTTCAGTAGTGCAGTGTTGTTCTGCATGCTGGTTAGTGCAAGCTGGGAGTCAAGTGCGTAGAATTAGAAAACTATGTGGCAGGAGAGGAGAGGCAACCAGCTTTGAGGAGCATTTTGCCACACCTAGCATGCTGGAGTGTGTCCAGAATTACGGCAACCGGATCTTCGGCAAAAGCTGATCCATTCTTCAGGATTGGGAACTGTTGCCAAGCCGCTGTGTTTTGAAGCTTGGATTGTGGTGTTTCTGCTGCACCGAGTGGCAGTGTTACCTTGATGGAAAGATGTGGTGTAGAATGCGAGGAGGATATTGCACCAAGAGATTGCATCTCAACAAATGAAGAATTGTTAGCGCTAGCAAATGCTGCCGTGGTAGAAACCTTTTTCCACCTACTCAAGACAAACTACAAATGACACCCCAGACCAGCTGGACCAGACAAACCACTATCCATTGAGTAAGTCACCGGGATATCTCAGGGAGCACATAACACATGATATCATAACACAGTCCATCTAACGGTGTATAAACAAAACATGGAATGTGGGCTATTACTTCACAGATAACTTGGTTGTCGATTTGTAGTGCATATGCTTGTCCGTTTTTTCTTATTCAGTACAGACTGGTGTCATTTTGCATTGTTTTGGGGTGGACTCACTACCTCTCGCGACATCACTATGCCAGAAAAATAGTTATTCTAGTAATTCGTGTTAGCTGCTGCAGTAACAATGTTGCTGTAGCTTGGATTATATAAATGGTCAGTTTTGTAAATAGAACATTGTCGTTGTTTTTTTAGTGCTTTATAAAATATTATAATATATGATATTGTCAACTAGGTGTGTCCCTTTATATGCATTGTAAGAGGAAAACATGTGTGGAGGATTGTGGATAATGGCAAAATGGCTTGTTCTTAAATATTAAAATGTGTTTTATTCAGGCTCAAAAATATGATTCTGTATACTCATTTGTGCAAATGTAATCGTAAAACGGAGACTCCCACAAAGTCTGCCATTACATTAAAAGGGCCTCTGCATTGATGAACCTCATATCAACCAGAGGCCCATGGAGGGAGTGTCCACGTCTAAAACAAAAACTACTGTCATATCATATAGATGAGTTAAAGACAATGTCTAATCTACTCTATCTAATCTTAAACATGCTTGATTTAATGTCAGAACTTTAAGTAACAAATCCATACATTCATCCATTTCCCTCTGCTTATCCGAGGTCGGGTCGCGGGGGCAGCAGCTTAAGCAGAGAAGCTCAGACTTCCCTCTCCCCGGCCACTTCGTCTAGCTCTTCCCAGCAGATGCCGAGGCGTTCCCAGGCCAGCTGAGAGACATAGTCTCTCCTACATGTCCCAGGTCTTCCCTGAGGCCTCCTACCGGTTTGACGTGCCCTGAACACCTCCCCAGGGAGGCGTCCGGGAGACATTCTAACCAGATGCCCGAGCCACCTCATCTGCCTCCTCTCGATGCGGAGGAGCAGCGGTTCTACTCCGAGTCTCTCCCGGATGACAGTGCTTCTCACCCTATCTCTAAGGGAGAGTCCAGCCACCCTGCCGAGAAAACTCATTTCGGCCGCTTGTACCCGCGATCTTGTGCTTTCGGTCACTACCCAAAGCTCATGACCATAGGTGAAATTAGGAACGTAGATTGACCGGTAAATTGAGAGCTTTGCCTTTTGGGTCAGCTCTCTCTTCACCACGACAGACCGGTGCAGAGTCTGCATCACTGCAGACGCCGCAACAATCCGCCTGTCCATCGGGCGTTCCATCCTTCCCTCACTCGTGAACAAGATCCCGAGTTACTTAAACTCCTCCACTTGAGGCAGGACCTCATCCCTGACCCGGAGATGTCACTCCATCCTTTCCCGGGTGAGAACCATGGACTTGGACTTGTAGGTGCTGTTTCTCATCCCAGCCGCTTCACAATAAGCTGTGAACCGATCCAGTGAGAGTTGAAAGTCACTGCTCGATGAAGCCAACAGGACCACATTATCTGCAAAAAGCAGAGACTGAATCCTGCAGCCACCAAACCGAAACCCCTCAATGCCCTGGCTGCGCCTAGAAATTCTTTCCATTAAAGTAATGAACAGAATTGATGACAAAGGGCAGCCCTGTCGGAGTCCAACTCTCACTGGAAAAGTGTCCAAATTATTGCTGGCAATGCGAACCAAACTCTGACACTGATCGTAAAGGGAACAAACCGCCTGGATTAGGTGGTCCGATACCCCATATTCCCGGAGCACTCACCAGAGTATTCCCTGAGGAACACGGTCGAATGCCTTCTCCAAGTCCACAAAACACATGTAAACTGGTTGGGAAAAATTCTATGCCCCCTCAAGGACCCTGCCGGGAGTATAGAGTTTGTCCACAGTTCCACAACCAGGATGAAAACCACACTGCTCCTCCTAAATCCGAGATTCGACTATCCGGCAGTTCCTCCTCCCCAGAACCCCTGAATAGACCTTACTGGGAAGGCTGAGGAGTGTGATCCCACGATACTTAGAACACACCTTCTGGTCCCCCTTCTTGGAAAGCGGGCCCCCCCCTCCCAGTCTGCCAGTCCAGGGCACCGACCCCGATGTCCATGCAATGCCCCAGAGTCGTGTCAACCAAGACGCGCCTACAGCCTCCAGGGCCTTAAGGAACTCCGGGAGGATCTCTTCCACTCCAGGGGCCTTGCCACTAAAGAGCTTTTTGACCACCTCGGTAATCTCAGCCCCAGAGATAGAAGAACCCGCCTTAGAGTCCCCAGGCACTGCTTCCATGTTGGAAGATGTGTTGGTGGGATTGAGGAGGTCTTCAAAGTATTCCCTCCACTGGTCCACAACATATGGAGTCGAGGTCAGCAGCACACCGTCCCAACCATACACGGTGTTGACTGTGCACTGCTTGCCCCTCCTGAGATGGGAGATGGTGGTCCAGAATCTCTTTGAAGCCATCCGGAAGTTGTTTTCCATGGCTTCTCCGAACTCCTCTCACGTCGGAGTTTTTGCCTCAGTGACTGCAGAGCCGCAGACCGATTGGCCTGCCGGTACCTGTCAGCTGCCTCCAAAGTCTCATGAGCCAAAACGGCTCGATAAGAGTCTTTCTTCAGCTTGACGGCATCCCTCAAATCATTTTATTTCATTTTACAATCTTGCTTTAAAGCTGTCTTAATTGAGTCTGTGATTTGGGATTTTTTCGTCCTTTGGGCACGTGTCATTCAAAATGATGTTAAAACATACTTTCATGATTCATATTACCATTTAAAAACCACCACAGGTTTCTTTTATTGATGATTTTACTCAATTTCAGTTGTGTGTGCTGATTTTGTCTGTCATTACGGGTGTCTTCAATGTGCATGTGGATGTAGCAAATGACAGGTATGCTAGAGACCTCACTGCTGTCCTTGAAATGTGTGCACTAACTCACCTTGTGCCCCACAAATAGCAGAGTGCACACTCTTGATTTGATCATAACTAAGGGTGTTGCTATTTAAAATGTGAATGCTGTGGATGTTGCTTCATGATGCTTCTGATCACTTTGTGTTTTCTTTGATCTGTTTGTTACACCAAAACCAGCAAATGGGTCTGCAGTTGTTCAGGGAAGACTCATTAAATGACACCACAGGAACACAGTTTATGGCAAGGACTTGATTTGGAAACTCCCAATGTTCTCTGTTCTGTGCTCTTATACATCAAGTATGGTGAACGTATACCTTGTACCATACCACTGCTCCTGTCAAAGTTAGAATGGTTAAAAGTAGGCGACTGTATTGTTTGCTACAGTTAACAGATTAACAAACCCCCCCATTTTAACTGCCTTTGCACCTCTTTCTACATCGCAGTGCAATGAGTTTGGAATATTATTTCTTGACAAAGTTCAAGGTATAAAAACTTCAATCATTTCCACAACAGACATAGATATTCAGCACTAGATACCTGGGGTTGACACATTTGACACCTGTCAATGCCAAAACAGTTGAGATCTACAGTTTGAATTCATAAACCTTGTGCCTTGATGAGTTACCCGCTAGATTTCTCAAGTATGTTCCGAGCAGTTTGCTGCCACAACTCACTCATCTAGTTAACATCTTACTTCAGACTTGAACATTTCCAAAGGCCCTAAAAATGCCGTCCCTAAGCCTCTTCTGAAGAAGATCAGCCCATATCAAACCTAGGATTTGGTTAGAATTAAGAAAAGTCTTTAAAAAAACTGTATACGAACAGCTTTATTTATTTACTTTCTCCTCTCTAATGTGTTTGAATCTTTCCAGTCAGGATTAAGGCCACACCACAGCACTGGTACTGCTCTGATCAAGGCAACAAATGATATCGGTCTGATCAGAGATTCAGGCAAAGTCTCAGTTTTAGGTGTGTTAGACCTGAGTGCTGTCGTTAACATAGTTGACCGTGCTATCTTATTAAAGAGGTCTTGTACTGCTCGAAACTGGTTCAAGTCTGGAGGACAATAATTATTTTGTTGGTATTGGTAACTGTGTTTCAGACCAAATGGCTATGACCTGAGGAGTTCCCCAGTGGTCAATCCCATGACCCCCATTGTTCAATCTGTATAAGCTTCGTTTAAGACAGCTAATATGCAGCTGCAATGTGTGCTACCACAACTATGCAGATGACACTGAGATCTGTGCATCACTGACGGCAGGTGAACACGGTCCTGCAGGTTTATTTTGTCACTGCATCAAACAGATGTGTGCGGATGTAAAACAACTTTCTCCAGCTAAACCATTGTCAAATTATTGTCTCTGGCCCACAGAAACAAAGTGTTAGTAGTCACGCGACTACAGCCATGAATTGAGTACATCAGGAAAACAAGAAGAAGAACAAAATGTGGTGAACGGGGACGACTACAGCCATGAGTCGAGTAAACAAAGAAAACAAAAAGAAGAGGAAAATTCCTGGTTGACCTGGGTGCAAGACTCTAAGAATACAGATAGAGATGGAGATGGAGATGCGGATACAGGAGATACAGGAGTGTACTGCAGCACAACCAGACCTTAAGCAGTTGCAGTCACAGATTCAATATGTACAATCGCAGAATGACAGTCTCATCAAAAAGATCCGAGGGGACCATGGTGATGTCATAAATCTTATGGAGGAAAATAGAGCACTGAGCAAAGAAACTAAAGCTCTAAAAGAAGACATCGAGAAGTTGCGAGAAATGTTGCGTTGTGTGCTGCTCTTAAAGAGGTTAAAAACCCTATGGCAGATAATAAAGCACTACGCACCGACATCAGGGCTTTGCAGGATAATATAAAGCCACAATTGGAAGAAAGTGCTGCCTTGCGCGCTGCTCTCAAGGAAGCTAAAAACCATATAGAAGAAAATAGAGCATTATGCAAGGATGTTAGAGTTCTGCAGAATGATATCAATACATTATTGGAAGATAATGCTGTTTTGCGTGCTGCCCTCAAGGAGGTTAAAAACCGCAAGAAAGGAAATCATGCATTATGCAACTACATCAATGCTCTATAGGATGATATCAGGACACTATTGAAGGATAATGCCGCCTGGCGCACCACTCTGGAGGAATAGAAAGAAGCAAAGGATAACATCACTGAGCAAATGAAAACTATAATGGATGAGCTGGATCAGAATTCACAAATTAATGGTGTGATCCTCACAGGGCTCAGAATTACACCCGGGTCAAAAGATAAGGAAGCTCGTAACACAGGAGAACCAGATGGAATGAATGTTCCTTCATTTTCTATAAGGAAGTGGATATCGATATCAACACCATTTATACTTCCATCCAACTGTATGGCAGAAACAACACCCCACCCGTCATCATCATGTCACGGTTAGCCGCTCGGCTAGCTCGGCGCGGCATGGCGAGAACCCCGGGGAAGGAGCGAGCAGGACGTCAGGCAGGTACGTGTGGGAAAAGAGTCTTTTAATAATAAGGCTGCGAGGCAGGAACAAAAACAGGTCCACCGGAAAGCGAAGCACCCACGACATCCAATGACAATATGGCAAAAAGGCAAAAGGCAGAAAGGCAGTACTCACAGTAGGGGCAACAAGATGACAGTATGGCAATGACCCGACAAACTAAAGATGCACACACCTGAACTTAAATAGCAAGAAACACAAGTGAGGAACAGGTGTGTCTAATCAAAGGAAAACTAACTAACAACGAAACAGGAAAACACCACAACAAAGGAAACCCCACATAAAACCTAAACTGTCACGGGCACAACACCCGGATCGTGACACATCAAGTTCACCAACAGGGAGTTCAGAACTGCACTGCTGAAACAGAGGAATAACTTGAAAGGCACAAACGTCTACTTAAATGAGCATCTGACAAAACGCAAGGGGCTGACATTGCCAAGAAAGCACGAGACTTGAGGAAGCAGGGAAGATACAAAGTACTTGGAGCACCATTGGGAAAATATACATTAAGCTACATGGAGATCCAGGAGAAGCAGGAGTGCTGGTTGTAAAAGATATCAACGATCTGGATGCATACTAAACATCATAAAATCATGACAATAAGGATAAAAGAGGATACAACGCACAAAAACAGTAAGATTACATTCAATAATACGAACATTGATATTAACATTGAAAGGGCACGTTCAACAAAGTATTAAAATCAGGAACTCAAGTACTTACATTTAATGACACTCACAGTACAACACCAAGACAGCAAGATGATGATCTGGAAATCAACAGGGGAAGAGGGAAGGAAAGAGGAGGAAAAAAAAAAGAAAAATATGATATATGCTTGTATGTGTATGTATATAATATATGTTTGTGTATGTATGTATGTATACATATGAATGTATGTGTGTATGCATGTATGTATATACACAGTATGTATGAGTATGTATTAGCAAATCATGTGAGAAGGGGGTAGGATTAAATAAGCTCTGCTTCTTCCTACTCCTTTTCGGACATGTAGAACTGAGGAATGTAACATGAATAATTCTTTGTACAATGTATGCATGTTCCAAACAAATTAAACCAAACCAAAGTACATCTCTGACATGTTAGAGTCACCTGAAGCATCTCGGGCTCTGTGAAGCTGAGGGAGTAGTCTCCTGGAAGTGAACCGAGTCTGGATGCCACTCTGAGGTGGCATTTCAGCTCTATGCTGCCAAAATCTGGAAAAGTCTTCCAAAACAATCGTCAACTTGCAAACACTTCAATTCAACTGTGCATTTGACAACTGAAAGTATTTAGCTGCATTGTTCACTTAATTTCTTTGTTTTATTTATTGATTTATGGAATTGTATGTAATGATCTTATAATTATTTTTTGTCTGTAAAGAATAATTGTATTAAGTGATTTTATCCTTTTCTGTAAAGCACTCTGAATTATCTTGTGTACCAATTGTGCTCCATAAATACAACTTGCCTTGCTTTGCCTTAAGATGGGGGCAGCTGTCTGATTGGCTTCTTATTGTATCGTCTATTGTATTAAGTGATGTATTCCAATGTAATTTACATGCATGTTCAAATAAAATTAAACCATTACCATTGTGCTTATTGTGTTTGGAACATTACCCATGTGAATAGCAAGGATTGACTGTATGTGCATCTTTACATTTACAATACAATGACTCGATGAGTCATAAATAAAATGACATGTCAATTCTCACCAGGCAGACAATGAAACAAATGAAGAGCAGGACAGTGCCATAGAGCAGAGACCATCAGTATCCTGAATGCAATACCCCAATAACAATAACAATTATACTCGGTAACAGAGACAAACATACAATACATGCTTTTGAATGTTATTAGAATTTGCTATAACAACTAACCTTCTGGGGCACCAAAAGCAGACACGATGGCTTCAACCAGACCCTGAATGTAAAGGGCACTACTGCAGACATTGGCAAAGAAGAAAATTCTTCCAATGCTGCCACCAAACTCCGGACCCAGCGCTCGACTGATCATATCTGTAGGTTCTCCTTAAGGACACTTTATCATGTAAACCGCATAAGACATTAATATTTTGTTGACTAAAGCAACTCATGACAATCAGAATGGAGGAGTGAGATTGACCTTGGAAGGATACAGTAGGCACCTCCTGCATCTAGAGCTCCATTAGTGAAGATGGCACAGACAGAAAGAACAGTCATTGTGATGATAATGTAGGCCACGAAGAATATGGTGATGAACTGGTAGAGTCCCGCTTGACCCACAACAAATCCTGTAATGAGAGAATATGTTTGTACAGTAGGGCTGGCCGATTTGGGCAAAAATCAAAATCACCATTCACTGAACCTCAACAGTGAAATGATTTGCTAAATGCCAATTTTTCTTCACTTGATTTATTGTTGTAAATCAGTGTAAATAGAGCTGAATTACATTGTCATTTGACTAATCTTGAAAGATAAACCCATGAATTTAACTCTGTTATTCCAAACACAACTACTGAACCGCAAACAAGGAAAATTACAAAATACAATTTTGACTGTGTTGTCCTTTCTCACAGAATTGAACCCCACAGTGAGATGGCAGGTGGGGACCACTGATTAGAAGCTCTAAATGTTGTTTTTAGTTATTTTTCAATTAATTGACAAATCCTAA
The DNA here is from genome assembly GCA_024372805.1 of Oostethus manadensis. Taxonomy (NCBI): domain Eukaryota; kingdom Metazoa; phylum Chordata; class Actinopteri; order Syngnathiformes; family Syngnathidae; genus Oostethus; species Oostethus manadensis. Next base: position 3,312,536 of record QODF01000132.1, on the reverse strand, counting down.
TACAATTTTGTCTTAGTTTGCAGCATTATTCTGCATGAGCTGGATAAAATTAGACACCTTGATGTATAAATAGCAGATTTTTCTCTGACATTTATCAATTATGTTAGTTTTTCTTCATTGGTTTGCTTCATTTCTTGAAACAGAAATTTCAAAACTCAAAATCATTTGGCCCAACAGTCTTACAATTCAGCTAACCACCCTTAGGGAAGCTGCAGTTAGACGCTGGAGAGAATAGGAGGCCTGATCTACAACTATGGTGCACTGCAGCCTATTGTGCTGCAGAACTGGAGAAAAGAGGAAGAACACATCATCCATGCCGATGAAGTCCAGAAGGTAGCAGGGGATTGACCGTCTAGTCAAAGAAACAAGACATCTGAAAAAACAATAGAGGAAGGCCCAAGAGGAGGAAAAAGTGGGAATTGATTTGGCGCAGGCAGAAGTCAAAACAGTCTATCAGCTTTGAGGAGAGCTGAGAAGGAGACAAAAATGAAGGAGATGGCAAGATCAAATTTTTTCAAAAGATCCTTTCCTCAAGTTTGTGCAGAACCCGTTTATAAGGGACAAAAGTAGCAAACTCAAAACATCAAAAATAGATCTAGCAGCCTTTCTCAGACAGACTCACTTAGACAAACAGTGTTGCCCACAGACAGTTCTTCCCATTCAGTACCTGACATGCCACCGATACCTTGTTCAGAACATCAGCTGGATATTAGCCCTCTCAAGGTGGCGGAAATTGTAAGTCTGGGAAGAGCTGCTTTCTCCCCTGGGCTCAAAGGAGTCCCATAACAGCCATACAAAAACCAGTGTTACTACGTTTTCTTTGGAGACTGATGAAAATGCGGTGGCAGAAACAGACAATTTAAACTTTGTGGCGGAGGGCAGGTGGTATTATTATCCCTAAGGAAAAGGACTCTTCCCATAACCAGTTTTGCCTAATCAGCCTCCTAAACGAAGGTATCTTTAACGTATTGTCTCACAGGCTGACTGCCTACCTGGACAAGAACCACTACATTGCCACTGCAGTGCAGAAGGTAGGGAATCCCACTTTCTTCCATATGCTTGAAGCATACAAGTATGATGTGGCATCAAATCAAAGACAACAAAAGAGATTGAAAAGATCTCCTCTTTGTGTTCCTGGACCTTCAGATTAGTTCCTCACAACCTCCTCTGGAAGGGTTGTTTTCAATGTCCCAGAATCAGTCACCAGCCTCATAAATTCCTACCTGCATAGGTTAGGGTTAGATTTAGACTTCTGAGCAATTTGCAGGAGAACATTGAGTGTGCCTAGATGGAAATACAACAAAACCGGCAATGTACAGTTTCCAAACATTGGGAGCATTATGTGGAGCTCTATGCATTCAAAGTGCAAATATATCATGCATGTGTGAGCCGCAATGCAGCAGGGTTGGCGGGCACCCTGCTTTACACAGCGAGAGCTCAAGCGCAAATGTTTCTTAATTATCAGTAAGTTTGGATAAAAGAGAGGGGATGTGGGTATTTTGTTGACTTTTTATTGTTCTACTGCTACATTTTATTTGTAAGATAAAAGGCAGAAATAAAATATTATTTTACTTTGATACAATGATGACCAATTTTAAATGAACAAACTAAGAATCAAGTTTATTTGTAGTTGTAAATGTAATGGTTTTTTTTACTCACGTTTGTCTCTCCTACAGCATTTTACAACAGCATACGCAAATGATATGCAAATTAGACAATGCCATCATCTCGCAACTTCTAGGACAGCCAATATCTACTTTTCTTACTGAAAAGTTGGTAACAGTAAGTGACCAGAAGAAAATGGACCCATCTGCAGCTACTCAGCAAGCAAAGACAGGTGTCAGGCACAGAGATGTTGGTCTTGTGCAAAAAGGGAGAGGTGGCCTTGGCCTTTGAGAGGGCAGGCCAACCTGGAAGAGCTCCAGCTCAGCGTCGACGGCTGGTCATCGAGCCTTGCAAGATGTGCATAACATAACATAACATGAATAAAATGCTGTCATCGTGAAGAGAATAACTTTCATGTGGGGAGTGTGTAGTATATGTGAGTATGTGTATCCTCAAGGATCCCCAAGGGTACTCAATTCTAATAGAGATTATGTGAATAAAAATGACAAAAAAATGCACCTAATACTAACACTTATGAGTGCGCCTGAACACCTCACAACACAAGCAGAACAGAGCAGAAAGGAAACTGAGCATGAAGTTGTTCATTGTTCAATGTGCATCTGATGAACAAATTATTATTATTTTGCGCATTAGGAGTGTTTCATCTTGAAGATGGGGTTCCAATCAGCATTTCACCAATTGAGCTCATCTCCAGGGGTGGGCGGAATGACTAAGATATCTAAATAACCGTTACCAGGCTGGTATTGACATAAGATCCATACTAGCGTGCGTGATCATATCGATACTTCAGTTTTGGCGACAGGAGGTCTTTGAATAATTAGAATAGAATAACGGAAATCTTTATTAAACACGGCCTAACATTTGAACGCATATTAAAACCATGTTTATTTCATTTCAAATCATTGTTTTTGGTATGATGTACATAAAGATCGCTTCAACTTTATGGAGTCTAATAAGGGTTTAAGTAATACAAAATTAAAACAATGTTGACATGATTGTATTGTCCTCAACCAGTTCCACCCCTTGAACATATTAACCCATTTTCCTCTTTTCTTGGCTCACAATTATATATATTTAGTTACAGAAACTATTCAGCTATCAAACCGTTTAAATGTAAGCACATATTTTAGCATATAAACCGTCTATATTCTACTGTGATTCAAGTGCCTTCTGATTTTTCCATCATCCAGCTTTCACACACTTTTTTTTTGGAGAAGTACAGTTGTAGTCTATAGTTTAACAACAATTTCAAAATAATTATTCTTTATTTCAAAAAGCAAAAATAAAAGAACACATTGTACAATATTGTACATACTGCACCCACACTGGTACAATAATAGAAGAAAACAACAAGGAGCAAAAAAATTTATATACTGTATGTATACGTATATATGCATATATTAATACATATATGGCAGATATACAGTACATAATGAAAATACACATACAAATGATGATGTTAATTATGGTTAACCGAGTTTCACAAGGGAAATCTACAAACTTCAGCCACAAATTCATAATTAAGGGAACTTTTTGAACTGATTTTGTTTACAATTTAAATTTGTTTGATGAACTGAAACCTTTAAGTGTGTCAAACATGCAAAAAATAAGAAATCAGGAAGGTGGGAAATCTAGTTTGTCCATTTGCCACTTAAATTCAGGCAAATTATCTGTTTTGTCAAATGTGATATTTTAAGATTTTAACATTTTCTCCCATGATTTTTCATGAGTTGGAAGAATAGATGGATCATTATCTTATTTATACTATATCAGTCCTTACAAAAGTAAACTTAATAAGACCACGCTTGTTTACAATTCTGTTGATTGCTTGCGTCTGGAAGCAGTTGACAAAAAATGGAGTGCACTACTTGACGGCAAACAGCAAAAGCGCTGTTACGTCAGTCTCGTTTACTGTCTAGTTTTTACTAGTTTACTGTCCAACAACGTGACATCAGCTATGGGACGCTGAACTACCGCCACACTATCACAACTCCTCCAGGCAGCATGGTTATGGTAATCATATTGAAACAGGAGTTCAGAACATTCAAAAATCCATTTTGTAATCCCATTACAATCAGCACTACACTCTATTATTGCATCAATGAAGAGTGGTGTTTCCTGGAGATGTCATTGGGAAGTGCATCTGCTTTCTAGGCTAATCATCAACCGCTCCAGTTTTCCTGTGATCAGGCGGTTGTAGTTTAGCAGGGCCGTGCTCAAACTGAGGGTGCGTCTGGGAACACAGGACAATTCTGCGCTCTCCACTGATCCCTGCTGGTCCTGAGAGAAAACAGAATAGTCATTATAATGTCATCACAAAGCATTTGCGGCAAGAATGAAAAGAAACGGTAAGCATCATAAAGCATATTGCCGCTTGCACAGCACAGAGTAGTGCAATACATTTCTTTTAAGAGGTCTCATGCGGAAAATATGTGCTCCTATCTTTGTCTTGTCCTGAGGAAGGAAGCGTGATGGGAAGGGTGTCACAACATTCCCAGCATCACTCCCAGAACACCAGTGATTCCGAAAGCCTCGGTTTTACGAGAAACCCGGATATTTCAGCACCTTATGAAACTGATAATGTCTCAGAATCTGATGCAGGGCACGTAAGAAAACCCATCAACACTTTTCCCCAAACGTACCGTTTTTTTAATCAACACACTGGATAATTATTTGTTGTGATGTATTGTTTGAGACAGCCTGAACCAGTAAGCAATATTTTGGTGATCTGAAAGTACAAAAGCGTATTAGGATTACTGGATCAATATTTTTTGTATTTTTGTAACATCATTTCAGCGTGTAGGTCATGTTTTATCTGCAAAATGTTGCTTACTGCTTGTGCTTTCCCTCAATAGTGTGTCACCTTAACAGCCCCTTACACTCAATTGAAGATGTGTGAGGATAAGGAGGTAGCTGTTGATGTTGTGCTCCAGTCTCTGCAAAAGCACCAAGCTGCATTCAGCCTGGCTGGGGTGCCTCGCCACCTTCACACCCTCCATGAGAAGCCTCAGTGATGCACTAATGTCTTGTCTCCTCTCCTGGTGCTTTGGTACAGAAGATATGAAAGGAAAATCAATGTGGTTGTTGGAGGACATATTGATTGTAATGAAACAGTGATATATTGGACTCATGGGTTCACTAACATACTGATTTTCTTTCCCAAGATGCTACGTGGAGCTCAGTGCAGGGTAGAGGAACTGGCGTGGAAAGGCTGGTGGAACTGTTGCAGTCGTTCTGACGGGATGGAGTTATGATTGTGAGTGTGAATACAGTAGAACCTCCAAAGTCAACTTGCAAATTGTTGTACAATTTAGAAGTCATGCCATCATCTTTGTCCTGGCTGCTCACTTCAATACTGTATATATTAAATATACAGAGGATGTACAATTTAGTTAAGGAAAGTAACTTTGTCTCTGTCCAGGCTGCCGAACACAATATGGATAACTCAACAGTACTGTATTGACAATGATAATAAACAAAGATTAAAATTAGAACAATATCATGTTTCATCACTGCTCCTCAGCAAAAATATGGGTGTGACGGTACATCATAATCAGTTTTAGGATCAGGGTTTGGTTTATTTTTGATACAATACGGGAACAGAATGGAAAATATGAAACTGCTTAGCTTTTGTGTAAACAGCTTTAATGGTTTTTGAAATGGAACACAATAATATCAGGAGTATAGAGATAATAGTAGTAAGAGTAGTAATAGTAAATAATCTAAAAGTGTTTGTATCTTTTTAGGAAAGTCAAACAATGCAGTACAGTAACAGTTAGAATTATTACTTCATTATTCATAAATGAAAGTTCCTTATTGGCTGAAGTGCAGCATTGATAATTCCAGTTTGTGGCCCCATTCCCCATCTTTACTAACACTGCACATATTACTTATTTCACCGGGAAGGGAAAGTGTTCCTAAACAAGAGAAGGAAAATGGTTTTTAAGCACTGGCTTCTCTTTCACACTATCACTAGCCAAAGGCTGCGCGGCACTGTATTTGTTCACAGAGAAGACGCAGGACGGTAACGCAAGGCAGTTACACTTCCTGTCCCTCACTTAATTTGTTCTGTGAAGGAACTCTGCACCATACCGACAAATCAAAGTTTGACTGCAGCTGTCGAATATTTTAGTAATCAAGGCTTCTTACTGAAAACTCCTTCAATAAATCAACTAATCAGATGAACCTTATTTTCTTGTTTAAAAAGCAAAGAGAATATAAAATACACAAAAGAATATAAGACATTTCACTTAATAGTGGACAGCCATTTTTTTCTAAAAATAATTACCAGTTTTATTTATTGAATGTACATTTTGTATAGGTACAAACTGTATTCCTCCACCATGCTCAGTGGGCGCATGTCTTGTTTGAAATACTGTTTTTTGGTTAGCTCAGCTGCTTGCCTGGGATTACATTACAGTGCTGTGTAAATACCGTACATGATTTGATCCAACACTACAAAGATTTACTGGAAAAGGAGATAAATAATCATTTCTTAATGGACATTACTAAGACTAAGTTGCGTATTACATTATGTTGATGGTTGTGGATTTATGAACCCTAAACTTAGAATGACTGTCTCAAAATAAGACTTATAAGACAATATTTTGTATAGAAGATTACGAGTTCACCACTTGCAGTGTTGAAACTAAAATGAGGACGCACACTTCTTCTGCGTGGGTGACGTAAGCACGATATGATTCCTCTTTTTTTCTATTGTAATGGAGGTACTCGAGGAATCGTTTCACCCCTAAATTGCAGTATGAATACCGGTACTATTGCACACCTAGTGGTTACACATAAAGTGTACTAATGATACACGTGTACAATGGCTCAGGATGATAAAAATCTTATTTAAGAATGCCTTTCTGATGGCAGCAGTTTGACTCCAGATTGCAATGCTGTGCAAACAATTGAAGTCTTCTGAAGAAGACTGCAGATGACAATCGAAACATGTCACGGTAAACATTCCCGCTCAACATACCTTAAAAAGTCAGAATATAAGAAATTGAACATTCATTTCATCAGAAGACAAAATGAACTTATTGAGGTGTACATATAATTGACATATTTTAATGAGAAAAGTTAATCATAAATGCTCACCACTGCAGTTTGTATATCTGACACAATATTCATTGCCCTCCTGGCTGATCTGCTGCACACAAAGTCAATGGGCTTGGTCTCGGCATCCCACACTTCAGAGGCTAGCATACATAGCAGCAGAAGTCCTGGATGAACACATGAATACACATTGAAGCTGAAACACGGCAAGCCTCACAGCATGTTCAGCCACAAAGTAAGAAACTACTCACTGCTTAAAGCCATGCCCTGCTTTGCCGCACTCGATAAGTCCACATTTGTTCCATTAAAGAGACGAGTCAGGTGAAAAATGCCCCGTGTCAGTGGTGAGATCTCATACAGAGGAGCCGTGTTTCCTTTTTGTCTTCTCCCCTCTTGTTATTCAGTAGGGGGAAGAGCTATCTAGGCAGAAAGCAGGCTGCGCTCCAACTTTCCGACATACCGAAAACATTATAGATGGAAAGTGGCATTTTATTGATATGGTGCATATTTATTTTGCCACCCACTGACTGTGGGCGTTCATGGGACTGGTTTTGTTGCTGACTGAAAGGTTAATGATTTATGATTGTGAAAGACTCCATTTACACAGTTGACATCAAATCGTCACTGCTGCAGGCCATTTACCTTTTGTCAAAGTGGCCAGGAGAGGTAGCACTGCAGGTTCATATGGTGGAAATGACTGCAGAGGGAGCGACACGGGATGCAAATGCTACACATGTCGCCATTTATCAAGCTGACCGAATGCACAGAGTAAGCTGGGGCCGAATGTAGGAATACGATAGGTGACCAGAGGACCATAGGTTCGATTTCCCTAACCGGTGTGAGGTGTTCATGGCTACACACAAGTGCACCTTTCTGCATGGGATTGCCCCATGTTTGGTTACCGGATGTCAGCTAGCCCAGCTGCGCGCTTAAACATTAAGTAAACCTCAGTCCCAAATGCCTAAAGAGCCGCACTGGTCAGTGGGTTAGGTGCCTGGCCTTTTCCGTCTCACAGTTGGAGAGGTTGTGGACTCGAGCACGGGCGTGCGCAGGGCTGGACCGCGTTTATAATGGCACGGAATCTCTCTGGCTTTCTTTAACTTCCTCCTGCTATCCCAGAAGGTTTACTACAGAGTGGAACCTTAATGGTTGAATCCAATCTCTTCTGGCACATAGGTTGACCTGCTGCTTGTTCTGATGTATTTCTCATATATTTCCACTTGAAACTGTAGCGCACAGTTTCCCCCCAAAATTTGTAATCTCTAAAAATAAGTGTTTAGACTAAACAAAAAAAATCAACGCAACAGGTTCCGTTAGTCTTTTTTAGTTATGACAACTTAATTTGAAATTATATTGAACCAACAAAGCACATTACTTTGGGCAAATATCCACTTCAGTCAAAGATTATAATAAGTACAATGTACTTAATAACAGCAAGTTTTGAAGTTGATAAGTCATAAAAATTATGCTACTCCAACTAGCTTTACCACATTATTTTAAAGTACTTTTATGTGTTGCCTAGTTAATTACAATAATGTACACATTTTTAAGTAGCAACCATTTAGAAAAATGTGTTGCTCGAATTAGATTTTCCTCAGTTATTTATGTATTTATTTTTTTTATCTTTGCTGTAGGTTTGTCTTGCTTTAAGTAATATAGTAACTTTCAAGAAAGACAGTTCAACCACTTATTTTGTACAGTTAACATATTTTTTTATTTTAAACTGCATTTGAACATTCAAAAAGATAATAAAACAACTGAAACATCAGCTGCTCAGCTGTGATGAAAGCATTGAATATGAAATATGTATGCCCACCTCAAAAGGTCTCCATAGATACAGTACATAACAGCAAAAACCAAGTAGTAGCCATATCCTCGAATTTTTTGTGGGCAAGAGTGGCAAGAGACTAAAAGCTGCAAATACAAATGTCACAAGCCCACATCATTCTTTCCGAATACACACACAAAAAACATTCTTCTTGGGGTAAAATATGTACATATTTCTTGACATAACATCTTTGTTTTGTCCACTGTCATGACAAGCTTGAACATGTAGCAGAACATGAACTAACATGACAGGGAAACATTCTCAACGTTAATGTTGAATAATAAACATTGTCATCTGAAGAAAATGTGTCAGTGTTCTTAAACAGATGGAACTGGGATCTTTACTAAATATTGTTCTTCATAGCCATGCAGTAAGCAGCATAGAAGATGGATGGATTTTCAATGCTGGCGTCAATGTCTTCATTGCCCTTGTTAAGAAAAAACTATTATCTTGCATTTTTCACAATTGACCTTCAGTGTGTACATCTTTTTATTTACTGTTTCCGGGTTTCATAAAAGAATCCAACCATTTAAAACACACTCATGTCTGTCTTTTCCTTTACGTTGCTATCAACACTTACCGTGCTGATTTGGAATGAAGTACATTATACATAAAAGAACATTCTGGAGTAAACCTAATACAGGTTTTAACACACCGTGAGTTCAAAGATCAAAAAGGCCACCAATAACCACAAATAGTGTTCACAATAGCACCGTACTTCATCAACAGTCTAACAAATAGGCTCCAAGCACAAAGTAGGGGCATGAAACTTTTAAAAAACAGAACTCACAGTCTGCATCTCCAGACCCTGAATAGTGCATTCATGGTACCTTAAAACTTGGAGCATTGAACAATGTGACCTTTGAGTTGCATATAATTGTCCTATAATTGTACAGTTGATTAAGTACAGTGGGGGTGGGGATGTCAGAATGAAGTATTCAAAGGAGTATACTCTCAATGGGTAACTGCAAATATGGAGTGCATTTGAAAAATAGGCAAAATCTAAATAATTATTATACCTTAAGAAGCCTTTCTTTAAGCTGCCTTCCTCCTGGAACTCCTCCTCTTGATGAAACCACATTCATCAGTTTCTGTCTGCACTGGTCAAGTTTGGCCATGAAAGTCGCTTCCAAGTCCAAAAAAAAAACATGTATTTTTTGGACACAGACCAAAAAGACTTTCTGAATGAACATATTTCTTTTGACGGAATCAATATTTTACATTCCATATTTTATATCTATATTTTTATATCTGTTACATTTGCCTTGATGTTGCTAGAAATTCAAGTGGATGTTAGGAGCAGGGGTGTGGAACCAAAAAATTAGAGGCAGGTGAGGAGAGAAGAAAAAATACCATGGAATTTAATTCCTCCAGCAGCATGCTGTACAAAAAATAGTGGAGGGGAAAAAAGACTAATATAATAAAAGGCGAGTCGACAAGGCCTGAAGGTGTCTAACACCAAAAGTACAATAACAACAACAACAAAAACAGCATGGACTAACACAAGGGTGACAGGACAAAACACAGAGCAAAAACTGGCCACAGGAAAGACAGACTAGACCAGACCAGACTAGCAAGAAAATGCCGGACAACCAAGCGCATGGCTGCAGCAAACAACCAACCCACAATTAACCGTAGCCCACGACTGACTTAAAAAGGACAGAAAATTAATGCATTTGCAGGCGTGTCTCCTGGCACCACCTCCTCGTCACCAACCCCAAGCAAATCTGCAAAGACAGGCCGCATGTTAGGACAGTGCACGAAACAACCACAACAAAAGCCATAACAAAGTCTAGGACATTACAGTGGAGTCAGCAAACCAAGTTTGGTTGTATACTGTATGCAATGACAATAAACATTATTCTACTGTATCCATCTATACGAAATATAACAATGAAAAGTGAGAGGTGAGGGTAAACCCTGGACTGGTCGCCAGCCCATCACAGGGTACACAGAGACGAACAATTATTCGCACTTACGTTCATACAATTTAGAGTCGCAAACTAACCTAACATGCATGTTGTTTTTTTTGGAATGTGGGAGGAAATCGGGGCAAACCCACACATGCACAAGGAGAACATTTAAACCGAGATGCGGAAAATTGAGATTTTCTTAACTCAGTGGTTATTATTGGTTATTGTTTTCTGTCATGTCCCCGCTGGGGGACAGAAATGTTTTCTCATTGTTTGTTGTTGGCGGGCCAAATTGAAGGCTTTGGCATGCAGGATGTGGCCCGTGGGCCGCCTGTTGAGTAACATGCTATAAAAGATGAACGCATAAATGGGCCGACAGATGGCTTGTTGTGTTGACGGTTGTCATGCTTTAAACTGAAAGGTCACAATCTTAGTCATAATCCAGTTTTAGGAACAATTATTCATGGATTGGGCAAGACAGTGTGTTCACGTGTATACAGGATATTATTCCCATTATTTGGAGAGGCTGATTCACGTGTTCCGATCACGCCTTATGTTTAAATGTTATGTTTACAGGTCATCATTGTGAGGTTGTATGTCTTGGGGCACAGCTGGAAGAACGTTTGCACTGTCGTATGATTGAGGTTGAAGGGGTATAACAGCCGTCAAAAGGCACGGGCGGGAGGCATCATTGGGAAAATACACCATCCAGCCTCATGGCCCCACCATTAGCTCGGACATTGACTGAGCTCTCTGCACCCCCAGAGCTGTTTGTGAGGTCATTATTGAGACGCACAACGCCTAAATTTAGACTCCAAAACACATTTTGTGCATTCATAGAGGAGGTGGAGGACAGAAGAGACCGAGGAAGGGAGAACACTGGAACACTTTGGAATTCGAATACCCTCCCCCTTATCTCTGCAGACAATGCAGAAATTAAGACGAATGCACACCGCAGCTTCCCAGATAATGACCGGGGCGACAGCGTATCTCCCCGCATGGAGAAAGCTGCAGGACGGGGCACCGACGCTACCCGCATTGCATCACAGACACGACTGCCGGTACCCTGCTGTCTTTCTCCCACATAGATCGGCATAATAGGCAGAATTTATTCGCCTGGGGGGTTCAGTACAGCACGAAGACGCCTTGCTGCTGTGCGCAAAAGCCGTTAATTACGCGCCACGCCGGCAACTCCAGCACTCCGTTGAATGGGTTGCGCTTCTGGAAGAGGCCGGTCCGTGGCATCCACCGCGATCTCCCACGCGTATTATCTGCAGCCAGATCACGTTGTCCATTAAAGAGAACCTGTGGCTGCGCGCGCCCTTGGTTCAACTCGCTCTATCCTGAGACGTGAAATGGAGCGATACAGCTGACGACTTGGAATCCGTAGCGCAGGCGAGGAAAGGAGGTGGGAAAAGGGAGGAAAGTCATCCCAGGGGAAACGTAAGTATATTACGTCCTCATAACGGTGACTGGCTCGTTTGCTGTTTTCCCAAAAGTCAGATCTGCAGTCAACTTTGTCCACATATCTGGTCAAGGGCAAATGCTTTCAGAGGGTGTGATTGAGATATTGCATTTATGGGCTACTATCTGGTTGCATGTTGCGAGCCTATCTCTCACCTAGTGCTTGTTTCTGTCAGCAGAGATGTCTTACATTGGAGAAACTTGCAAACAAAAGACACAGGTGGCTGTAGACTATGCAGAAGAGTAACCCCCCCAATCCTCAAAACATGTACTTTCTTCTTTCTTCTTTTAAGAGGAAACCAAAGGACCTGATTTGTACCTTTAAATGATGTAACAAAAGTGTGTCGTAATCTTAGTTACCTACACTCCACCAAAATATCCCGCAAAAGGTCACCTTCATGCACATTCATCATGTGGAAATTGTGTTTGCTTATGACAGAAACCTGTTGTTTTCATAAACAGGTGGCATGCTCATATCATACTATACTATCTGTGCTCACACGGATGGTACATTCCTGCAGAACCCTATGGAGATGTTATGATGTGGGTCAGTGTGCTGGTGCTCGAGGCTGCAGAACACCTAGTTCCTTTGCTGTTGGGGTCACAGTACCTCAGTCGTCCTGTTTGTGGCTAAGAAGAAATCAGAATCACTCATCTCTACAAAGATATGACGTTAATGCCAAACATAATAGATCACACTTACATTAATTCTTGATCCACCTAGTTCGTTTTGTGTGGTGACCATGTTCCATATCTTTTGAACTGTTTGTCTGTCAGCTTAGCGTGTCTGTTTTCACCTTCCAAAAGATCAGAGATCATTTTGAAATGAAGGCCTGTGAGCAGATTAATTGGTTAATGTGATGCCATATTATTTGTCTGTGTTCTATAGTGTCCCACTATAGTATGTTGGTGTTACATCATTCCAATACAATTTTTAGAATGTATATGTTGCTTTTGGCAATGTTCCCAGTAACAACTTTTTCCCAACAGAGGGCATGAAGGACCTGTGTTATCTCTGTAAGTGTGGAAAAGCCCACTATATGTACTGAATGTAACCCAAAGTGCAAGAGGTCCACATGTGCAAGAATGTGCATCCCTACATTTTGTGACCTGAGAAATTTATGAGTATCCGTCTCATAGGTCAGTAGTGTCTGAAAAATCAAAAGATACAAGGGGCCATTTTAATATTTGTCATTTTGTCATTTGCTAAGATGTTATATACAGTATATAGAACAGTCTGCATGTCCATCCATCCATCCATTTTCCGTGGCACGTATTCTCACTAGGGTCGCGGGGGTATGCTGGAGCCTATACCAGCTGACTTTGGGCTAGAAGCGCTTACACCCTGTAGTGGTCACCAGTCAATCGCAGGGCAGACAAACAATCAATCACACTCACATTCATACCTATGGACAATTTAGAGATGCCAATTAACCTAACATGCATGTTTTTGGAATGGGGGAGGAATCGACATATCAGCTTTGTGTTATTAGCACCAACCTTTTCTTGTTATTTTGTGTCTATTTTGTCTTTATTTTCAATTTTTGCTGTGTAGTAATAATATTTTTAGAAAGAACTTTGGGGCCACAAATGGCCCCCGAGTTTCACTTTGGGTACACCATATGTAGGGGATGTTTGTGCTGCTTTTGAGCAAGGCACTCATGTAAAATGTCCTTCAAGTGTCTGTTTGGCAAGCTGACATATTTATCAGTCAACACTTACTTGGTGATTGTCTTTGTAAATTTATGTCTAAGATATTTGTGTAAAGCTACGCATGTTAAACAATTCACTGACCCATAAAACCCATAAAAATTTACTGTAAATTGCTCTGCACTGCACAGGATGCTAATAACTGAGCTGTGACAGACAATTCACATTTTTTAACCCGTGAACAAAAGGTGCAATGTTTCCCATACATTTGGAGAGGTTTAATTCCTTTTTGTCTTTGAATAAAACTTCAGTGTTTATGTGCTTTGTGTACTGGGAACAGAAAAAGGCCTTCCCCAAATCGATGGAGTAATTAATTGAGAGGTGTACTTCTAGACTGCCTGTCCTCCAGCTTTCCTTTCTTCTTCTTGCATCTTTATTGGTTTGTTACCAATGTCCAATGTGTGAATGGAGAGAATGTGTTACATTAATAATTTGAATTGGCAGCAAGACTTATTAAAAATGCAAATGAGCAAAACAGTAAAGTAGCTGGGAAGTATTCCTGCTTTTCTTCATTCAGGCAACCACTTCAACTTAAAAGGCACCGACTGCCGCTTTAGTTTCAAAATGATGCTGTTGACTTTCACTCAACAGCATATTCGTCTGTTTCGGCCTGCATCAATTTGAGAGTGTTTACAAATGTATACACTGCTGCTTTTGTCATGAGGTCTCAGATGATTCATCAGGGGGACGTTGTACGTGTTTTGACTGGAGGAGACAAATTGTGATGAATGTGCAAGGCTTCTAAAAGGCTGCTAAAATCTTATCCTGTGTTGCATCTATCATTGTTCTTGTGTGAAACTGTCATACAAAGGTAATTGTTAGAGCAAATTAAGAATCAAAAATAGTTTTTGATGAAGTTCTCTGAGCGTTTATTAGACAAATCTAAGTTTATCTGCCTGAAAAATTGAAATACCATCCCTAAATGTGTATATACTGCATTCATCTGGGGCAGTATTTTCTCTTACAAATATATCTGAAAAAGACAAGTAATCTTGTATTTGGGGGCTAGAGATTTAAACATGGTGTCCAACGACTTTTGCTCAAGCCAGTCAGAGTTTTTCTTCCTGTCATTCAGAGTCATAGAGAAATGCTGCCGTGACACAGAAACCTGTTGGGAAAATTCTGTACCAAAGGTTGTTAGCAAGTTGGAAAACAAACAGAGGGGATTTAAAATGCAAATTTTAATATACAGTAAAGGTGATCAGTGAAGCAGAACCAACAACTCTCTGCTGTTCTATCATTTGTTATTTCACTGATACTGATACCGTACATACTGATGCAACAAAAATATATTCAAATTGTCCTAAAAAATAGCTATTTAAAAATAGGGGCCACGTTATTTTCAGGGTCATCTTACATTTCGGTCGGTATGTCGTGTATACTGTACAGTGTATACTGTATTGTGTAAACTCCTGTCTACTCTGTGTATACTGTGTATCTATGTACAGCTGTGAAAAAGTCTTCTTGAGTTCGTCACACTTAAATGTTCCAGATAATCAAACAAATTTAAATATTAGTCAATTACAACAAAACTTAACACAAAATGCAGTGTTTAATTAAAACCTTTTGTTATTTAGGAAGAAAAAAACCTACACGGTCTTGTGTGAAAAAGTGATTGCACCCCCATGCTAAAACATAAGTGTCATTAATTTAAATCTATCAGTCTGGAAAATGTTACAAAGCTATTTCTAAAACTTTGAGACTCCAGCAAACCACAGTGAGCGCCATTATCCACAAATGACGAAAACATGGAATCAAGTGTTGAACCTTCCCAAGAGTGGCCGGCCAACATAAATTTCCTCAAGAGCTCAGTTACGACTCATCCAAGGGGTCACAAAAGACCCCACAACAACATCCAAAGAACTGCAGACCTCACTTGCCTCAGTTAAAGTCAATGTTCATGACCCCACCATAAGAAAGACAATGGGTAAAAACAGCCTGCATGGCAGAGTTCCTAGAACAAAATCACTGCTGAACAAAAAGAACATTAAAGCTTGTCTCAGTTTTGCCAGAAAACATCTTGATGATCCCAAAGACCTTTGGGAAAATACTCTGTGGCAGGGGTTGAGAACTTTTGGCTCGAGAGCCAGATGTAGCTCTGTTTGATGACCACATATGGCTCTCAGATGTTTAACACCATAACATTTCATTCATTTTCTATACCGCTTATCCTCATTAGGGTCACGGGGATGCTGGAGCCTATCCCAGTAGACTTTGGGCGAGAGGCGGGGTACACCCTGGACTGGTCGCCAGTCGATCGCAGGGCACATATAGACAAACAAACATTCACACTCACATTCATACCTATGGACAATTTAGACTCACCAATTAACCTAACATGCATGTTTTTGGAATGTGGGAGGAAACCGGAGTACCCGGAGAAAACCCACTCACGCACGGGGAGAACATGCAAACTCCACACAGAGATACCATAACATTTATTATTTTAATTTAGTTTTTTTAGGAAATACTGTATTTGTAACATATCTTGTTTACAACAGGGGTGTTCAAAGTGGGGTCCGAGTGATTTATTGGCCTGCTGCACGTTTTAAAAATAAAATTTAACAAAAAATTTAAGGAAATGTCAAAAATAGAAAAAACAGCAGTAATTTTACAAAAATAAAGTCAAAATACCAGGAGAAAATAGTTGTAAGCTAACCAAAAAAATTTGTCATTTTTGGAAAATTAGGTTGCGTAAAAGGTTACAATGTTAGGAGAATAAAGTCATAATGTTACAGAAATTAAGTCATAATTATGAGTTAAAAAAATGGGAAATTAAAAAAACCCCAGCAGAAACTGAAAAACTGGCTGTAATTTTACAAGTAGAAAGTCAAAGTATTACGAGAAAAAAAATCACAATTTTATGAGAATAAACTTGCAATGTTATGAGTAAAAAACAATGTCATTTTAGTAGCATAGAGTTCATTTTTATATTTTTTAAAGTCATCATTTTTGAGCGATTGTCTTAAAATTTTGATCGGCTGATAAACAGCCTATTTCATTTTAATTATTTTCAATAATTTACTTTTTCAAAGTGGTTTTTGCAACACTCCCCCTTCTTGCTTTTACATATTGTTTATCTAAATAAAACCTCATTAAGATCCAAATGTGCAAAAGCTAAATTCTAGCAATTTTTCAACTGGTCTAAAGATTTTGATCAGGACTGTATAAAACCTTTTCAGCACTTAAATCCATCCAGTTCAGAGACTAATTAGTAATTAGTAAAGTAATTACTTGCTTAAAAATGCAAAGTTTTAGTTGTAATCACTGTTAACAATAGGATATGGCTCTCACGGAAATACATTTGAAAATATTTGGCTTCCATGGCTCTCTTAGCCCAAAAGGTTCCCAACCCCTGCTCTATGGTCTGACGAGACAAAGGTTGAACTTTTTAGAAGGTGTGTATCTCATTTCAGCCTGCCGTCATTGCTATCTACTTGGCAAGAACTTCTTCTTCTTTTCTTTTCGGCTTATCCCTTCAGGGGTCGCCACAGCGAATCAATTTCCTTCATCTAACTCTGTCTTCTGCATCTTCTTCTCTTGCGCCAACTACCTTCATGTCCTTATTCACTACATCCATAAACCTCCTATTTGGTCTTCCTCTAGGCCTCCTGCCTGGTAATTAAAAACTCAGCATTCTTCTACCAATATATTCACTATCTCTGCTCTGGACATGTCCGAACCATCTCAGTCTGGCCTCTCTGACTTTATCTCCAAATCCTCTAACATGTGCTGTCCCTCTGATGTGCTCATTCCTGATCCTGTCCATCCTGGTCACACCAAAAGAAAACCTCAGCATCTTCAACTCTGCTACCTCCAGCTCTGCCTCCTGTCTTTTCCTTAGCAGCACTGTCTCTAAACCAAACAATATCGCTGGTCTCCCCAGTTTTGCACACCTTTCCTTTCGTTTTAGCTGAAACTCTTCTATCACACATCACACCCGACACTTTTCTCCACCCATTCCAGCCTGCCTGCACACGCTTCTTCACCTCTTTTCCACACTCTCCATTGCTCTGGACTGTTGACCCCAAGTACTTAAAATCCTCCACCTTCTTTATCTCTTCTCCCTGTAACCTCACTCTTCCACTTGAGTCCCTCTCATTTACACACATGTACTCCGTCTTGCTGCGGCTGACCTTCATTCCTCTCCTTTCCAGGGCAAACCTCCACCCCTCAAGCTTCTCTTCCACCTGTTCCCTGCTTTCAATACATATCACAATGTCATCTGCAAACATCATAGTCCATGGAGATTCCTGTCTGACCTCGTTCGTCAGCCTGTCCATCACCATAGCAAACAAGAAGGGGCTCAGAGCTGATCCCTGATGGAGTCCCACCTTCACTTGGAACTCCTCTATCACACCTACAGCACACCTCACTACTGTCTTACAGTCCTCGTACATGTCCTTCAATGTTCTAACATACTTCTCTGCCACTCCAGATGTCCTCATACAATACCACTGTTCCTCTCTGTGCACCCTGTCATAAGCTTTCTCCAAATCTGCTAAAACACAATACAGCTTCATCTGACCTTCCCTGTACTTCTCCATCAACATCCTCAAAGCAAATACTGCATCTGTTGTACTCTTCTTTGGCATAAAATCGTACTGCTGCTTACAAATGCTCATGTTTGCCCTTTGTCTAACTTCAACTACTCTTTCCCATAACTTCATTGTATGGCTCATCAGCTTTATTCCTTCCGAACTCTGTCTCTCTGTCTTGCCAACCTGTATAGATCATTCTCTCCCTCCTTGCTGTCCAACCTAGCATACAAGTCATCATAAGCCCCTTGTTTGGCCTTTGCCACCTTTACTTTAACCTAATGCTGCATCTCTCTGTACTCCTGTCTACTCTCTTCAATCCTCTCAGTGTCCCACTTCTTCTTAGCTAACCTCTTACTCTGTATACACTCCTGCAACACATCATTCCACCACCAAGTCTCCTTATCTACTTTCCTTTCAGATGACACACCAAGTACTCTCCTACCTGTCTCCCTGATCACAGTAGCTGTAGTTGTCCAGTCATCTGGGAGGACTTCTTGGCCACCTATAGCCTTTTTCAACTCCTTCCTAAAAGTCACGGAACACTCCTTTTTCAGCTTCCACCATTTTGTCCTCTGCTCTGCCTTTACCCTCTTCATCCTTCTCACCACTAGAGTCATCCTACACACCACCATCCTATGCTGTCTGGCTACAATCTCACCTACCACTTCTGTGCAGTCACTGATCTCTTTCAGGTTACACCTTCTACACAAGATGTTGTCTACCTGTGTGCTCCTACCTCCACTCTTATAGGTCACCCTATGCTCCTGTTTCTTCTGGAATAAAGTATTCACTACAGCCATTTCCATCCTTTTTGCAAAGTCGACCACCATCTGTCCTTCAGCATTCCTCTCCTGGATACCAAACTTGCCCATCATCTCATCATCATCTGTTTCCTGCACCAACATGTCCATCGAAGTCTGCACCAATGACAACTCTGTGACTTCTAGGGATGTTATGCATCACTTCATCCATAATCTCTCTTTCTCCTCCATCTCACATCCTACCTGTGGAGCATACCCACTAGCAACATAAAACATCACACCTTAGATTTCTAGCTTCAGGCTCCTCACTCCATCTGACACTCTTTTTATCTCCAGGACATTGCTAGCAAACTCCTCCTTCCAAATCACCCCAACCCCATTTCTCTTCCTATCTACTTTATGATAGAACAGCTTGAAGCCTGCTCCTAAACTTGGAGCATTGGCAGCAGTGCCTGTGGATTGGCAGACTGGGGCAGTGGTCACCCTTTTAAGAAAGGGGGCGTGTGTATACTATAGTAGGATCACACTTCTCAGCCTTCCTGGTAAGCCTTCCTAATCTACCAATTAGTTAATTATTGGATTTAGGAGGAGAATTGTGGTTTTCTTTGTGTTTGTGGAACTGTGGACCAATTTTACACTCTTGGTGGTTCTTGAGGGTGCATGTAGACCCCTATGAAATATGTTTTTATTTTTTCTCAAATTCCATTGTATTTTTTCTAAATTCTGTTTTTTTTCCACTTTGTTGATTGGTTGATTCTTTATTTCAAGCCACACAAAAGAAAATTGCAACACATTGTACATTACTGTACACACTGCACCCAATGGGTAGAGTAGACAGAAGAAAATAAGAATAAATATATATTTACTGTATGTACATATGCATATATAAATGCATATATGGCATAACATAATCAAAATACAAACATAATACAAATAATTTAAATTAAAATAGGAGTGGGAAAAAGACAAGCTTATTTACACCCACCACTAATTCGTAACACTAAAGCCAATTATATTAACACAATATGCAGGATGTTATACATTACAATACATAAACAAGATATTACGCCCACACGCAAATGTGAAACATGCATTATTATTAATCTGTTATACACTATACATCTTATCAATACTGATGTGTCATTACCATCATATCATGTCACATCTGGCATGAGCCAGTGTTTGGATCCCAAAGCAGAAGACCAAACAGGGTTGAGAAGAAAACTGTTTAATACAAAAAAAGTATACCAAAGGAGTAAAGTTCAAAGAAACACAAAACACTGCTAGTAAAAGGCTAGCAAGAAAAACGTCAACAAGAACTAAGAACTCTGCTGAAAAAACTAGCAGGACGTAAAAAAACGGTTCTATGGCTAACTAGGCAGAAGATACAGGTGAGCCACACAAAAATACTCCCCAAGTTGGAAAGATACACAATGACCAGAAAGCTACTTCTAAAACCAAGGGAAACACTAGAAGAAGTTGCCCGAAGTCCGAGGAACAATCTGGCCTGGTATGATTAACAGCCAGGTTTAAGAGGCTCTGAGTGTGGGTACTTGGCAGAAGGTGTTTCAATGACTCCGCCTCTGCAGGAGCAGCAATACACAAGATGTAGCAGATAGGTGGCAGCAGAGCAGTACTACAGCACCTGACAGGCAAAGCGCTTTGTGGATCTGAGCCAGGGAAAAGCTGTGCTCTAGCAACACAACCATACTTGGCCAAGTATCCTATACTGTGCATTAAAAGATACAATTTGGGATTTTGGAGGTCTGCTGCGAGAAGATGGATGATCTACTGCAGCCGAGCCTCCACTTGTCTGTCCTAATCTGGTAATTTTATTGTACACGTGTACTATGGTGTGCATTAAAAGAGACAAGATTTTGGTGGGCTCCTCCAAGACAATGGGTGATCTCATGCAACCCAGCCTCCACTTGTCTGTCCCAAACCAGTAATTTATTGTATGAGTGTCCTATGCTATGCATTAAAAAAAGACACGATTTTGTTGGTATACTGCAAGAAGATGGATGATCTCCTGCAACCAAGCCTTCTCACAAGAGACAAAAGACAAGTTAAAAGAGACACATTTTCAGTTTTCTAAATTCTGTTTTTGACTTGTTATTCGTATTTTATCACCTTTGATTGTGTTTTTTTACGTCAGTGAATAAAATGAAATAAATGCAAAAATCCCTAAATTTATTGATGCAATACATCATTGGAAAATTTTGCCCAGTATTTCAGAAATGGATGTAGCTTTACAAATTTGTCATTACTACAAAATATTCAACCAGCGATTATATCTGTTCTTGTGGTTAAAGAAGATGCAATTGTTGCTATTGTTTATTAATGTAAGATATTATTATTTCATGACACTCTTATTTTATTATCACTAGTAGACAGGGTGTTATGCTCTTATGCTGAAGGCTGGATGTGTTGAAAATGTGATTTTACTGTTGCTACCCAAATGCCAATTGGGCACAATTAAACAGCGAATAACAGATTATGTTGTGTTTATTCTGTGGCTTACATTTGCATGACTCAGTGTGGTTCATGAGTAGCACACTCTTCTGGAGAACATATGTAATATCAACTGAGTCTGACATTACTAAAGTAGGCTCATCAATTACTTACAATTACGCAAATAATTTTAACACAATATACTTCATTTTAAAAATAAAGTAGCTATAGACTAAAAATGAAATATAAACAATATAAACACACCTTCTGTTACGTTTGTGCATGGCGATGTTGTGGCAACGACCCTGTGGAAGCAGGGACTAAGACCTAGTGCAGGGAAAAATCTATATTTAATAATAATTACTGCAACACAACGGCAGAACTAACAGGCATGAAGCACAATGATCCAACAAACTGAAGAGCACGCACCTGAACTAAATCGCAAACACAAAAGCAGGGCCATGTGAGTCTTGGCATGAAAGTAAAGGTGGAGGACAAAAGCACAAAACCAAACAGGAAATCACCCAGAACACGTTTGAGAAACTGTTCCTCAGATGGCCTGGCAATGCCTCGGGATCCACCGGGAGGAGCTGGTCAAAGTGGTCGGGGAGAGGGAAGTCTGGGCTTCCCTGCTTAGACTGCAGCCCCGGTAACCTGACCTTTGAATCTGCTGTAGAAGATGGATAGGAACATCACTATAACTTTATTGATGGTGTTGTTGGGGCATTTTTGAAATGCACATTTCCCATTGGACCGACAACTCTTACCTTTTGCTCCATTTTCACGTCTCCTCTCCGCTATCTACAGTTCCTCACGTTGCCCTCCCAACTGCAAAGGGAGCTTGCTGATGCTAGCCCAAAGGTAATGAAAGCCAGTCAATGTCCATTTCAGGGTGTGACTATTGTTTTCTACCCCCAACAACTCAAGCACAAAAAGCCCAAAACGTATATATGTACAAAATATTATGCTAATTATGAATATTATTGCAATTACAGTTTTTTTTCAATTATTTAAACGCAATTCTGAAAACAGGGTTCCTTTTTTCAAAATATTCTCAACATTATCCAACAGAAACAAGTAAATCCACGCTGAAGAACAGTAAGCTCCACAACTGCCACTTGTACAGAACAGCACTGTGGATGAGTGTCAGTAGTGGGGGGAGGTGGTGTCAGGCAGTGGGAGCTGCAGGACCTGCAGGAGTCTGCAGCCTCACACACGGGCTGCTGCGGCGCGGCGTCGCCTGGCATCATGATGCGCAGAGGAGCCTCTCTCAGTAATACCGGTTACGCTGTCCACATTCCATGGCAATCGGTAGCGTGCGTCCTCCACTGAGCATTAATTATTAGCTTCTCACACTCAGGAGGGTCTTGGGTATGTTGTCCTCATGAGGATACTGCGGCCATGGTGAAAAACAAGACCGAGAACCAGACACTTCAATACCAGCAAACTTTGGTGAGTTTGATGAGTTTATGGATTATGTTTTCTGTCAAGTAGAGCTTTTAGAGGGAGGGGCAGGTGTCTGATTGTCAGCGCTGATGACTGGTCACCAAAGTGTGATTGTGATTTTGAACATAGCATGTATGTTCTAACCTGTTGGTTTTATTCTCTCAGTTTCATTGATTATCCCTTCCGGCTCCCAGTTCACCTTGAGCCACAGGTGTTGTATCCCTATTCCATTCTGACGTGATTAATTCCTTTTCATTAAGATTCTAGCCTTCCATGTCAAATGAGTTTCAGGTCTGAAGTAAAAAGCAATTGGGGTAGGCTGATTACTTTGCCTAACGGCCCATTAATTGAAATACCTCTGTAGAATAAGACCAGAGTTTGGCTCCTCTGTAGGTCATAATGTCTTCTAACATCATGTGTCTTCTGTGGGCCTTGGACCTCATCCTCTTTATTTGTCTACATCCTCCTCGACTCTCTCCTGTTGGCCAGACTTCCCTCACCTTTTTTAACCAAAACAGCAGTTTCTGAATATCAATTGCCTATGCACCAGTTTCCCCCATTCATGTAATAGCAGAACTGACAGCCATGCCCTGGAGCACAGCACGGGGGGATAGGACCTATATAGAGGCACAAGCGGACTGTCAATCAATAGTGGATACCTTCCAATCTGATTTTTGGATGCACTTGTGCTCCTGTTTTATGTGTGTGTGTTTGCACTGGTGCTTTATAATGCAGATGTGCTGGGCCTATGTGGCACGAAGGTGCTTCTTCTGCTGATACTGGTGCAAAGATCGATGATATGCCGTGTCTCAGTGTTTAAATCAATAGTAATGTAAAATGGCAGTCAGTTTTTGTGGATTGGAACATGCTGTCTGCGTCATTCTCCTCCCTCCTCTGTACCCAACACTCCAATCAATGACTCTATCATTCGTCCCCAACATCCACATCCATTAAACCTAAAAATAGATGCATGTGTTTGTATGTCGATTTTTATGATCATTCCTTGTGTTGACACATGAACTCTTACAGCAGGAACAGGGACCCTCACTTCATTTACTTTCCATGAGCCTGGTTTTAAAAAAGAAGTCAATCAACTACTAAGAATTTGTATTCCCATTCCTTGTGATGACATAATACCGACCAGCATAGGGAACCTCACTATTCCCTTTCCCAGAGTTGGTGTTTAAATAAGAATTCAATTAACTACTAATAACATTTTTTATTCACCTCCATTGTGTTGACAAGCTAATGTGAAACCTTAGACCATTGACTTTCCAGAAGTATGTGCTGAAACAAAAAAATCAGTACAAACAAAAAACTTCTATGAACTTGTTTTGGGGGGGACCTACAAAATCCATTTGATTTTTTTTCCAAATTCGGTTGTTTCTGTTTCGAATTCCATTTTTTACAACGTACACTTATTTCTACTACCATAGAGTGTGTGCTTTTTTTGGTTAGTGAATACAATGTTTGTGATTTAAATGCAAACATCTTTACATTTATTGATGCAATACATCAAGGGACAATTTTGCAGAGTAATTGAGAAATGCTCATAGCCTGGCTAACTTTTCTAAAGACATTTCTACAAACTGTAATGTCTGTGCCTGTGGTTAAAAAAGAAGCAGTCGTCCAAGGAATTCCGACTGCACATGTAAGATCTTTCTTATGACACGCTTATTTTGTTTACACAGTTAGACAACACGGGGCAAACAGTGCTCTTATTTTGAAAGCTGGAAGTGTATTCTGTTGAATGTAAGTATAAACATGCTTCTTGTCTTTTTTCACTCAGAACCTGCACGTCGTCATTGGGCATCGTAAAACACAACGCAGTAAAAAAGTAGGCGTCCAGCACACACATCGCACACACACACAGCCGCGTATGCGAGTCAAGTATGCGAAACTAAGCTAACCCTGCCAGAGTCCATTCACGCTCCATAAGAGGATGTTCCTCCAACCTTTGCCGGTATTTATTGCCAGTTCAACATGTTTAGTTTGGGAGGGGGTGGTTTAGTTTTTGTAATGAGTCTGTAACGAGAGAGCTGTCCGCTGGCCGATAGTTCTCTTCACAATAAGAACATTTTATTATGTTATGTCAATTTCCGTGAGATTCTGCATTTAACAGTAACGTCAGTTTTCATTGGCCAATTCCAATCACGATTCCATTAATGTGAAAATCGTAGGGCCATAATTTTTATGGCCATCGCTTGTGTTGATCTTGATAAACTAAGTCTGCTAGCGTAGGGGACTTCACTCCATTCACTTTCCACAAGTCTGTATTTTAACAATAAATCGATCAACTATTAATGGTTTTTGTTCCCATCCATTGTATTGACATGCTTACTTGACCAGCATAAGGAACATCATTCCATTTACTTACCCTGAGTCTATGTTGGACTAGAAATATTTTTTTATGACCAATTCATGTGTTGACACACTAACTCTACAAACACAATGAACTTCGGGCTATTCACTTAAAACTCGGGAAAATCAAGCATCTAATAGATTTTTGTACCCTACACTTACTGTATGTTGACACGTTATCATTGTGATGTATTCAAATTCAAATGTACAGTACTTGTACAGCGCCAAATCCCAACAGTGTCACAGAGAGCCAACTGAAACCCCACATAAGCAAGCATTTAGCGACAGAGGCAAGGAAAAACTCCCTCTTGGCTAGAAACTTTGGACAGAACCCAGGCTCTGTGGTGCGGCTGTCTGTCTTGACCGGTTGGGCTGAGATATAAAATAGAGGCAGACATGGTAGATCAAGCCAGAAGTCTTAGTTTTATTCGATGTTGCAATACTATATATTTATATTCATAGCATTATAACATACAGTAGAACTGCAATTGAATGATTGATTTAGATTTCTTCTGCAATCCAATTAGGCAGCAAACTAGTGGACCATCTTTTGATTCTGCCAGTTAGTGAAATCGGCATCCATTTCTTCAAGACAAAACAAGTGGACATCCTAACCTTGTTAATGTGAGCGCTAGATCGATCAACGTCCATGTGACTGAATAGTCTTAACAATCAAAATCAATAC
This sequence comes from Oostethus manadensis, assembly GCA_024372805.1. Taxonomy (NCBI): domain Eukaryota; kingdom Metazoa; phylum Chordata; class Actinopteri; order Syngnathiformes; family Syngnathidae; genus Oostethus; species Oostethus manadensis. Next base: position 3,286,689 of record QODF01000132.1, on the reverse strand, counting down.
ATTGATGTATACACACCATCTCCGTTTAGGCTGCAGCACTATACATTAAACGCCCTCCCTCAGGTGAATCAAAGCATCTGTGTTTTCCTCTTAGAAACCTGGGCAAAATGCACAGATAGAGAGCACATTTAAATCAGATAAGCGAGAGCCGGCGGTTGCACATTTCTTGCAGGTGCAGTCTGCAGTCTAAAATTGGATTCCTGTGTTGACAAAGCATCCTCCAGTTTTACTTGTTTGGCATCAAGATTCTGAGCATTTTCGAGCTTGCTTATGCTGGAGTTTTGGCAGCGATGAAACACTGTCAGTGCAGCAGGACACAAAAATATACAAAAAAGAGATGCAATTATGATAACTTACCCAAAAGGAAATGGCAAGTAAATGGCATCTCCTCATGTGCGTCTATTGTGTGACAGCATGCCCCCTTTCCCTCCAGTATTTAGGAACATCTTTTTATAGAACCAGCATCTGTTGGACAGGATTGTTTAACAAGACCCCTGGACAAATGCGACCAATCAGTTACAGCACTAATTTGTGCTGTGATATGCTGGGTATAATAAACACAGATCATTTGTACTTTGCTGCTTATGATGGTGGAATAAGTGGTCTTATGGTTTTGTGCCAGACAGATCTTGTTTGTGAGTGATAGCAGCAAAGGCACTGGGGATTTCTTCATGGGTCACTGCGGCTTCTTCAGCTGTTGTCAGGTGCAGTACCTGCTGCGACTGTAGGCAGTGGCTATCTGCCTCGCAGGATTCCACGTGGGATGAGAGAGGTGGGCAGAGATTGTGACTTGGTGTCAAAGCATTGCTGCCTTAAATCTGAAAACTTGGCGTGGGAAGTCTGGATATGTCCTATTTTGTTACATTTCTGACACAAGTGTGTGGGAACATTTGCACCATTGCTTTTGCTTGTGAACCTGAGATTGTGCGACCAGGGACAATATTAGGCACACTAGCACACTCGAATGAGTGTGCCAACACAAATATGATAATGCTTAGTTTTGATTGACACTCAGAGTGGTATTAAGGTAAGAACATATTTGGTTGTAACTGTGGTTTTATCTCTTAATATGACTGCAGTGCATCAGTAATAAAGCAGGTGTTATTTTTTCACATATAAGTTCTCCTACGTGCAGAAATAGGGAAACTTGCAAGGGACACACATGTGGTCCGCACGCATTTTCAAACCCGCAGAAAACATGGAAAGCCCGTAGGAAGGAAATTGGGATGCAGATTATTTTCTGCGTGCACGCAGGAAAACCCTACACGCAGCCAGTTCACAAGGGCAAGGCAGGGGAGGAGTGTGTGACCCCTGTGTATGTCACAAGTTTAAAAGTACATCGTGTATATTGTTCTGTATTAATTTTCAACAGAGGTTTTTCATAGTAAAACAACCATTAACACCTATGGGCAGTTTTTAGAATGTCCATTCAACCTAGCCATCATATTTCTGGAATGTGGGAGGAAGCCAAAATACCCTGAGAATATTTTGCGCAATAATATTTGCGCAAAGTATGTGCATGATGACGTGATGGTAATGTTACTTCCTGTCCGTCACTCTCTTCTGGTCACCCATGCTAAGACACATACATATAGGACTTTGGGGGATGGTCCACGGTTTGGCATGGTGGGGGTGCAGGGTTGCCTTGCAGCTCCTCTGCCTGGGGCGCGGTGGCTCATTCGGGGTGGCCGGGCCTTGTGGGGCATTTTGGTCTGGCTTGCAAGCCCTTTCCCAGGGTGCCCACTGGCTGGTGGTCTGGCCTTCTCGGCTTTGGTCTTTGGCCTTCCTGCGGCTTGTGGGTGCACCTCTCGCTTTCCGGGGATTTGCTGTCCGGCGAGTGTTGGCTGGTGCGGTGTGGTGGGCTGCCCGGTGCTTGTTTATTGTCTTCCCCCCTCACCTGCCCCTTTGTCTGCCTTTCTGTGGTCATTCTGGTTTTGTGATTCGGGGCCTGGTGTTTTCATGCTTCCGAGCGGTGTTCTCTGTGTCTCATGATCCCAGGGTCCCCTACCACTCTACGCACTGGGCACCCTGCGTGGGGTGTCCTGATGTGGCCAATAGGTGAATACATGTATTTATTCTATGTAGTTTTTTATTTATTCATGTGGATACACGGGGGTTGGCTCCATGTGGGCGGATTTTGGACGTTCTACCCTTGCTGCCCAGGCTTCCGTGGTTGGCAGGGCAATACTGCCTTTGTTCCTGAGCTGGGTGGTCCTGTGTTGGGGCCCGTGTGTGGGGTGGCTTAGGGTGCACTGTTGCCAACTTTTTAGTAAGAAAAGTAGCTATTGGCTGTCCTAGAAGTTGCTAGATGATGTGTAATTTTCATTTTATTTAAACAGAATTTTACAGCATAATTTTATATGATGGTGTAAAAAAAAACATAACCACGTAGGAGAGACAAAAAAAGAGTAAATACACAATTAAGTTAAGAACAAAAAATAAACTTAATTCTTGGATTATTAATATAAAATTGGTTGTAATTTTGATCATAATCAAATAACTTTAATACTTTATCTTGGCTTCTCAAACGTCTCCCACCACATATTGGCTACTGAGAATGTTAGCACAACTGGCACTATTGAACAGAGATTAACGGATTATGCTGCGTTTATTCCATGGCTCACATTGACATGACTCAGTGTGGTTTGTCATGAATATATGTAATAGCAATTGAGCTTCACACTTAAAACAGTATAGGCAATACCGTAGGCTTATCAGTCACATACATTTACCCGAAGAATTGTAAGATAAGCCACTCCTTTTTAAAAAGAAAGAGTAGCAATAGACAAAAAATGTAAACACAAACACACCCTCCTATTTTGTCACAAGATCTAGTGACAATAGCACCAAGTTGGCAACACTGTCGAGGGGTGGTTGTCCTGCGGCCTGGTTGGTTCTCCTTGCCCTCTTGGGGCCGATGACTCTCTGGTAATGGCAGCTTGTCCTGGCTGTGTGGTGGGGCGTGCTGGGTGGTAAGCGGCAGTCCCTCAACTTTCATACATTCTCAGTGACAATTACACGTTCACACATGCGTGCGCATTTATGCAAGTATATAAACATGCGAACATGCACACATACAAACCAATAGTACAACATAGTACACTAGTAGTGCAACCCGTACATGCATACATAGACACATTCAAGGTACATATCCGCATCCATGGTGTTATCATGTTGTTGGTTTTGATTACAGTGATGGTGATGTCGCCAATGAGATTACTAATAGTTATTGTCAATCTTTCTACTATTACGGGTAATATTTTCATTGCTACTATTACCACTTATAAGAATGACAGTATTATGACTGTGGCTGGTATTATTTTGTTACTTCCATTATGGTCTTTATGGCTCTTATAGACATTTGCTGATGTAGTCCTGTTTGTTTGCTGTGGTTTGATATTGTTGTTGCAATTGTTGTTGCTGGTGTTGTTGTCTCTCTCTGTATTGTCCCCTCTTGTCCCTGCGCTCTGTCTCTGTTTTCTTTTCTCTTCTTCTCTATCCCCTCCTGCTCTGGTCGTGCCACATTTGCATTACAATAATAGGGAAGAGTATTTAAGAGTACTCAAGAATAAGCCAATTGGCGTATTAGCCTAACTTGCATGTTTATGAAATGTGGGAGGAACAGGAGCACCCGGAGAAAACCCACGCTACAGGAAAACACGCAAATTCCACACATAGAGGTAACGGCATAACTCGGGACCTTTTACTTCCTTTCCGTTGAACTTCCTTTCGGTCAATAGAGCATTTGCTGCTTCCATCCATGTAATTGTGCCGGTGTACCTATTGAAGTGCTTAGTAGGTCAGTGTGAGCGATGTTTTCACCTTCACATACTTGTGAAGGTGTGGTATGTCTCAGTCAGAGCAGATGTTTTAGGCACAGCTCCCATGTCTTTTTGACAGCAGGAAGCTTGAGATATTGGCAGCTGCAGGGATCAAAGTCATGATCCAGAAAACACACACGCACAGACACACATGTATGGCATGTCACTGCAGAACCACTGTAATGCCGCAGATCATAGGTTAGTAGTCATTTTAAATCCATGCATGTATGTGCATAGTTTTCTATCTAGACAGTTCAGCACTGTGAAGATAATTACTGGTCTTCTAGTATGACCGAGGCTGATTAATATTTAAAACCACACTGCTGCAACATCTTAATGTAAAATACTGTATGCTATGGCGGTGCAGTGTGACACAAAGTCCCACTTAACATTCCACCATCTACCCTGGGCAACGAACAAGCATGAAAAATGATAATGAACAGAATCTGAATAGCGGTGTACAAATGTCCACAGAAAAATGGACTCACCAGTGTGAGATCTGCTGATTTTGTTTTGTTTGTTTGTTGCAAAATATCACAGAGCAGTTGGACGGTTAGGCGTGTGTGTGTGCATGCGCACGCGTACCAGAGTTTTTCCAGACAGTGTCCTTTCTTTCTTCAAGGTAAAATGTTTACTCACATTCATTCTCAGTCAGCACTCTTGTCCTCTCTCCCACATTGAGGATGGCTTGGGTCCATTTCAGGTCCTGTCACTGCCAAATTGGACCGGTACCTGCTGCAGAATGAACCGCTGCATAGCCTGCAGAGAGGAAAGGAAGAAAATCTAAATTAAATTAGCGTCTAGAATAGATCATTGCGCTTTGTGAGGAGTTTCACTTGAAAATCCCCATAAAAACCTATAAAGTGGAACCTCTGCGGTACCAGTACCACCCAATCCGAAGAAACACATTTTCACATATAAAATATACTGTAGAACTCAAAATCCAGAGTGGAGCTGTCACCATCATAAGCCTTTATTGTGCTGGCCATGTTTTATGAGCATTTAACATTCTTAACTATCATAGAAGTCTTCAAACACAAATAAACAAATAAATACATTGCATTAATAACAGACATGAATAGTGAGACAAATATTAAGCCCTTAACAGACTAACCCTGGCTAAGGATCAAATTATAGAATTTTTAAAAGGCCCAAAATGAGAAAATTCAGTTTTTATGGCACTGAATTGAACAGTAGAAGCATACACAGATAGAAGAATATTAAGAATATTCAAATATTGTGAATACAATTATTTTATAAACATATTTAAAATGGCATCTAATAGCATTGAGTAATGAATAAATACTAATTTACTTAATACTCATTGGTACTTTATCTACAGTATGTAAAGTACATTGTACTGAGCAGCCAGGACAGAGACTGGCATACCACTTTCCTACTTTCAATAGCATCGTTTTCATGGCCATAAACACATTTTTTCCATTTTTTCCAGAGGTTTTCAAAGAGTAAACAGAGCCTTGGGTGAGCAAAAGGGAGGTGAGCAACTTTAGGGGCCAACCTTTTGGTTCAACTCTGAATTTTACAACCTGAGGACTCACTTTACTCCAATGGTTCCAAAACTTTTTTTCCGCACCCCCCTTTTGGAGATAAAATTATTTGCAGCCCACCAAAATAAAACAAGCGGCTCTACTACCCCTTCCAGTCTTGTTCTGACAACTAATCATTCTCCAAGCCCGTCTTTCTCCCCCGCCTGCGATAACAAGATTGTGTGCTAGTGTGCTTTCCTTTCTGTGTCACATTGGTCTGCTCAACAGCAGTGGTGCTTTCCATTTTTAGCTCCCACCCATTAGCTGTAACTCATGGCATTGAAAGAGTAGCTACCTGTAATAATGCAAATGTTGACGGGGAGATGGGTCCAATTCGTCACTACTGCTCTCATTCAATTTTCATTCCGATCCCTACAATTTAAGAGAGCCTGATAATACTCGCTCTTCCTGTCCGTCATGCTGACATGATCAGAGACAACGTCTCTGTACTGATGACACCCAAACATGAGGCTTGGTCATTAGAATGTCAAATATTTGTCCTTGCCGCTCTCCTCACAGCGAATACATTACACTGCGGCGCCTTGGGAATTGCTGAATAATGAAAAACTTTAATCTCATCTGTTGTGTGATGCTTGCACATGGTCAAGATTCAAAATGTGCCGCAGAGAGGGAGGTGGCAGAAAAATGGAATTTCACTGTGGCCAGTTTCACTGCAGTAAAGTTGGTGGATTTGTGGCATTTTGTCCTCTTTTCTTGAAAGTTCTCTGGTGACAAATAACACTCAGAGTTAAAAGTAATGATTTAGCTCAGGGTTAGGGAAGATAAAGCCAGATAAAGCCGCATCTGTCTCTCTGACATTTCCTCTACTCTATTTTTTTTAGCTGACATTTTAAAGAAAAACTTTACAGAAATCACAGTGTATGATCTTCCATCCATCCATTTTCTATACCGCTTATCCTCATTAGGGTCACGGGGATGCTGGAGCCTATCCCAGCAGACTATGACTTTTTTCCATGTATAAATAAGAAATCCTACTTTGTGGAATTTCAATCGGGACCAATTAAACAAGGGATTGGTGTGCAAGAAATGCTGGAGCCTATCCCAGCAGACTTTGGGCGAGAGGCGGGGTACACCCTGGACTGGTCGCCAGTCAATCGCAGGGCACATATAGACAAACAAACATTCACACTCACATACATACCTACGGACAATTTAGAGTCACCAATTAACCTAACATGCATGTTTTTGGAATGTGGGAGGAAACCGGAGTACCCGGAGAAAACCCACACAAGCACGGGGAGAACATGCAAACTCCACACAGAGATGCCCAACGGAGATTTGAACCCAGGTCTTCCAAATCTCCTGACTGTGTGGCCAATGTGCTAACCACTCAGCCACCGTGCGGCCTAGTGTTGAAAATAATGTTCAAAATACTTTCCTATGCATTTTAATCCATCTATCCATTTTTTCTCACAATGCGGGTGGCCAGAGCCAATGTCAGCTGTCTTTCTGGTATTTTCTTGGTAAAACAGTGTGTGCTTTGTTGTTGGATAATGCAGTAACCTACCTGGGTGATTGAGAGGTCACATAAATGGCTTTCATTGCTATCTCAGCCAAAAAGATTCCCAAACCCTGAGTTAGCTAGAGCATAAGATTATCAAATACAGCACATTATTATCCTAAAACCACATTAATATAAGAATGTCAGATGGTAGTGTTTCTCTGAAAAAAAAGTCTAGTGATGTACTGTATACATGCAAACCAGAAGGTGGTGACAAATTACTTCTCTCTGACTAAGAGGTTTTCTTCTTTTCACTCACAACTGGAAAGCTGCAGTCGGAAAACAAAGAAAAATGGTGGGCCAAGTTAGCAAACAACAGAGGAGGATTTTCGATACTAATTTAACATTAATGTTGCTCAAAGTAGCAGAGTTGAGTATCTTAGAAATATTATTATTACAGTTCAAATTGGCTAATTAGCTACAGTTTAAATTATGCTGCATAATTATATCACGGTTTTTCAGACATATTATTTAATAAATCATGCTGTTTGTGGTTGAGTTGATTCATCAAAAAAATATGCATATTTAAGCAAATATATTTTTGCTGAAATTAAGCATTACAACAATACTAGAATAAAAGCAACTACTGTATGAAAACAACTAAATGAACCAAAATACGAATAGAAGTGAGGTTTTCGTCTTGGCATAGTGGTGACGACCTCGAGGATGCGGAGAGCAGGACGCCGAGCAGGTCAGGAAAAGGTTTTCTTTAACAATGATTAGCTATGCTAAGCAGCAGCACCAAGCAACGAAACCAACAAACACCAAGAAACACAAATGATCCGACAAAGCTACCACACTACTTCGCACCCAGCTAAATTAAATAATCTAATTTGGAATATAGGAGCAGGTGCACATGAACGAGAAAGTAAAGTGGAAGGGAAACAGAACGGAACAGAACAGGAAGTACTATCAAAATAAGGGTTCAAAACAGGAAACATGGACGGAATAAACACAAAAACAACTGTCATGCCGGCTAACACACAGCAAATGTAACAGCCCTGAAAGGGGGGAAATATAAATGAGGATGGCCAGAAACGATGTCTCCCTCTGGCAGCCTCATCCTGAATGTTTTAATTATGTTACAAAAATAAGTGCACATCAGACAACACAAGGCACTTACATGTTATTAGAACATCTGTTTGTTTTCTAAAGTAATAAAGTGACAAGTTTTACAAAAGGAACACATACATGAACTAAAAAGAATGTGACACATGTGTAAATGTGTGCCAAACACCTTACGAGCACCATTATTGCTCGTATAGATGGCTAGGATAACAGCAGTCTGCTAGCTTACATTGCTATATAGCAACAACAATGTGGTATTAAACTGTGTTTTAACAGAAACTAAGATGCACCAATCATGTTCAAAACATTCACATATTACAAGACTGGGTAGAATCCGTGTCATTGCCCATGACATACCTGAAAGGGGGGAAATATAAATGAGGATGGCCAGAAACGATGTCTCCCTCTGGCAGCCTCATCCAGAATGGAACGCTGCGGCCTAGAGCTCCCCCTTTCGGCCTTAGCAGACATAACTAATCGATCCCTGAACGATCGCTCTGCTCCCTGTTACACTGATTACAGGTACATTTTTAACCATTTTAAAAGCATTACACAATTTAAACCCTTCAAGAGTTGACCTACATCCTTTTTTTACTAGAAGAATTATCCACTTTTTAAACTTCACCTTTTAATACAAACAATCGATCACACTAACAGACGGACTTCTTGTCCGCCACCCATTCTGCCCCCCTACTTGTAGTACTGGAACACATTTACTGCGTCACGCAAAATTTGATTTACGTCTTTAATGGCTTATTGTGTCTGATTATATATCCGGTTTTGGGTCATTCAAATGTAAAGGTGACTATATGAATGTTAATAATGATCTATGACAATAAGGCTTTGATAATACAAATAAAAACATATTTAAAACATCATAAACAGATTTTCTATGCCATAACTACAAACATATTCCATTTATAAAAACAGAAGCCTACATAGCAGAAATTCACTTACCACGGTTGGGTTGGAACAAATTCATAGCGAGATAGTATATATTTTTTATTGCTCACTGATACCCAAGATTTTTTAGTCTTAAGGAATATTTTCTGAAAATTATGTCTTGGAAAAGTGTTATATTTAGGTCCAAACAGTATTTTTCAAAAATTGTGAAATTGTCAATATATTTAAAAAAAAAAACTATAAATCTTTCATATAATAAATATTCAATAAAAATATTTATAAATGTGTTTGTGAAACTTGGCAGTGGTACAAAAAAGTAATTGTAAAATAATTACTATGTGTTTTTATGTTCAAATTAATATGGGTCATTTTGCAGCGACATAAGCATCAATCCATCCGTGGTGCCATGCTGTAGAAATGTCGATTAGAAATGTTATATTTAGGACACTGTCGTGTCGGTATTGCGGAAGGAATTGTGGAATTGCCTAATTCAAATGCAATTTCATGTGAAGGAAATTCTCTCATCGTGAGGAGAAGGAAAGTTTGTGTGTGGAATTGTATACCCGACTAAATGTGCGGGATATAAACCATCTAACAAACACAAAACCGCCGCTCCAATGTGAAATGACGATAAACACTGGCGCGATGGAAGCTGGCATGCTAGCGCGGTTGTGTGAGCGACTCGGGTTGGATGAGTATATTTTCACCGTGTCCTGTTTTACCGCTTTAATGTAAGGCACGTTTTACAATGCCTGATGATGACGTGCAGGTTCTGAGTGAAACAAGATAAGAAATACGTAATTTTGTCACCTAGTTCATTAGCCGTTAACAGGCTTTCTCACACACAGAACATCCATCCAGCCTTCAAAATAAGAGCACGGTTTGATACATATCTAACTGTAAACAAAATAAGCGTGTCATAAAAATATCGTACATATGCAGTTGGAATTGCATGAGTGATTACATCTTCCTTAATCACGAGCACAGACATTGCCGTTTGTCGAAGATTTTGTAGCAATGTGTGCAGAGACTGACGTCCCATTAGAAATAAAAGTTAGCCAAGCTACATCCATTTCTCAGTTACTGGGCTAAATTGTCCATTGATGCATCAGTAAATGTTTTTTTTCCCACCTATTTAACTGACTTTTATTCACTAACCCAAAAATGTTATGTAAAATGTAAAATGTACAAAGCAAAAAAAATTCAAAACAATTCAAACAAAAACACTAAATTTGGAAATAAAACAGATTTCATATGGCCCTAATTTTATATTTCCCCCCAAAATACATTTTTTTCTCTCATTTTAAATCGTAATTCCTATGAGAGCAAGCAGTAATAACAAATGCCGGTTATTCATACAACAGTTCAGTACATTGTGAGTTGAGGCTTTTCAGACTACAATGTGATTGACAGAGGCCTTGACCTATCAAAGTCATCAATAGTAAACGATGGTAACTTTCTCATTCCTCTTACACATTTGCATTTGCCCCTCATATTTTAAACTCTCGTATGTTGAATCAGATAACATGCAAATAAGGAGATAACAAAAAATAATTTGGAATAGAACAAGATTATGCTCAGATAAATTATCCTTTAATTCTACTTGAGTTGTCCATGTTTGGCACAGCAGCAGTAATGTTAGCCCCAAACTACTACCTTCCTGCCGTGTAGTCACAAAGCATCCAACAGCAACCAGATGGGAGGTGCGGGAACTGAACTGGTACGGACGGTTCAGTGTGGGAGTTAAACTGACTAATGTCGATTCTGAAGTTGGTTATGTGGGAGGGGGACCGGTTTGACATCACAGCTCTGGTAACCCACCTGCTGCTCTCGTAGCGGGTCGTCAACCAGATGGCCAGGTACAGATCCACTAAAATCTCCCATAAAACACTCTGTGTGTATGTCTGGTGGTGGGTGTAAATGTGTGAATGCAAGTTGTCATTATCACATCTTTAGAAGACGCAATCTGAAAGATCAAATACAAAAGTTGTATTAGAATGCACAGCAGTAGGACATAACTAATAAGAGTGTAGGCCGGGCAGCGGGACACAAAATATTCAATAGGCTAGAAAATAGATAGCAGTGAAACAGCTAATAAAATAAACAGCCACCATTAAACATCATTATAGTCCCCAATTAAATTTTTTACTTCCAATTTTGACTCAAGGACAGCGTCTCCATGTGTCAAAATTTGATTTCAACACATTTTTTTCCCTGGGAAATAATGTAAAGTGAAATGATTTGTTCCATGATCAAACTGTAGACATTAATACATTTAGTAACGGACAGTTCTTTAAGGACGACTTAACTGTCAAACACGTATAAAGAGAAGCTAACCACTAGAAAATATAACTAAAATAATCTAAAACTACTCAACCGCTTTGAAAAGTGATATTGTGACTTGTGATTCGAAGATCAATAACACCGCAAATATTTGAATTGTAGAGGAGGGGGGTTAACGGGAACGTATTTATGAAATCTAAAAACTGTCCATACAATCATGGTGGCTGCTAAAGTTCAAATGTTTGTTAGGAAATCCGTGTTTGGAGTTTGCGTGTTGATTTTTCGGGTACTCCAGCTTCCTCCCACAGGGTTGCCATTGAGGTGGGAAGTTCGGACAATTCCAAATAGAACCGCCCGGGTTGGGGTGGATATTACTGTCAATTGGTTGGAAGCTGTATTTTTTTTGGAGCTTCTTCAGAATAACAGTAATATCTCTGTAGTCTTCCATCGGTAATTTATGCGGCGCCGGGGCTATTGAGGACCACAGCTGCAAACCTGAAACTTTTTTGTGGCCTTTGAGCCCCATCGGGATTAAGAACTGCATCCTTTACAGTGTTGCAAGTAGCTAATTTTTTGGTTCTATGCCTTTAATCACTTTGCCTAGTTGCCATCACATACCCTCTTTCAAGACTTGCGAACATTGGATGAATATTTTCAAAATTAAAATTAAGCTCTATTGCAATACAGACGCCAATGTAAAAAGGGCATTAAGGCAAACATACCCTGGTATTGAACAGGTTTCTCCCCCAAAAGTCATTTGTAACGCCTTAATTTTAAACCTGTAGCTACAACATATTCCACCCAGTGGTGAAACCACTCCTGTGGGATTTGTTGTAAGTCAAAGCAGATGCATAATGGTTGTTTGCTGGCATCCTCTATGTAGGGATGACTTACTTAGACATGTCTGTCGACGTAAAGCCGCCATCGCTAAAAACCAAAACCGCATGTTGCAGGTTAACGTGAAGGGAGATGAGCGTCCTGACGGCATGGTGCTCTTTGCTCGTCTGTCAAGAGTAAAGCTATATAGCCACTGTGCTATCCATCTGCACCCCTCCATTCCTGTTCATATGAGCAGAACAAGCAAGTCTGGAGGAGTCGTGATGCCCATTTCAATGAAAGGAGGGGGTGGAAAAGGAGGCGTGCAGAGCAGTGAGGGAGCATGACGCAAGTTGCATCATAGAAAACTACAAGGGCAAGAAAGTCTTACTGGAGACGTGATGCTCATCTTCAAGTGGCTCTTTGGCTTATGTGGGGAAAAGTCTGATACAATTCCCAATGTAGTACTCATTCTGGACTCTGCACCTCCATTTTAAGTGTTTGTTTTAAAGTACATTTCATGCACGGCATACATTTAACACTTTAAGCCTTATGAGTATTTGTTGAGACTCCATATTTGCTTTCTTGCTAACGGTACAGACCCAAGTACCATTAGTGTTTTTAGACAAAGTCAAGGGAGGGATCTTCGTACAACAATCACTGCAACAGAGTGCTTTTAACAAGCCTTTATTAAAAGTCAACCAGCTTGCAGTAGATTGTCATCTCCTCCATCCAAGAGCAGGAGAGATTTTGCTCGTCGGCAGAGAAAGGCCTCAGTTAGTCAGAATCACTTCCTTGCTTGAGACAAGCGCCCCCTGGTTTTGAGACTTTATTACAGCTACCGCACGACCTGTGTGATTGGGATAAATGTTTAAGTTCCTGCATGCAAGTGTCAATTTTACAGAGAGTGTAACATCATCTTTCAGAGATTACTCACGTTGCCGACGGCATGGCTGTTTGCAGGAGTGCATGCTGCTTTGATGGCACACTGCTGTGGCACAGTGGATAAAAACCTACGAAGTCAAGTTCAGTCAGATTGTGTGTATACAGAATGAAGTTCTACTGCAACAAAACTGTTTACAATCGACAAGTCTCATTTGTGATAGAGCAAGACGATTTACAGTTCAGAAATTAAAATGTCAGTTAGTGTCAAGATCACCAACTGGAGCAATGTTATTTGATCTCTGGTAATGTTCCAGAAAACTGAAAATTTGGCTTTAGACTTTCAGATAAGCTAATTAGGACACCAAGTTTTTGCACAAAACTTAAAAATGTAGCATGTTTCACTAGCTCTCTGCATGGGTTATGAGTCTACTTACAAAGCTAGTTTGTAAGCAGCCACATTTATGGGTTAGACATTTTGTATTTAGTCCAAAACATTAAGCAGCCAGAGGTAGTATTTCATTCATGTACTTTCTAGTAAAAAACAAACATTACCCTGTCCTTCTGTGGGCTAAAGGTGTTTGTATCCACAAAGGAGAACATCTGGAAGATGAAACGTTTGTAGTGTGTTGGGTAGAGAAGGCCAGAAGACCCACGCACAGGCACTATAGTGGTCTTATAGCGGTCCTCATGGTAGGGGCACCTGCAGAGAAAGAATGAAGCCTTAAACCAAAGACTGTTAAGAAAACTGATGTTTATAATATTCATGCATATACCCATCAACTAGGAGATCCCACTGGGGCAGGCTCTGAGGATTAGGAGTCGTGGTGGCCCAGCAGTGCTCCAGGTTTAAGACTATGTTGGGGTCGGCCCTCCCGAGAATGCGCACCTCAACATACACTGGTTCCCTCAGCACTTTAGTGACTGGGTAGTCTGCTGCGCCGTAGAAGGAGCTGTACGCTGCCTCCTCTGAAGGACCAGTTGCATTTAGATGCACCAAAAATACACTTTAAAAAAGTGGTACTCACCCTCCACACATCCCTTTGAGACACACTTTCCATTGCCCAGTCTGAGCTCTACTCTGACAGAGCCGGCAGCAGCGACCGACACAGGTGGAGGAAGGGCGTTTATTTCCATGATCACAGCCTCCACAGCTGTACCTGAATATCTACACTGGAAGAGCAACCTGTTGGCAGTCAGAACAGGCCAGTTCATTTGTATGTTCGCAAATGAATCAGGCAAACACAGTAGACTGCCACTTAACTATGTTATATTTATACCAACTTGTTCCACATGCTCTGAAGACTTCAAAATGTATGAGAATGTGCAATACACTAAGCTGCTGCATGCAAAGATATGTCAAAGGCCCCCCTACTGAGTGCCTGTGCCAAATTTGTTATGGTTCTCCACATGGAGGTACTGATTAAAGTTTGACGCCATAAGTTAGACTTCAAATTTGTCACAGCTCAAGTTACTCTGCAGAAACCCCTACCAAGTTTAGCCTGATTACCATGAAATTTGGTACACCTTTAGGGGCCTGACAAACAGTTAAGTTAGGAACTTAATTGCCCATAAAATCAGGCTATGTAATGATTTTACTTTCTTTGCATTACATGTATGCTGGCATATCTTCCAAATATCGATTACAGCCTATATAGTGCATTCATTTAACACCTCTAATAACTCCCCCACCCATCTTCTACCTTTCACTGCAATGCTGGGACATCAGTGTCATGTTCTCAAATGCATTGATACATTTACTCACTCAAAATGGCTATCCCTGGTGATTGAGCCTCTGGGGCCAACTCCCACTTCATAGGACGACGACATGTGGTTCTCATACACCACATAACCACCTTCCTCCTGCTGGAAAGCATTGAAAAACATACACCAAAAGACTCAGTTCAACTTTAGGATTGCCATTAAACACTTGAAGATTCCCCATTCTTTTAACTAAACTCCTCACCCACCTTGACTGTAGTGCCACACAGGGTCACGGGGAATTGAAAGATGGCAAAAGTGGAGGTGGCATCAACTGAGCTGCATGCGACATCATTCATTTCCAGCAGGCTGACAGACTTCACATCCACAGGGGGCAAAGTGGAATCACGAGCCACCACCACCACAAATTGTCCATCTTTAGTACACTGCACAGTCACTGACAAGACAAAAACAACAAGATAGGATTATTCAAATACAATATATCACATAACACTGAGAGTTACCCGCTTTGCCGTAGTAGCACTGCCTTCCATCATGGCAGCAGTTGATCGCTCTACACTGCTGATCGCTGATATCCGCAGCGCCACACAGGATCTTTTCTTTGTGCGCCACTTGACATTTATCAGAATGATCCAGAGGTGTGAGAGGGACCTTCATCGGTTTCTGAGGCAGCAGTGCAGGAGGACCATACTTATTTAGAGCAGCAAGCCACTGATACTGAGCCACAGCGACATCACCTGCTAGAATGACTACAATCACCACCAACACACCAAAAGGACAACCACAAAGCGCCATTATGGTGCTTGCAACTATGCTAGACTGCAGCAACAAGCAGTAACAACCGTACTCCTCAGATGAAGGCTTTATACCTGATTGATGAGGCGCTAGTTGGCTGGGAGCTCCGCCTCTTGTCGTTAGGAGTCAAGCGGCAGCCTGGTGGTTAATTGGCCGGAGGTTAACAGGTGGAACTCATTGTCTGATACGTGTAAAAAAAAAAAAAAAAAAATGTCTTTATGTGACTGATGCAAAGATAAGGTTTTTAAAGAACAATATGTGACAAGCTGGGTGTGCAGGGTGCCGCATACCCTCATATATCCCAAAAGTGTTTTGGGATATATATGCACTTTTGTAGGGGAACCATTCACGTTTATTTTGCTAAAAGAACCAAGAGTGTTGAAAAGGTCTGGTCAGTTTCAGGAAATGAGCCAAAGCAATTGAGAAGGAACTTTAAATTTTGGTGGCACTTACTATTTATAAGGGAAAGGAATAGGCATGAATGAACAATTTTGGGAGACATATGAGCTTCTGCAAGCAAGCTATGATGTTTTTAGAATGTAATTTCTGTTTCCTGAAATGAACCAAACCAATGGAGAAAAACTGTAACAAGTGTGTGAAATCTCTGACACATCCAGATGTATGGGCGCTACACCCAGGACCTGGGTGTTTATGCCAAAGAGGAAGCGGCTCGCCTACGGGATGGCGGAGTACGGAACGGCGGAGGGCTGCGGCGGAACACCAGCGTCCGGAGTCGTGCTGCGGATCTGCAGGAGTACGAAAAAGACCCTTGTGCAAAGTGCCAGTGTGAGTCATCTTTAAAGAATTTTTTATGTATGCGTGACATACTGCAGAAACACTAGTCAAAGATCCTCTATATGACAAGAGCATGCTACTGTTTTTAAGAATCTACTGTGAAAATGCTCTTTAAAGATCCTCTATATGACAGGACCACTCTGCTTTTTCTATATGATGTGGGTGTACATATTTTTTAAAATACTAGCTGAGCTGTGGTCATACGATATCTTAGTCAAGTAGAGCACGGAGGGGCTACCTGAAAGAGACATGCGACCATGATTAGATGTGAAGGATTTCGGCAATGACCTCCAGGCAAGCAAGCTGTCTCAATGTCAGACAAAGACATTCCCTTCTTCTGGCTGGTGTGTGTGTTTGGTGGATATTTGCCCTGCTGAACTGGTTCCAATGCTTTGTGTGTTTGTGCAGTGGTCTCGTCAGTCAGATGATTTTGTGTGTTGTCTTAAGAGCAGACAAGGGAGTGGCATAATTTCAGCCTATGTACAAAATAATCCCTTGCAGCACGTTCGACCATAAAGTCTGTGGATAAATCAGATTAGCTGGGTCAGGTCATTCCTTTAATCATATTAGCACTTTTATGGTGATTTTAAGTTTATACTGAAATATGTATATAAGTGATAGCGTTGATGTGTTAGTGTGAGAGGACCCGATCAATCA
Source organism: Oostethus manadensis (assembly GCA_024372805.1). NCBI lineage: Eukaryota > Metazoa > Chordata > Actinopteri > Syngnathiformes > Syngnathidae > Oostethus > Oostethus manadensis. Next base: position 3,269,878 of record QODF01000132.1, on the reverse strand, counting down.
CTTTTGATGTTCTTTGACCTCACAAATATGGATGAATGAGCAAGAATTCCTACTGACACACTCCAAAATCTTGGAGAAAGTCTTTTGGAAAAGTGGAAGCTATTTAAACTCCACGTTGTCTTGCACTTTTATTTCATGTCGGTGTTAGGCAGGGGGCATCAACCCGTGGATAGCAAGCTACTGGTCGATTTTTGGGACTCTGCCGGTCGATTGTGAGAACATTAAAAAAAAAAAAAAAACATTGAATCACATTACATCAGTGACCTCCCTTCTTGGAGAGTGACCAACAGGCACCCATTTTGACCACAGAACATGACCGTATGCCTCGCCACCCTCCAGGTACGCAACTCACAAGAGCCCATTCCCCAAAACCCAACCGGAAGTGTCAGTGTATGCACATCGGTTCGCAGAGGGGTAGATCTTGGCCAGGTTCAGAGCCGAGACCAGGGATCTTGGTCGCAAAAATGTTGGGTGACCACTGGTGTGTCCTCTTTGTCTATATAGTGCAATCAAACAAGGTATAACAATATTCAGTTTGTCAGATCATTTTAAACTGATGTTTAAAACATCATGCACCACAGTGCAGTTGGTAATCATAATGGCGGGAAAGGAGACCACTATGTTTCAGTACTGGTTATGGTAACACCTATATTTATATTTAGGTAAAGGGTGGCCATGTTTTTATCAGCTGCCGCATACCCGAACATAGAACATGGAACTTTGATATTTACCTTTTTAAATATTAAAATACAAAATCAATTTGAGGTATTTCAAGACAAAGTTGTAATGTAAATAAGGAAAGCCTTTGTCTTGCTTTGGGTTATGTGTACATACAATTTGATTGCTTCTTATATTGAGGTCCTAATTCAATTTTATTTTTGTAATAAGCCATGGGCCAGTAAAAACATACAGCAGGACAGAAATGGCACACAGACTGCATTTTGGACACCCTGCAGGTGAAGCGTGCCATTCATTAATGATGTGCTTTTTCTACACGTGTACTTTCCCATAAGTGACAGCTTGATCCGTCTGTTTGCCCTTGTGCTCAGTGATCTGATTCAAGCAGGATGGATAGATTGCGCAGCAGATAAAAGCTCCTCTAAATCAAGCCCCGCCACAACCCGCTTGTTTTTATGGCCGCCATTTGAAACCATCACCAACCTGGACAAAAACTAATTTGTTCTCTGGCCGCGTTATATTTTTAGATTCCTGCTTCTGTAGGCCTGACGGCACCTTCCTCTGTTTTGCCTTTAGTTAAATAATGGCGTACCAAATTTGACAGCGAGAGTTTTAGTGTTTCCCTCTAGCGTGTGTGTGGATGTGTGTGTGGGAGCGTCATCTTTGTGGAGGCTGGACGACTGTACATTTGTGCACTTTGATGAGTAACCAGCGCTGCAGCATTTTGGACAAGGCTAGCCCACACATACCTTTCTGCATTCTTTTTGTGGCTCTAAAAACATGCCGCAGCTCCTTGTGTCTTTAAACTCCTGAAGTAAAGCTTTCCGATATTACACACATCACTGTCTTCCAGTCCTTGTCCAGTGTAGTGTGAAGTAAACCCAAAGCCTGTCAAAAAGAAGTTGTGGTTATACCACATGGATAAGATGGAACATCTCTTGCATGTGTTCGCTGAGCGTGTCTGCACGTTCATTGCGGGCATCCTGCCATGCAGCAGGTGGCCTGACTTCAGGGTTACGTGGCTTCTCATGCAATGTGCTGTGTTCCACATCCCCGAGGGAGACGAGCTGCATCCTATTGTGACCTGAAACCCTCTCTGTCACTCTTCTATTCCCCATTCAAGCTTTTTCCACCATATCCGTATTTCAGCTGATGTCATATAAAACTTCAATAAACAGATTAAAATGCCAATAAGACCAATAGATTTCGTCTTGACTTGAATTTGTCCATGTGTGAGTCAGTAGGCCGTTGCCACGTTAATGGAAAACCATGGACGGTTCCTTTTTGACGCAAAATAAATTCTATTCAGCGACAGATTATGCCTAAATTTTGAAGTATTTATGCATTAGTGAAGGATAATGTAAGATATTTAGTACTGCTAAAATCCTAGAGTTGCAACAAGAAATGGGAGTGGGACAAAAAAATGGAATAAACTGAAATAAGTTAGCTGATCAAAAGTTTAAGACCACAGCCTTTAAAACCAAAATATTGGCATAAATGTAGATTCAATGTAATTTTTTGTCAGATATTTACATTGTTGAGATCTCTTGATGGCAAAGACAAAAGATCTATTTAAACCCAGTCAGAATGTTGATCAGCATAAGCAAGGCATCTTGTAGCGTGCCATTGTTCATGAGTTGGATGCAGTAAGACATTTTAAACTTCTTCTTAAATGATGCTGAGGGTTATGGAAAAAAATGTCAAATGGTAGACCCCCCAAAACCCTAACCTTTTATTATATGGAAAATAACTCATTTTGTATGTATTCTTCTGAGCAGAAACAGTGACTCTATTGAATCAAATGGGCATTTAGAGGTTCAAATAATAGAAATATTTACATGTTTATAACTTAAGTTGATTAAGAGATCTAAGGAAAAAAGTAGAAAAAAATATGAATCTGTTATGATGAACAGTTTTGGGACTAGACTTTTTTGTTCTCTAGGGACCCTAAAGGGTGGGAAATTTTCAAACTGACCCTGCAACAAAATAAAAAAGCATCAAAATTTTACCATTAATGTTATAGTTAAGTCTGATCTTTTACATCGAGCCCAAGCCCACTAACATTTATTATATGGAAAATAACTCATTTTGTTTTTGTTTTGTTTTAAAACAAAAAAGCGACATAATTGAACCTAATGGGTATTTAAAAGGGTTGAAATAATATAAATAATTACATGTTTGGTAATTCTTTTTAGAACTCAAGTTGATGAGAAATCTAAGCAAAAAAGTAAAAAACAAAATTTGGCCTGGGTGTCTGGTTGACCTAGGAAAAAAATTAAATTAGCTGATTTTTCATTTAAAAAAACACCTTATGAAAAATTGTGCAATAATGAGTAACACAACCAAAGTTCTGAGCAAACTAGAATATTTCAAACAACGACATTTTAACAAAAATGTGGGTTACTTTGTGAGATGTCATATGTCATCTTCATTCCAAACATTTCTGCTCTCTCTATAATGCCTGAAAAAAAGTCTTTTTTCTGAAACATAGATCTAGCAAATGTGTTAGTGGCACATTAGCAGCCTCTCAGGGGACTGGCACATCTACGAATGTTCTGGATAAATGAAGTGAATTCCAGGCTTTGGCAGCGTCCGCAGACGAGAAGCAAAATGAGTCCAGCGATGCTTCTTTTAGCTGACCTACCTCTCAGTTACATGGTGAAATGTAACGATTGAGTTATCACCACGACCCAGCATCATCATTTTCCGATATTCACCATGTAATCACCTCTTTCTTTAGTGTTGCCACTCATTCCCACTGCACTTCTTGGTAAATACGCTATTAGAATGCATAGAAATACTGTCTATTTCAATTCTATATTTTTGAAAAAAATTGCTCCTTTCACAGGCTCTCGTGTTGACATCAAGATGGTGAGGTCTTTGTATGTTTCATTATTTCACAGACTGGGTTTTACAAAGGCTCCTTCTCATTTACACTGGATGTACAAAGCCTCTATACAAACATCCCACATAATGAGGTTATTTTCTAAATCTTGCCACTGATTGCAATCTGGATCTTTGAGGTATTTTTTCTTCTTCTTCTACAAATAATTATTCTTTCCATTCGAATGAAATGCCACATGGAGAGCAAAATTTAGGTTAAAAAAAAGGACGTCATTATATGGATTCTCACTGTGGTGGTATCCGCAAAGGTGCTGCATTTTTACCCTTGACACATTTACAGCTTGTTGACTGTATGTGTACATTTTGGGTCCAAGAAAACTTACAGGAAATGTGAATACACCCTGTGCAATTCAGCAAGCATGTTTACTATATCTTGTCAAGACAATAATGGTTGTGTTAAGTCATTTTCAGTGGCTTTACGGCTGTACAAACTCTACACTGATGACTGAAAAGTGTATCCAAGTGGAATTTGTGTAATAATGTGTATGATATTGTCCCTTGCAAACATACAATAAGATGGTTGAAGATGCTGTCTGCACAGCAAAAGGTGCCCAGTCTTGCCTCATCATAGGGCCCTTCCCAACATGCTGATGTATTCTTGTTTTTCTTTCTCATGTACCTTGCCTCCAGCGTGTGCATCCCGATGCCAGAAGTTCCTGATCTCCCGGGTGGGTGAGGACTGGATCTTCCTCATTTTGCTGGGGCTGTTCATGGCACTTGTCAGCTGGGTCATGGATTATGCCATCGCCTTCTGCCAAGAAGGTAAGAAGAGAGGCAGAGAGCAGACAGAAAACCTTTTGTAAGGAAATACTTTGTAAGTAAAATACTTGCAAATTGGTATGAAACATTAGCATAATATACTGCATTTTATTGTGTTTTACTATGGAGTTTTCATTATTTGCAGATTTTTGGGGCAGGGAGAAATGATCTCTTAGAGTGAATAATATTACACCAAATAAAGTTTTCTTGAGCTGTGGAAGAACTTGGGAAGCAAGCTGTGACAGAAACCTGCATTTGGGGAATGAATTTAGTGTTAGGTATTACACATACACGAATAATTGATTAAACTGATTAAAATGAATGAGGAATATTTAAATAATTAAAAATGTGGTATGGCAATGGGCCATGAAGAAAAAGTTTTTGTTTTTTGTTAACTTAGCTTTCCAAACTTCCTAGAACTCTTCACATATTCCGCACTCAAGTGCTTTATGGTGATTTTGGGAGAAAAATCATGAATGAAGAGGATGGTGTTTATCAATGACACTGATATGTATGTGCGGTGTGTGCAGCACAGAAGTGGATGTACGGTGGCTTGGACAGTAACATGTTTCTTCAGTACATCGCCTGGGTCACCTACCCTGTGGTGCTCATCACATTCTCTGCAGGATTCACCCAAATACTGGCTCCTCAGGCCGTGGGTAAGACACACACACACACACACACACACACACATTTAATTCCTAAGCATATTAGATTATTCAAACACACTGTTGTGTGTTTGAATAATCTATTTGGTTCTGTAATGCTCCATAAGACCTCCAAGGACATGGATGTACATTTCTTTCATAGTTACGCCCGCAGGAAAGCCAGAAAATATAGCTCTGATGGGATGTGCATACAAAAAATTATGAATATCAATTAGCTGTCCCACCTCCTTTTTGTTCTTCATTTATTCCTCTCATCCCCTCGCTCTGAAATTGCTCCCTTTCAACTCCTCTTTTCCCTGCGCTCCATCATGGCAACGCACCTGGCATCTTCTTGTCCTCAGGCTCGGGCATTCCGGAGATGAAGACAATTCTGAGGGGAGTTGTCTTGAAGGAGTATTTGACTTTTAAGACGTTTGTGGCCAAGGTCATCGGCCTGACCTGCGCCCTGGGCAGCGGGATGCCTCTGGGGAAGGAGGTAAGGGAGCATTTCTTCTTCCATCACCACCGCCACTGTCTTGAACAGTGAGTCACAGTTCCCTGCCATAATGAAATATGACTTTCTGCTTTCTTCAAAGTCACACAGCTAAGAGGACCTACTATTTGGCAATACACGACGACCCTAAATACAGTATAAGATGACCCTTTTTTGAAGATTTTAAGACAATTCATGAAGTACTAGTATTGATTGATTATCATTTAAAACAAAATCATATTTCTGAGCTGCTCAACAGTTGTTTGGTGCCTCCATGTCTTATACTCGAGTCAATACAGTGTTTAACAGTGCCAGAGAATACAATTTCACAAACTTTCTCAATCAGGGGTCACCCGGTTTGCTGCAAGATGCTAACCTCTGCTGTTAAAAGAAACGTCTGGTCTGTTGTTGTCCAGCTTTTGTTCATTCTGCTCCTCAGGGACCTTTCGTCCATGTTGCCAGCCTGTGCGCCGCCCTGCTAAGCAAATTCATGGCAGCTCTCTTTGGTGGAATTTACATGGTGAGAACGAACCTATTGTCAATTTAAAGCATTAGTTCCATTCTTTGCACACACGTTCTCCAATAGCGTGGCGTGGGATGTGGGTGTGAATATATCACTACACTTAACAATCATCAGGGTTTGGAATCAAACCAGGTTTTCCAGGGGCAAACTGATAACTTCATGCACGGTTTGACGCAGCGTCCTCAGTTTCTCTGGCCCTGAAGCACCTCAAGTGAAAAGCAAAGGCAGGCCTTGATGTTGGCTATCTGCCACTCAACAGGACACACTCTCACCTCCACACCTTGGACTTCACACGTTGTGCTTCTTTTCTTCGTCCGCCACCCAAAGTGCCAACGTCACCCACGCAATGAAGAAAGACGACGGAGATATGTTGGAGGAGGGAGCGCAGCTTTCAGCTTAGTTAGACTTAGTCCAGGAGTGGACCTCGACCCCCCCTTAAACGTCGTCAGTCTGGAAAAGATGTACATTCAGGGCCAGACAGACTGTTTGCAGAAGGTCATTTGCTGCTTGTTTAAATTTGTGTGGTGGGGAAAATGAGCTGGACGTGTGCCGGTAAGGAAAAGGTAACTTCTGCACACCTCCACTACTCACACATTTTTCTTGTTTTTTTATCCCCTCCACTGTTACTGCTAAAGGAAGACCCCTTTGAGGGAAGCAAGGTACGACGTTGCAGATTCCATCAACATTAATAGTCCACGCCGCCCATATCCAGGAATGATAGCTGGACGCCTTTCCATTTGTCTGCACAGTGTTTGATTGTGTTGAGTAAGCCGCCACAGCCAGTCATCGATCTGTGTTGCTCATCATTGTGAAAACCTGTCTGTCCATCATTTCAACATATCTCACCGCTCATATGGAACATCATTCAATGTGAAAGGATACAGCAGCAGCTTTGTGGTGCAGAATTTTGCATTTATGGCACAAGTGGCTCCTATTCAATACTCAAATGAACGCCTCTATTCAAAACATAAAGGAATTTAGAAGATTCCTGCCGCTACCAGATGCAGAAAAACATGTTAATTCTATTGTGACCTTCAGGTTGGATTATTGTTACACCATGTTAATAGGTTGTCTTAACATATATTACCATAAATGGTGACTTCCAACCAAATTAAGATCCTTCAGTTAGTCCGAAATTCTGCCGCAGGAGTGTTAACTGGAACCAGAAAAAGAGAATTAATCTCGCCTGTATTAGCGTCACTGCACTGGTTACCTGTACAGTTTTTAGAAATGAGTATAAAATTCTCCTCCTTACATATAAAGCACTACACGGTCAGGCAACAGTATATCTTTAAGAGCTCCTACAACCCTGTCAACATAGTAGAACGCAGAATCAAACTCTCAGCGCTCACAGAATTTACAATTACTTGTAACACATACAATTTTTACAAGCAGACTGGGAAGTAGATCATTGAGTTACCACCAGGCTGTTATGGAACCATCTCCCCGGCTCAATCCCAGGGGCACACACCCTCTCTTTATTTAAAAATCCGCCCACCACTTTGCTAAAGCATACAGTTAGAATTTACCTTTGATATGCTGATATGTATCAGATATTTTTCTATGTTCCTTGGTCTAAGACTAAGACTTCTGGCTTGATCTACCATGTATCCCTATATTCTTTTTATATCTCAACCCAAACGGTTGAGACAGACGGTCGCCAGACAAGAGCCAGGCTTCTGTCCAAGGTTTCTTCCTTGCCTCAGTCGCCAAGTGCTTGCTCATTTGGGGTTTCATTTGCTTCTCTGTGACCTTTATGTGTAAAGTGCCGTAAGATAACTGCTGTTGTGATTTGGCGCATTTAATTTAGTTACCAGGGGAGTGGTCTAGAATGACCAATTTGCCGAGGTCTGAAATGGCGCCAAGTCAAAAAACATGAATAGCTTTGAATGTAGGCAACAACCTAATGTACATTTAAGTATCATGAGTGGTCAGCATTCAACAGCTTTATCTACATCTGCATGTGCTTTAAAATGTTGTCAAACTCATCCGTGTTACACTGTTTAAAATGAACTCATCCTGGATAAGCAGTTTGCTTCTGACTGCGATTACAACATTGGTTCTGTTGCTGTTGTGTTGTGCACTGTACAGTGTGTGTTAATAAATGGTCAGAAAGAGCTGTTTAATTAGCCTGTCCTCATTTAGGTCAATCAGTGTTAAGTATTTGTTATGTTTTACGGTTTGTTTTTGCATCTTTATATATTACTTTAATCGGACAGAACGAATTGAGGAACACCGAAATGCTGTCTGCTGCTTGTGCGGTGGGTGTGGGCTGCTGCTTCGCTGCCCCCATTGGAGGTAAGATGACAAAAAAAAAAAGACAAAGTCATTAAGATCATTACTGGCGGTGATTAGTGAAATCATGATTTTGTTGTGTACTGTAATCTTGTAATTAAGGAGACCTCAAGAGACTTGAGGTCTTATGCAAGGAGCAGTCTTTACATACACAAGAAGTGTGTGTGTGTGTGTTTGTGTGCTAAAGGGGTATTGTTCAGCATCGAGGTCACGTCCACCTTTTTTGCCGTGAGGAACTACTGGAGGGGCTTCTTTGCTGCTACCTTCAGTGCATTCATCTTCAGAGTGTTGGCGGTGTGGAACCAGGAAGAAGGTATATAAGGAATCCATTTTTGTGTACCTTTGGGTGATGTTTAAAACTTTACATCCTGGGTGCCCAAGACTTTTCCACTCAGGTGGAACATAACATAACATAAAGTGAACATAAAAATTGGAAGAAAAAAAAATAGAACAGTGTGAGGCACCATGTTGATATTCTTCACCTTTTGTTTATTAAAACAAAGATATTACTGAACTACTACTTCTTAAATAGTGGGGCAGGCCAGGTTGGATGGCGGTGCGGGTGGAGGGAGTGGTGGACAGGGTGGAAGACCTGAACTGTTAGGCGGGGCGTGAGAGGCAGGGACGACTGTCAACGTTAGTGCAGACCGGCCAACGTGTATGAATTTGTTGTACTCCACATGCAATTTGACTCTTTAATACGCTTGTATGCTTGGCTGCTTTCCATCTTGTTGCATTTTGAGAAAACATTTCTGTCCCCCTGTGGGGAAGTGACAGAAAATAATTGAGAACTACTGCTGTACTGTAATAGCATAGGTCAAAATATACTGCTCTAAAAAATTAGAGGAACACTTTTTAATCACAGTATAGTAACCTATCAGTGAAAGTTCTGGGATTTTTATTTGGTCAGTTAAGTAGCAGAGGGGGTTGTTAATCAGTTTCAGCTGCTTTGTTGTTAATGAAATCAACAACAGGTGCATGAGAGGGGCAACAATGAGACAGACTACAAAACAGGAATGGTTTTCAGGTTGAGGCCACTGACTCCTCTCTTTTGGCTGATTTTTTATTGACTGACTTTCTACTGCTGTAGTTTTTCATTTGGCTTGGATCAACATCTCTGTTGGTAGCATGGTGCTGTACCTGGACATACAGAGGTTGCACAAGTAGTCCAACTCCTCCAGGATGGCACATCAATACGTACAGTTGCAAAAAGATTTGCTGTGTCTCCCAGCACAGTCTCAAGAGCATGGAGGAGATTCCAGGATACAGGTAGTTACTCCAGGAGAGCTGGATAGGGTCGTAGAAGGTCCTTAAACCCTCAGCAGGATCGGTATCTGCTTCTTTGTGCAAAAATGACCTCCAGCAGGCCACTGGTGTGAGTGTTTCTGACCAAACAATCACAAATAGGCTCCATGAGGGTGGCCTGAGGGCCCAATGTCCTGTAGTGGGCCCTGTGCTGCTTTTCCTGCACCGTAGAGCTCGATTGGCATTTGCCAAAGACCACCAGAATTGGTACCTACGCCACTGGTGCTCTGTGCTCTTTACTGATGAGAACAAGTTCAACCTGAGCACATGCGACAGATAAACGGGTTTGGAGATGCCGTGTAGAACGTTATGCTGCCTGCAACATCATTCAGCATTTCCGGTTTGGTGGTGGGTCAGTGATGGCCTGGGAAGGCATATCCCTGGAAGGACGCACAGACCTCTACAGGTTAGGTAATGGCACCCTGACTGCTATCAGGTATCGGGATGAAATCCTTGGACCCATTGTCAGAACCTACGCTGGTGCAATGGGACCTTGGTTCCTCCTGGTCCACGACCATGCCCGAGCTCATGTGGCTAGAGTATGCAGGCAGTTCCTGGAGGATGAAGGAATTGATACCATTGATTGGCCCCCACGTTCAACTGATTTAAACCCAATAGAACACCTCTGGGACATTATGTCTAGGTTCATCCGGCGCCGCCAGGTTGCTCCTCAGACTGTCCAGGAGCTCAGTGATGCCCTGGTCCAGATCTGGGAGGATCATTTTGTTACTAATACATCACCTACTTATTATCAGGAAAGGTATTCAATATCATTTTTTCCCCCATTTAGATCTGATGTTTTCAAAGTGCTCCTCTAATTATTTGAGCAGTGTATATTAATTATATAAAAAAACACTCCTCTCAGGTTTGTGTTATAGGTGCTGAAAAGTGGGGAGAGAAAGAAATGTTTCTTTGCTTACAGGCATGCTAATATGTCAAACAATTTGTCTTTTGTTGGATGTTTTGCCATCATTTTGGATTAGAGTGGGTTTTGGATTAAAGTTAGAAAGGAGCTGTCCAAAACCTTCCAAAGTGTAACATTCCTGCTCAACTCCAGGCTCGCATCAATGTTGAGGGTTTTGTACAGTGTTTTAAATTAATGTTTTGCTATTCTTTGTCTTATACATTGTTTATATATCTTTAAATGACCAGTACATTTGGAGCTGTTAATACATTTAAATATATATACAGTCCAGTGGTGGCTGCTAGTCATTGAAAAACTTAGAAAATTATCTACAAGATCGCTGATTTGCTGATTTTACTGTCAATCAAAAAGGGATTCCGCCTCAGACAAATCATACAATCATCATGCAGAAGCCGAGCGTCCGGTTCAGTCCACTGCCCCATAAACTCCCAGAGACGCTCAGCATCTGATAGGCAGGACAAAGCCCAGCAATTACCCAATGATTGTCCAGTTTCGCGCAATGGAACAACCCACTCTATGCTTCCCCATCAAATTCAATAGACTTTCAGCATCTGACTGTGTAAGGCTTTTTTAAAACACTGTGACTCTGCGGGGATGAATGAGAAGGAAGTCATGTCAGATAAGTGATAAGATTCTGAACAAAAGATGAAGGTATTTTAGTGCATATTTAGTCAATGAAATATACACACAGTAGTACATATGTCACCACTTTTTTCATTCATGGTCGGGGAAGCTGAGCTTCCCTTGCAGAGCAATCACCACTGATTATAGTCGTCCCTTGCTACATCACGGTTCAAACAGCGCTCCCTCACTCTAAGATGAATACATTAATGAATGAATGCTGTTTTGTGGTTGACTACGGCCTATTATTAGTCAAAACATATTACAAGGAACGATATATGTAGTATTCTGGTCACTAGGCATCAGTGATGTTACTTTGATGAGACATGACATTGGAATGAAGTTACACTGCATGTATGGGATGCCGAGTGTAAAAATTCCATCCCACTTTTTTGGGCTATGTATTTTGAATATGTAGCTCACTTTTCTCACTAATTGTCTTCACAAGGCAGAAATTAAATGGTGTTTTTGAGTTATTTTTTTTAATTAAACTAAATTGAACTTAAATGCTACATATAGAACTTCATTCATTCATTTTCTATGCCGCTTATCCTCATTAGGATCGTGGGTATGCTGGAGCCTATCCCAGCTGACTTTGGGCGGAAGGCTGGGTACACCATGGACTAATCGCAGGGCATAAATCTGGAAGTACATATCACATCTAGATATATAAATGGTTAAAATAAATCTAGGGCCGCACGGTGGCTGAGTGGTTAGCACATTGGCCACACAGTCAGGAGATCTGAAAGACCTGGGTTCAAATCTCCGTTGGGCATCTCTGTGTGGAGTTTGCATGTTCTCCCCGTGCGTGTGTGGGTTTTCTCCGGGTACTCCGGTTTCCTCCCACATTCCAAAAACATGCATGTTAGGTTAATTGGTGACTCTAAATTGTCCATCGGTATGAATGTGAGTGTGAATGTTTGTTTGTCTATATGTGCCCTGTGATTGACTGGCGACCAGTCCAGGGTGTACCCCGCCTCTCGCCCAAAGCCAGCTGGGGTAGGCTCCAGCATCCCCGTGACCCTATTGAGGATAAGCGATATAGAAAATGAAATGAAATGAAATGAAAATAAATCTAACCCTTATAAAAGCTAAATTTAAATATTAAAACTCAATCTTGAAATTAAATCTTTCACACATATGCAAATGAAGCAAGCACAGACACGCCTACATCTCTGTGCGCTCTGAATGTGGAGGTAAAGTGAAGTGTGTGCCCGGGAAGGAACTAAACATGACCGGTTCCTATGGCGTCACTTCACTATCAAATCTTGAGGCAGGTAAATGACGTAGAAACAAGCAAAAAATGAAACTGAAGAGTAAAATTATTATTGTGGACACAAACAAAAGGCACACACAATTAAAATGCTCGCTCAGTTTTGCAAAACCATCTCTCACTTTCTGATTTCCACGCTCCTTTGTGTTGTTCCTATGAGCTCTCGAGTCAGTTTTCTGCTCTCTCTCACTTTTCTGTTCTCCTCGCTCGCTCAAGTTTACTGAGCATGACGTCACGGTTTAAGACTTGACTAGCCGATCAACAGTCGCTACCTGGGTCATTGGTTCGACCGTAGACGTATACACTGTACATAGACGCCGCATCGAGCTCCGAGCTGTACCGCAACGTCGCTTCCATGATGGAGAAGATGCTGCATGGAAGTGTACGACTCGTTTTACTGCCCAAATCAAATCCCAGGAATAACCTTGCACAGGTAAGACTTAACAATTGCTTTTGATAGTAAATAGCATGGTCGAACCTGGCTTCAAAAATACCCAAGTCGTCATTCTTATTTTATTAGGTTGCTCTGAACGTTTTAGTAAGATTGTTGTTATTTGCTTAGCTAACCTTTGGTTTCATTGTTGTCATTTGAATCTCACATTCAAAGATACTGCTAAGAGGAAACAGTATATGTGTGTGTATACATGTACATTTCTTTGTTTCTATATATTTACTTAACCCTGGAAAGTATGATGCTCTTTGAGAAATTCCTTTGGTACAAGGGAATATTAGGGCCACATAAAACATCTGAGATTTCAAGATTAAAAGTCATAACTCCATGAATTCTTTAAAATACAAAATACATTTAATTAATGAATCTTGTATTCTTTGGGCTATAAGTAATACGCTACTTTTTAAAATGTATCAGACAGTAGAATTTGCACAAAGAATCGGTATCACAAGATCATTAAATTGTGTGCGCCCTTTCGCTTTTTTATATGTCCACATGAATGATTGTACTGCCCATAATATTGTTTTTACCTCTTCGGTTTCAGTTTTTACGTTTGTTTCACTGTAGTTTACCCCCTCCCAACATTTGATTGTGAAGTGATGCCATAGGAGAGATTAAACGGGTGACACTTAAACGAATAGTCAGGCTAAACAGCCCTCAATCTTTTCCCATTAATTTTCAATGGAAGTGGCTAAATCACTTCAGATGTAATATACTTTTGTCCAGGAGTGGCGCTGTGGGCACTCAATCGTTCAACCGGGCTGTCAGAGGGGCTACTACACTACACGGTAAGCTCTTTTTTTTTTTTTTTTATTAGAGTTTAAAAAAACGTTTGTCGTTGCTCTGTTTTTGGTGGTGTTGTTGTTTTTACTAAATATAAAAGCCCTAGCCCTTTCTCGTGAGGTATTGAAGTTATCCGCTGTTGTTCGTAAATTCTGCTGTACCTACTGTATGACGGGATTGAACGATTATCGATCGATTATTTTGTCGCTGTGCGTGTGGTACAGGCATGGTTTCATGATTTGTTGAAATGTTTTGAAATATGATTGAACTGATGTTGATTGTAGTCTTATAGACATTTTATCTCAAAATGTTCTTGAACTTTGCATTTTACTGGAAAAGCTCACATACTTTGTAATGACAACAATACATTTATAAAATTTTACATTTTGTTATTGCTATGTAGGCTGCACTTAAATTCAATCTGATATCTAATTTCTTTCGCTGTAGTGAAAATGAAGCAGACAATGTTTTTCCTCGGCGAGTCAGTGTGGTCTTATGCCCTGCAAGATGGGATTCCTGCATGTGGCAGGTACAAAGATGCGCAAACCGCAAAAGTACCTGCAGAAGAATCAGCTGCTCTCCATCTCAGTCCCCATCATTGCTTGCACCTCTGTCACAACCACCACTTCTGCTGAGCCTATGTGTGAGTGTTTTTAAATTACTGCTGCATACAGAGTATGCGATATGTTTACTAGTGTATGTATTTGTCGCTTTTAATTCATGTTGAATAGCAATAGTAGTTAAATAAGATGCCCATCACAACCACTATTTTTTTTAAAGCTAAAAATGAAAATGAAGAGCAGCAGAAGGCAATGCTCAGCATTTCTCCAGCCAAACTTAGCATTTACAGTATATGTACATGATAAAGCTCTTTTGCTTCTCCATCCCTGTTGAAGTTTTTTATGAGGAGATTCAAGTTTGTGTGTGTCTTACAGGTGGGTCTGCATCACCAGCAGCAGCTGCAGAGCTTGACCACCTGTGACGGTGCCTGCTGCCACTGTTAAGCAACACCACTTGCTCATAACACAACAACGCCCTCTGTCCAAGAAAGACCACACCACACCAAGACGAGTGTGCAAATGACACAGAAGAGAGTGGGGGAAAAGACAGCAACACAAGAAGAAAGCGGAATCTTCAATTCCTATGGGTGAAAGTTGAAGGTTGTGTGAAATGGAAGTAAGGCAGGGTCCAAACAGCCCCCACATCCACACAGGGAAATACATCTATACTGCTCTGGCAAGGAGAAGGAGATGAGCTGGAGGCAGTTCCGACAGTCTCTTTTCTGTGGGAACAACTGTGAGGATGTAAATGAGTAATATATTATCCATACCTGTTTATAATACTGTGACAATCATATTTTACCTTTTAATGTATTTATGTGTTACCACAAGTCAATAAATATTCTTTATTGCATTTCTTGTGTTTATTTCAGGCATTCACTGATATTGATTTAAACCTGATATGAAAAATTTGTGGTGGTGGCATAGAGAATAAATAAAGAGAAAAAATAGTTGACATATAATGAGATACATATATCTGTCCATATGGATGAACAGGTGATCTCTACCTGTTTACCTTCATCACATGACATTATTACAGATGCCGTACACGGGATTTGAAGCCAATGAAAATAATGCTTTTAACTGAGTTCTTGCACCAAGACCTTCTGCATGAATGCATTCTTGCACGTTGGGTGCCCTGATATTTCATAGGGAGTCATGAATGAATATGAATTTGAGTGATATACAACGCAATTGACATGGCATGGTTGATGTCGCTGTGTTATAAAACGAGTCTGTTTAAAAGAGTTGAAGGTGTATGAATGTGAGTGTGAATGGTTGTTTGGCTATATGTGCCCTGCAATTGACTGGCGACCAGTCAATGCTAGTCTCTTTTGACCCTGGTGTAAACAAAAATTATAGGTGTGCAAAGGTGTCTATAGGGGTATCATTTCATGTCTACATGGCTGTAATGTTAAAAGCCATATTTAGAAATTCATAAACTAGTTTTTTAATGCTCTAACTACAAAATATCAGTTTATTAATACTGAATCTTATTTTGCAGAAATTAATTTATCGCAGTCGGGTTTGGACTTGATTGCGATAAACAAGGGACGACTGTAACCCCGTCCTGTCATTTATCTTTCTGTTCATAAAATACAGTAAAAATGGGAAGGTTTCAGCCAAAGTTTTTAAATTTGACAATTTTAATCCAACTTGTATTGGATTTTGTGCATGACTGTTGAGTGTCTAAACACCAGTTTTTCTTCCCCCTTAGAGACCATCACTGCTCTCTTTAAGACCCGCTTTCGTCTGGACTTCCCCTTCGACCTTCAGGAGCTGCCAGCGTTTGCCATTCTTGGGTGAGTGCGTGTCTTTGGAGTGACGCCAGCTTAAACTTGATCCCCCAAGCACTTCTTAAGAATGCCTCAGCATTTTTAGCCTCCTTATTCACATTCCTGTCGAGCGTGCGGCTTGATTTGTATTTGATGATCAAGGCATGAAATTACCTTTTTACTCTGCTGATTTACACAATTTTATATACCAAGACTTTAAAATAGAGAAAGTCAATAGAGAACAAAATCAAAAGTTTTTGGAATCCCATGTGTCATTGCTGCCGCTTTTTGCAGGATTGCCTGCGGTTTTGGCGGCGCACTTTTTGTCTACCTAAACCGTCACATTGTGGAGTGCATGAGGAAGCAGAAGACCATTAACAAGCTCTTACTGAGGAAGTGAGTATCTTATCCTTTGACACAATTGGCAGGCAACAAGCTGTTTGCTTGTACACATTATATAATGTATGCCCCGGGGATAACAGCAAGAACCCGAACGATTTTAAAACATGCCTGACCAATATGGTAAGAACAAAAATGAATGGTTATACTGTATTTGGCTGCAATTGTCGCCCATCCTTTTCAGTGCTCATCACATTATAGTCATCCCTCGCTACATCGAGGTTCAAACATTGCTCCCTCAACCGGTCACGGTTTTTCAAAATTTTATTAAGAAATGATTGCTGTTTCATCACTGCTTGACTATGGCCTATTATTAGTCAAAAATACCGAAAGACAAGTTATATAGTATTCTGGTCACCAGGCATCAGTAATGTTACATTGATCAGACATGATATTACATTACCTTCACACTGCATCGAGTCAGCGATGGCAT
Source organism: Oostethus manadensis (assembly GCA_024372805.1). NCBI lineage: Eukaryota > Metazoa > Chordata > Actinopteri > Syngnathiformes > Syngnathidae > Oostethus > Oostethus manadensis. The sequence goes on along the minus strand of QODF01000132.1, from coordinate 3,253,054 downwards.
GTCTGACATGAAATAGAGAAAAAAAAGGTAAATTTTTGGCTTTTCTCTAGCCTGTGTATTTCAGTTGGGCAATGTTGTGTCAACAAAGAATAATGTGTAAAGTGGACTATAAGTGTGTTATTTCATGTCTACAAGGCTCCAATAATGGTAAAAGTTGTATTTAGAAAGTCATAAGCAGGGTTTCTATGCTCTAAGTATTTAATGGATTAATATTGAATCCTACTTTGCGGAAATTCACTTATCGCAATCAGGTCTTAAAACATTTGATAAACGAGGGACAACTGGATATGGACAATATTTTCTTTTTTAAATTAATTGAATTGGTCTATCCATCACAAGTTCCCCCTGAATCTTCATTTTTAATTTTACCAATATATTTTGGACAATGCAAGGCCTATATAGGTATGTTTGAATGGCTTTGGTTTGGAGAAGAACCCTATCAAACATGTTTGAGATAAACACCAGTGACCTAATTTTTGATTTTCTGACCTAATTTCTGCAAATGCCACAAGTCTTAATACCGTACTGATCCAAATTTAACAATCTAAAAATCTAAAAAAGAAAGTGTTCTGTATTTGGGGTACAGAGATTTATACATGCAAATCATTAAGTTGTGCCAAACGACTTCTTCTCAAGCAAGTCAGAACTTGTCTCAGAAGTTGAGCAAGTTAGCAAACAAAAGAGGAGGAGTTATGATGCTACCGTTAAGATAATGAGCAGAGACATTAAACAACTGTCAAGCAGCTAAGATTGCAATCTACCGATTTTTATTTCACAGACCTTAAAAACATGATGTTTTTTTATTTTGTTTATTTATATCAGAGGGGCAAAAATGAAACTTACCCCAAAACAGGAATGGTTTTCCAGGTTGAGGCCACTGACTCATCTCTTTTGGCTGATTTTTTACTGACTGACTTGCTACTGCTGTAGTTTTTCATTTGGCTTGGATCAACATCTCTGTTGATAGCATGGTGTGGTACCTGGACGCTACAGAGTTTGCACAAGTAGTCCAACTCCTCCAGGATCACACATCAATATGTACCGTTGCAAGAAGGTTTGCTGTGTCTCCCAGCACAGTCTCAAGAGCATGGAGGAGATTCCAGGAGACAGGTAGTTACTCCAGGAGAGATGGACAGGGTCGCAAAAGGTCCTAAAACCCCTTAGCGGGATCGATATATGCTCCTTTGTGCAAGGAGAGGAACAGGATGAGCACTGCCAGAGTCCTACAAAATGACCTCCAGCAGGCCACTGGTGTGAATGTTTCTGACCAAACAATCAGAAATAGGCTCCATGAGCGTGGCCTGAGGCCCCAATGTCCTGTAGTGGGCCCTGTGCTCACTGCCCTGCACCATAGAGCTCGATTGGCATTTGACCCCCAAAATTGGCAACTACGCCAAAGGCGCCTTGTGCTCTTCACTGATGAGAGCAAGTTCAACCTCAGCACATGCGACAGACGTGAAAGGGTCTGGAGATGCCGTGGAGAACGTTGTGCTGCCTGCAACATCATTCAGCATGACCGGTTAGGTGGTGGGTCAGTGATGGTCTGGGGAGGCATATCTCTGGAAGGACACACAGACCTTTACAGGTTAGATAATTGCACTCTGACTGCTATTAGGTATCGGGATTAAATCCTTGGACCCCTGTCAGAACCTACGCTGGTGCAGGTGGACCTGGGTTCCTCCTGGTCCACAACAATGCCCAACCTCATGGAATTGATACCATTGACTAGCCCCCATGTTCACCTGACCTAAACCCAATAGAACACCTCTGGGACATTATGTTTAGGTCCATCCGGCACCACCAGGTTGCTCCTCAGACTGTCCAGGAGCACAGTAATGCCCTGGTCCAGATCTGGGAGGAGATCCCCCAGGACACCAATGTTGTCCGGGGTTGGGAATTTTTTCCTCACCTCAAAACATAACTCTTTAAAGCCGAATTTTCCCAACATGTGTTCAATTAATTCTTCGGTTACAAGGAGAGAAATGACACTCAAAACGAGTACAATTCAAAAAGAAATTAATTCATTCATTCATTCATTTTCTATGGCGCTTATCCTTTTTAGTGTCTCGGGTATGCTGAAGCCTATCCCAGCTGACTTTGGGCGAGAAGCGGGGTACACCCTGGACTGGTCGCCAGTGAATCGCAGGGCACATATAGACAAACAAACATTCACACTCACATTCATAATTATATTATCAAAAGATAATTTACAAAGAGAGGATAGAAATGTGCGAGCAGGATCCTGGGTTCTTGTCTCTCATGTGATGCCAAAGCAGTCCAATCAAGAAAGAACCCAGATGGTTGGTGTTTGTCTTCTTTTATCTGCCTTTTCTACTGGGTTGGAGTTCTGCATGGCATGATGTTTTGGGCTTGCTTGGGGGGGTTTGTGTGACTCCTTCCTTGCCCTTTGTGTTGACGTGTAAGTGCACCTTGGCTGGAGATCCATCAACCACAGGAACTCCTTTCCTGTGAGTGTTAGGAGAAAACATTCCAAACCCCCAATTTCCACCATCAATCTATCACTAATAACTATGAACTCTACGTGACCTTTGCATTAAAGTTATAAGTTTACTATGAAACTATTAATATTACACTATGTGTATGTATTCTATCTCTTAGTGTGATTATATGTATAGCAAACATGCAATTAAACATATGATGACACTATTTTCTTACAGCTATGTGGTGGTGCTGTAATTTATGGCGTTACTGATAAGAATTAGTCTTTCAGAGAAATCCTCTGTTATAAACATTCCATTCTGCCTGGTCCAGATTCCTGCTGGAAATCACACAACCATGAAAGATCTAAACAGAACTAAGTGAGAGGTCTATTTTAAATATAATACAATTAATACAATGATACGACTAAGTATGATTAAACAGCAACACATTTCATAATTATAGTTCAACACAGGCATGCGTACAAGCACGTGGGGGCCACACAAACTACTGAGAATCATTTTGAGTTTCTACAACGACATTTTGGCAAAATGGACCAGTCTGCTGCATCATTTTTTCATTTTCACTTTTGAGGTGTCTTTGATTTCCCCTCTCTGCAAGGGTGATCATTTTCATTTCTATCAAATTATGTGACATCGTTTTGTTACTAATATATTCATTCATTCATTTTCTGTACCGCTTATCCTCATTAGGGTCACGGGAATGCTGGAGCCTATCCCAGCAGACTTTGGGCGAGAGGCGGGGTACACCCTGGACTGGTCGCCAGTCAATCGCAGGGCACATATAGACAAACAAACATTCACACTCACATTCATACCTATGGACAATTTAGAGTCGCCAATTAACCTAACATGCATGTTTTTGAAATGTGGGAGGAAACCGAAATACCCGGAGAAAACCCACGCACACACGGGGAGAACATGCAAACTCCACACAGAGATGCCCAACGGAGATTTGAACCCAGGTCTTCCAGATCTCCTGACTGTGTGGCCAATGTGCTAACCACTCAGCCACCGTGCGGCCCGTTACTAATACATCACCTACTTATTATCAGGGAAGATATTCAAGATAGGGTCTTGAAAAAGAGGGGTGATCTTACAATCTGGGTCATTTTATATTTGGGTCCTTTTGTCTGTAAAGTGTAGCTTTGTGCACACTATATATTACTGGTCTTTAACGTTTTGCTCACTTTCAAAGTTGAAATTTGAGTCATTAATTTTGCAAAGTTTAAGTTGTTTCTTTGGTGCCCCCAAACTTGAGCCTAAAATTGTCCCGGTGTCTTCTGTTGCCATGTTAATTGGGTCAGTTGCACACATCACAGGAGCTATTTATGGCAGAGACTCCCTCACCACCTGGTCTTCAAAGTAAATCTACACTATCTTTGTGACTAGCACCCCCATTAATGACCCCATAGTCCTTCTCTTCCTGTCAGACGCTTGATGTACCCAGCGCTCGTCACCCTGCTGGTTTCCACCCTCACGTTCCCGCCAGGTTTTGGGCAGTTTATGGCGGGACAGGTGAGTAAAAAGGATGGCCACTCTTGCTGAGTGATTAACAAGTACTTTAAAGAAAGAAGCATAATTTCAAAACAAACTACAAAACATTGGTGATGCTTCTTCTTTTTGTGACTTCAGCTGACGCAGCACGAGTCTCTGGTGGCACTCTTTGACAACCGCACGTGGTGCCGCCAGGGCGTGGCTGAGGAATTTGACTATATCAGCCACCACCATGGTTGGAAGCACCCCCAGGTTAACGTCTTCATCACGCTCATACTCTTCATCATTATGAAGGTGCGTCATCCATGGATGGATGGATATATATATATATATATGTATATATACTGTATATATATATAATCCTGCCCTGTCATTTATCTTTCATTTTAAAAAATACAATAAAAATTGGCATATTTCAGACAGCGTCACATTGTGATTTATTATGATTAATTAATTAGAAAATTTTGATTAATCTCATTCAAAATGTTAATCATTTGTTATGTTAGCCAAAATCATTAGGTTATTTGTGTCATTGTATTTTACAAATGCTAAAAGGGTCAACAAAAAAACAGCCGCAGGCCATGCTTGGACACCCCTGACTTACAGTCTTCTCCTCTCAGTTCTGGATGTCTGCCGTGGCCACCACCATGCCCGTTCCATGTGGGGCCTTCATGCCAGTTTTCCTCATTGGTGAGTAACATCCTACATGAAACAACAAGTTCTTCCTATATAAGTTCTTCCTATAGCAGGATAAAAAGCATGATTTTATTGACTGTGGCCAGGTGCTGCATTTGGCAGGCTGGTTGGAGAAGTCATGGCTGCCATGTTTCCGGATGGTATACATGCTGATGGCAGTGTGTATCCCATAGTACCTGGTGGTTATGCAGTAGTCGGTGAGTCTTGTCTTTATATACATTACAATGATTTGATTTACAGTGTCTTTATATTCTATCAAATCGAACTTCATAACCAATTTTCAGACCATGTGCGCTTCTTTCAGATTGCCACTTTGGCATTTTTATTACCGAATAGCAGTTGGGCACATGGGATGTGACTGATTAAAATTGATCCCACTTAGGTTCAACATCACATTTCTGGCCCACCTGTAATATAAAATCACTTTCAAATAAAATAGCATCAGTCTGTTTAACAAAATGGAACAACATGCTGCAGTATATTCCTCTACTAATTGTGTTTTTGTTTGATGTTGCTAACTAAAATGTTGATTTTTTTCAATGATTATTGAAAAAGGCTCATCTTTTGTTCAGGTCACCACAGTATGTAGCTCGGTAAACACATAATCAAGCTGTAAAATTCTTAGAGTTAAGTGTCACTGTAACAGTAAAGTTGCACTGTAAGGTAGAGGTAACACTATAAATTAGTTAACTATGGCTTAAAAAAATTAATCTCTGCCCATCATAATTTCGCAATGATAAAAAAATAATTCCTGCACTGAGGGCAGAAAAAAACAGTTGTCACCCCTCTTTTCTCAGGTGCAGCGGCGTTGTCCGGGGCCGTCACCCACACCGTGTCCACAGCGGTCATTGTCTTTGAGCTGACCGGTCAGATCTCCCACATCCTGCCTGTGATGATTGCGGTAATACTGGCCAACGCCGTGGCCCAGGCGCTCCAGCCGTCGCTGTACGACTCCATCATCCGCATCAAGAAGCTGCCCTATCTTCCAGAGCTAGGCATGGGGCATCACGAGTGAGTCTCGGCCTTTTGTCCAATAACCTTCTCATTCACGTAAACCTCTCTACCTCTCGCGTCTTTGCTCATTTGCAGGAAGTATAATATTCGTGTGGAGGACATCATGGTGCGGGATGTGCGCTACATCACTCTAACTTCATCCTATCGGGAGCTGCAAGAGATGCTGGTGACTGGTCAGCTTAAGACACTCGCACTGGTAGAATCCAGGGGTAAGTTCTTTTCCAACTAACAAAATGGTGGGACACTAGTCTCTTAGCTATGCTGCATACCAAGACATGTGGTCACTTGTTACTAGGAAGAATTTGTGCTCACCAAAAAGGTCATGTCAATCACAATCATAATGCTGTTTCCTTGGTAACCTGGGTTGGGTTGTACTGCTCCACACAGCAGACAAAGGACAGGGAAGGGCAGCAGAAACACAATAAGACAAAAGGTGACATAGACTGGACATACAATAATGTTGAATTTAGGGCAAAGTATGTAAAGAATGTGTCATTGTGTGTTTTGCCAGGGCTGAGCAAAACACCAGTACCTTCTTGCTTCCTGCTTTTGTCGATTGCAGACGTGTCTCTGCTTGCTTCAGCTGATTTCTGTTTTAGTCACTTTGAAATCATTCTACTGTTTTTTCCACAAATCTTGGAGATAATTTCATGTATTTTCTTTTAAGTGAACCAAATCTTTTTGTTTTTCCAATGTATCTGACAAGCCAGCTACTTCATCAACATGCTCAGAGGAGTAATCCAAAGAAATGTGTGCGTTACGAGCAAGGATTTTTGACTTTCTTACAGAAAAAAGACTTTATGAAATGCTCCCTGTGGAATCCAGTGGCAAGATGTCCACATTTACCTCCAAAGGAAAGGGTGAAAAACTGTACATCCTGAATGATTCTATATCTTTTCCATGACTCTGTAAAGACACTTATAATAGACTTGGTGCTAAGCAAATGCCAAGAAAAAATGTTGTTATTAGTCGAGCCACATAGGACAAACAGAGAGAAAACTATAAAACACTCTGCATAACAGTCTCCATGAAGTCAGCACAAAGCAGAAGACAGACAGAAAAACTGTGCCAAATGTCAAAGATACTCTGGTGTTTGAAGACAGAGCCATATCGAATATAAACAGAATAGCTACTTCCGGCTATCCGAGTGCCAATGTCTCTGACATCACAAAACGGATACCTGAGGAACTGGCAAAACACTAGAGGATGAAACAGATGATTGTTCATGTGGGTGTGGTGGATGTCAGAAAGCAACAGTGTAAAACCTTCAAAAAAGACTAGTAAACTGCTTGAGAGTCTTCCTAAAGTGGCAATACCAACATTCACCAACTAATTCGAGCAGGGCCGGGGGGCCCAAATACTGAAGCTCACGTTTACATCATTTTACACAGTCCCACCTATATATGTATTAAGAAATGTATAATTGAGACATTAATTTTATGTCATGATGATGAAACTCAGCAAAATTAAATTAGTTATGACTCAGCTTCAAAATGTTTGAATGTACCTGTATATATTGATTTGCTTATTATGTTTATGTCTATACTGGTAATTTTACTGCTTAATGTATTTGTTATTAATGGTGGACTCATACTCAATCTCATACTCATACTCGCCATAGCAGCGCTCTAAAGGCCAAAGACATTTGTAAATTATTTTTATTTTAGCAAGTACAAATTCTAAGAAAAATCTTGGAATCTGAAAAATTTGAAGTTTTTCAAAGAGTCACGTCAAAGAGCCGTTTTTAGCTTTAGGATGCTTTGTGAATATAGGACCAGATCTTTTTAATTTTTAATGAATGATTTAATTTCCTAATCTTGATTTTATAATAACTGAGACGTGGATTGTCAAAAACACTGCTAATGCTGTCCTAATTGACTTTAGTACACTTTGTATCTGAAACTCGATAAAAGCAGATGGCTGGGGTAATAAATAAACATATCAATCTTTTTTCCCACTTTTACCACTTCAAATCTTTGCAACAACTTATCTATCTTATCATAGACAATGTTTTTTTTCTTTGAGTACACGCCATGTTTTTATTTTTCGAGAACTATAAACTATCAACAAATATTTATTTTGATTCATTATTATTTTTGGAGCTGTTAATATGAATATCATGTGTTTTCTACCCGCTCCAGACTCCATGATCCTACTGGGCTCCATTGAGAAGCTACAGCTCCAGTCTCTACTCTCGCTCCAGCTGGGTCGCCCGCGCCGCCTGGCCTACCTGCGCCAGCGGGCCCTGGACAGCGACACCAATGACCACCTGCCCAGCCTGACCAGCGACAGCACACCGAGTTCGCCCTGCACCCACGTCCCCATCAATGCTCATCAAGGGGTCCGCTTCCTGGTGAGCACCCAACAGGTGTGAGGCGTCCCGAGGGGCGGGGTTGGGGGAAGAGCCTGGCTTGGGGTGGGGTGGCAGCACTAGAATGAGACACAGCATGTGTGAAGCATGTCACAGTAGGTAAAGGCACAGACGGAGTTTATGGAACAGAGTGGGGGTAAGTGCTTTAAATGATGTAACGTCCTTTCAGTTGACATTAACATGCTTGTCTTGTTTGTCTCTGTCTGTGCCCTTACCCATGCTGTCTGCTTGGTTCCTGTGCACGTGCTCCTACATTTCATCCTTGCTTTGTTTTTTTGGTTTTGTTTTTATATATGCTTGTGCATGCCTTTGTCTGTGGCTCCCTTGTGTTAATGTGTTTTCCATTCAGATCTCCACAGAGGAGTCATCTTCCTTCAGCCCAGCCGTGGTTTCCAACATTCAGCAGCTCCCTCTCAAATCGGCTTTAAAAACTGTGTCTGCAATCAGCAACACGGACACGCCGAACAGTACGTCATCACCGCGAACGCAGGAACGATGATTCATTAAAGAGAGCTAGGTGATTGACGTCTATTTTGTATGTGTTTTTTTTCCCTCTCCTAGGCTCTCAGACGCTCTCCTGCGCTGACCAAGACAAGGAGCTGCTGGAGGTGAGTGCGAGCATGACAGAGCTCAAGGGTCAAGTGAGTTTGTGTTGCGTGCAAGTGTGGGTGTCTGACCAACTCATCATGCAAGTTCCTTCTTTAACCTTTTGACACTATGTGGCAGTTACGTGCACTTCCACCGTTTTTTTGCACTTTTATGATTATGTCATTTGATATATAGTGATATTCTGACCTTTGGTAGAGATCAATCAACACACACATTTGTTTGTGTAGTGTTACTTCATATCATAACATTTTTATTGTGTTAAATCAGGAGTGGACCCTTGAAATTCAAAACACAAATATTGTAAATGCTCTAGCTATGGTTACAATTATGGTTATGGTTTAATTTGTTTCGAACATGCATAGATTGTACAATTTATGATTCGTGTTACATTCTACAGTTCCACATGCCCGAAAAGGAGTAGGGAGAAGCAGACTTCCCCTCTTCACATGAATTTCTCAAACATACTGTACACAATCTGTACTGTTACACAATCGTAAACATACTGTATTTATACACACATATATACATTTCTTTTTTTCTTAAACAAATGAATTAAAATAAAAAAACTCCCCCCTTCCCTTTTGCCCTGTTGATTTCCGGATCCACATCCTGCTGTCTTGGTGTTGTACTGTAGATACTGTAATGGTGTTTTACTGAGTTTCTAATTTTCTCATTTTAATACTTGTTGAGCATGGCCTTTCAATGTTGATCTCCAAGTCCATGTTGTTGAATGTAATCTTTCTAACTGCCTGGTTCTTTCTTAGTGCGTTGTATCTTCCATTAGTCTATTGTCATGATTATATGATGTTTAGTACTGTATGTATCCAGATCATTGATATCTTTGACAACCAGCACCCCTGCTTCTCCTGGACCTCCATGTAGCTTGATTCATATTTTGCCATTGGCGCTCCAAGTACTTTGTATCATTCCCTGCTTCCTCAAGTCTCGTGCTTTCTTGGCGATGTCAGCTTTGCATTTTGTCAGATGCTCATTTAAGTAGACGTTTGTGCCTTTCAAGTTCTTCTTCTGTTTCAGCAGTGCAGTTTTGAATTCCCTGTTGGTAAACTTGATGACGACAGGTGTGGTGTTGTTTCTAACATACAGTGGGATGCAAGTGTCAATGGTGTTGATATCTACCTCCACCTCCTTTGATTGTAGGAAGCTGACAATCTGTTGTTTTGTTGAAGGAGCATCCATTCCATCTGGTTCTCCTGTGTTATGAGCTTCCCTATCTTTTGACCTGGGTGTAATTCTGAACCCTGTGAGGATCACATATTTCATTTGTGCATTCTGGTCGGTCTCATCAATTTTATTCTTCATTTGCTAAGTGATATTATCCTTCGCGTCTTTCTCTTCCTCCACTGTGGTGTTCCAGGCGGCATTATCCTCCAATAGTCTCTTGGTATCCTCCTGTAGAGCATTGATGTCAATGCTTAATGCACTATTTTTTTCCTAAGGGTTTTTAACGTCATTGAGGGCAGCATGTAAAGCAGACTTATCCTCCAATAGTGCCCTGATATCATCTTGTAGAACCCTGACATACTTGCATATTGCTGTATTGTCTTCCATATGGTTTATAGCAGGTGTTGGGGTCCTATTGGGCTAAGGGAGCCATAAATGACGCATATTTTCAAATGTATCATTGTGAGAGCCATATCCTATTTTTTCAAAAGTGAATACAACTAAAAGTGTGCCAACAATTTTAGAATATAATAAGTCTCTGAATTGGATGGATTAAAGTGGCAAAAAGGTTTTATATTTCGAATGTTATTTTTAACACTGTGATTCCTGTCATGTTTTACTTTAAAATGTCAGCAAAAAAAATTACACAAAACATTATTTTAAAAAAATTCTATTTTTAATTGTATTATTTAATTGTAATATTATGACTATTCCCACAATATTTTAACGTTATTCCCAAATCAATTTTTCCCCAACCTAATATTCCAAAAATTGCTCAATTATATTGTTTTGTTTGTTTCTTAATTTTGGGTAACATTGTTTGTACTCATAATATTATTCTCCGACCAGTCCAGGGTGTACCCGGCCTCCCACCCAAAGTCAGCTGGGATAGGCTCCAGCATACCCGCAATCCTAATGAGGGTAAGCGGTATAGAAAATGGATGGATGGATGGATGGATATTATTCTCGTAAAATTGTGACTTTTTTCTCTAAAGATGTAGACTTTCTACTCGTAACGGTACAGCAATTTTTGAAATTTCTGCTGTTTCTTTTTTAATTTTTCGATTTTTTTCGATTTTTTTCAATTTTTCTCAATATTCTGACTTTATTCCTGTAATATTTTTATTTTATTCTCCTAATATTATAACCTTTTCTACAACCTAATTTTCCAAAACTTTTGGTTAGATTACAACTTTTTTCTCCTAAGATTTTGACTTCGTTTTTAGATTGTGCAGTGGGCAGAAAAATCACTTAGGCCACACTTTGAACACCCCTGTTGTAAAGCAAGGTATGCTACATATATTTTAAGAAAAAACTTGGATTCCCTATCCCTGGTTTATAGCCTCTTTAAGACCAGCGCGCAAGGCAGCATTGTCTTCCAATAATGCCTTGATATCATCCTGCAGAACTCTTAACATCCTTGCATAATGCTCTATTTTCTTCCATATGGTTTCTAGCTGCTTAGGGGCAGCGCACAAGGGGGCATTATCTTCCAATAATGGCTTGTTTGCATAATGCTGCCTTTTCTTGCATAGGGTTTTTAACCTCTTCAAAAACAGAGCACAACGCAGCATTTCCATCTTGCAACTCCTCGGTTTCTTCTTTTAGTGCTTTGGTTTTCTTGCTCAGTGCTCTATTTTCCTCCATAAGATTCATGACATCACCATGGACCCCCCTGATCTTTTTAATGAGGCTGTCATTCTGAGGGTCTACATATTGAATCTGTGATTGAAAATACCTAAAATTCTGCTTTGTTTGTGAATGCAGGCACCTAGATTCTCGCTTTATTTTTGCCGCAGTACACACTTCTGTCGCCTTCATCCCTTGTGTCTCCTTCATCTCCATCTCCAGGCCATGTGATATCCAATTTGTTATCCTCTCCTTAACGCGGAGTGCTCCACGGAGTGCAAGAATTTCTGTTTCAATTTTACTCTTCCCAAGTCATGGCAAAAATAATTATTTTCTTCTGTTTTTCTTTAGTTTGCCATTGTTGCTCAGCAACCACTTTGAATAACTCTGCAGTTAGCCAGTTAGCCTGACTTTCTAGCAGCTATTAGCACGTGTTACTTGTTATTTCAAAGAATCTCTACCTCTTGCAAATCCTAGTTAAAGTTTGGGGAGTCAGAAACAGGTTGCAATCTTGTGTTCATGTGTTTTCAGAAAAGCACAAAAATAGTTCAAATTTATAATGTCCTCAGCAAAGCTCTTGCCTTGTACGTCCCCTCCAGTCAACAAGGGCGTCAAAGAAAATTATAACCTGTACCAAAACCACCAAATTGGAAGCAGGTGATAATTGGAGAGGAGCTGTTGAAAACTCATTATATAGATATAACAAGTTCATTTCTTAAAAACTTCAATAATAAGTGCATGAGAAGGTGGAAAAGAAAAACATATTGTCAGTTTCATTAATTAACAAGTACAAAGCACAAAACAACAGCAACAGAACCAATGTTGTGACAGCGGTGATATATAGTCTATGCAAAAGTCGTATTTGGGCACTATTTTTATCTTTAGTGTGGTCACACACTGTCAGGCAGAGTGTTTTAAGAGACCTGTAAGCGACTTAGAAATGTTTTGGACTTAACAAATGCAAAATATACACTTCCACTCTGTAAGCCCCTCTTGTGGCGTCTCATGTGTCATCCTGTGATGCTCTAGCGTCATCTTGCATTGATCCTTTAGTCTCATTAATACAACCTGTCAGCAGCGCTCTGCTCACCTGAGGGGAACTTTCTCCAAGCCTGGAACTCTCCGCTGTCACTAACGTTGCCTTCATGTTGTGTTGATGTCTGCCCCCTTGTCACTCCCGGTGGGTAGAGCCCAGCTGGGCCGGCCCCCTCTGCAAGCAGGAAGCCCAAACGTGTGAGGATCTCCATGGCGGTAAGATTGTCTGTCTGCCGCCTAGAGACAGTTGCCTGGTAACTGTTGCCTTGCGACACATGTAGAGAGTGCAATATTTGTGAACATAGTGTGTCTAATGCATGTGCTCAACTTTGCTGTTTCATCTGGCTTGCATTTGCATATTACACCCAGGCCAGAAATGACATCACACAGCCTCTGTAAAATGCATCCCATGGTGTGATTGTGAAGGATGACAATGTGTGAGTCAATGCAGAGAGACGCATCTTCACACACGCATGTCGCAGCCACCCCGCTAATGGCTTTTTAAAAATGGGCATTTATACCTCTGCCAAGTGCGAGGTGAGAGATGTTTTCAACACAATTTGGTTAGTTAGCAGGATTACACAGAAACTATGTGAAATATTTCTTGAAGGTTTGTCGGGGGGTAGTGCTTGAGCTTGAGGAATCCATTAAATTCAGGAAAAATTATTATTTCAATAACATTATGGCTTCCAATGTTTCTTACACAGATTCTATTTTTTTATATTGTACTTTTATTATTCCTACTTGTTTTCCTACTGTATTTTTTTAAATACAAAACGTAACAATTTTTACTATTCATATTTTATAAATATCCATCCATCCATCCATTTTCTATGCCACTTTTCCTCATTAGGGTGGCGGGGTACGCTGGAGACTATCCCAGCTGACTTTGAGCGAGAAGCAGGACTTTATAAATACTATTGCAATATTTGTATTTTTACATTAAAATTAAGAATTTTTTTGTTTGTAATATTATTTGTGTTTATTTTTATTTTTTACTTCAAGTATTTTTTTTAATTATTCTCTATACAAATAGATGAACAGTATCATTATATTTGCAAATCATGTTTTCACTGCTTTTAAATGTTATTTTTTTGTAAAACTTTAGATTTTTTTGTAAAAATTAAATACATTTTACTTTTATTATTTGAAATATTATATTTTAATAGTTGTATTTTTTTATCTTTATCAACAAATTATTACAATATACATTATATACATATTGCTATTTGTTGTTCCTATGCTTGTGGTGCATTACAGTATAATATCTTATTATTATTATTAAAACAATGTTAATAAAAAACAAGATTGATAAATACTTATTGGCTCTGAAAAATGTGTTTTTATCTTCAACAAAATCAACAGCGAGATTAGGATTTAGCAACGATACTGCTCACAGTCACCTTGAGGCATTTTTGCATGTTTGCATGGTATTTGGGGATTGTTCTGATATACTGCAATATATCAACTACCATTTATGGCCCTTTGCTGTGTCTTTTTCTGTTGTTTTGGCATTTAAGCACAAGCAATTTATTGTATAATGCTTTTAGTGACTCAATTTGCACGTAAATCAATGTTGTCTCTCCAGGACTCGACTGAAGTAGAAGATGGGATGACGCTAGCCGAGGTGAGACCTGCTCCTTGGGATTAAACCCAGACCTGGAAGAAGACAGGGTATTCACTGTGACTCATGTCTTTTTTTGTCTCAGATCGCCGAGTGGGAGGAGCAGCAGCTGGATGAGCCAGTGGATTTTAAGAACTGTAAGATTGACCCGGCGCCCTTCCAGCTAGTGGAGCAAACGTCCCTGCATAAGGTGCAAATCTGTCAATGTGAAACCAGATGCGTGTGGTTTGTACCTAGCTCCTTATGCTGTTTTCTTTTGCAGACTCACACAATCTTCTCCCTGTTGGGCCTAGATCACGCCTATGTGACCAGCATGGGCCGCCTGGTGGGCGTCCTCTCCCTTAAAGAGGTCGGTGCTCGTCTAAACGTTGTTGTCTGTGTCATATGACCGCTGATGCCACGGCCCTCCCGTAACTTCCAGCTGCGTAAGGCCATTGAAGGCTCCGTCACGGTGACCGGCGTGAAAGTGCGCCCCCCGTTGGCCAGTTTCCGCGACAGTGGAAACACCACCAGCATCTCTGAGGTGACGGAACTCCACAAGCTGTGCATCCGCCACAGGGGGCTCTCTTTGCCGCGGGAACCCAAACCTGCAGACGTGGAGGAGCAGCCGGACGTGGCTTACAAGGAGATGCCTGACGACCCGTCGGACTCGACCGGTTTGCATTATGAAGGCAGCCCAGGCAAGGACCCTTTGTCGGAGCTGGTGCTTCAGGAAAGCCCCTCGTTCACAGAGGACCCGTCAGAATTTACGTTTGACTGCAGCCCCTCCCACACAGAAGAGTCCGAGCTGGCCTGTGACTATGAACCCCCAGGCCAAGGTCCTCCCAAGCCTGACCAAACAGAGAAAGAAAGGCAGAATCCACTTCTGGACAGAGACCAATCAGAACAAGAGGAAGGAGCGAGCGGCCTCGCTGACAACCAATCAGAGTGATGAATGTGAATGTTGTTGAGATTGCCTTGTTGTCTAATCTTGCATTAGTGTCTATCAAAAGAGACCAATTACTAATCAGTGCATGAGCATGTGCCACATTTAAAGGTGCACTCCAAGCCAATAGGGGGAAGCGTATTATCACAAAGTGACATTCTGACCTTTGGTAGAGCTTTCTCGCCAAGCACATTTGATTGTATAGTGATACCTAATTTCTTCTATTTTGCAGTAAATTAGGGGTGGACCCATGCATTTCTGAACACCATCCATCCATCCATTTTCTTCCGCTTATCCGAGGTCGGGTCGCGGGGGCAGCAGCCTAAGCAGGGAAGCCCAGACGTCCCTCTCCCCGGCCACTTGTTCCAGCTCTTCCCGGCAGATGCCAAGGCGTTCCCAGGCCAGCTGAGAGACATAGTCTCTCCAGCGTGTCCTGGGTCTTCCCTGAGGCCTCCTACCAGTTGGATGTGCCCTGAACACCTCTCCAGGGAGGCGTCTGGGAGGCATCCTAACCAGATGCCCGAGCCACCTCATCTGGATCCTCTCAATGCGGAGGAGCAGCGGTTCTACACAGTCTCTCCCGGATGACAGTGCTTCTCACCCTATTTCTAAGGGAGAGCCCAGCCACCCTGCAGAGAAAACTCATTTCAGCCGCTTGTACCCGTGATCTTGTCCTTTCGATCACTACCCAAAGCTCATGACCATAGATGAGGGTAGGAACGTAGATCGACCAGTAAATTGAGAGCTATGCCTTTCGGCTCAGCTCTCTCTTCCCCACGACAGACAGAAAGAGTCTGCATCACTGCAGACGCCGCAACAATCCGCCTGTCCATCTCGCGTTCCATCCTTCCCTCATTCGTGAAAAAAACCCCGAGGTACTGAAACTCCTCTACTTGAGGCAGGAGCTCATCCCTGACCCGGAGATAGCACTCCACCCTTTTCCGGGCGAGAACCATGGACTCGGATTTGGAGATGCTGATTCTTATCCCACCCGCTTCACACGCAGCTGGGAATCGATCCAGTGAGAGTTGAAGGTCTCTGCTCGATGAAGCCAACAGGACCACATCATCTGCAAAAAGCAGTATCCTGTGGCCACCAAACTGAAATCCTCATGAACTGGCTGTGCCTAGAAATTCTGTCCATGAAAAAAATGAACAGAATCGGTGGCAAAGGGCAGCCATGGTGGAGTCCAACCCTCACTGGAAACAGGTCCGACTTATTGCCGGCAACACGAACCAAATTGACACTGGTCATAAAGGGAACAAACCGCCTGGATTAGGTAGTCCGATATCCCATATTCCCAGAGCACTCCCCACAGCATTCCCCGAGGGACACGGTCGAATGCCTTCTCCAAGTCCACAAAACACATGTAAACTGGTCGGGCAAACTCCCATGCACCCTGAAGGACCCTGCCAAGAATATAGTTGGTCCACAATTCAGGACGAAAACCACACTGCTCCTCCTAAATCCGAGATTTGACTATCCGGCGGATCCTCCTCTCCAGAACCCTTGAATAGCCCTTACCGGGATGGCCCACAATAGTTAGAACACACCCTCCGGTCCCCCTTCTTAAAAAGCGGGACCACCACCCCGGTCTGCCAGTCCAGAGGCTCCAACCGCGATGTCCACGCGATGCTGCAGAGTCGTGTCAACCAAGACATGCCTTTAGCATCCAGGGCTTTAAGGAACTCTGGGCGGATCTCATCCACCCCCGGGGCTTTTCCACCAAGGAGCTTTTTGACTACCTCAGTAACCTCAGCCCCAGAGATAGGAGAACCCGCCTCAGAGTCCCCGGCCACTGCTTCCATGTTGGAAGACGTGTCAGCGGGATTGAGGATGTCTTCAAAGTATTCCCTCCACCGGTCCACAACATCTTGAGTCAGGGTCAGCAGCACATCGTCACCACCACACACGGTGTTGACTGTGCACTGCTTCCCCCTCTTGAGATGGCGGATGGTGGTCCAGAATCTCTTTGAAACCATCCGGAAGTCATTTTCCATGACCTCTCCGAACTCCTCCCATGTTCGAGTTTTTGCCTCAGTGACTGCCACAAACCACAAACCGCTTGGCCTGCCGGTACCTGTCAGCTGCCTCCAGAGTCCCATGGCCCAAAACAGCCTGATAGGACTCTTTCTTCAGCTTGACGGCATCCATCACCGCTGGTGTCCACCAACAAGTCCCGGGATTACCGCAATGACAGGCACCGACCACCTTACGGCCACATTTCCGATCAGCCGCATCGACAATTGAGGCACAAAACATTGCCCCCTCGGACTCAATGTCCAATGCCTCCCTCGGAACATGGTCAAAGCTCTCCCGGAGGTGGGAGTTGAAACTCTTTCTGACAGGCGACTCTGCCAGATGTTCCCAGCAGACCCTCACAATGCGTTTGTGTCTCCCAGGTCTGACCGGCATCCTCCCCACCATCGGAACCAACATTTCTGAACACAAATACCGTAAATGCTCTGATTCTAGCATATGACAAAACCACCAAATTGCAAGCAGGGGATGACTGGAGAGGAGCTGTTGAAAACTCATTATATGGATATAAACAGTTCACTTTTTAACTTAAATAACAATGTGGAGTGCATAAGAAAGTGAAAAGGAAAACCAGCACAGGGTCATTATTTAACAAAATATAATGCACAGCAGTACAGCAAGAATAACACCTATGAGTTACACACCAACATCTCAGTGTAAAGTACATGCATAGGTACAGTAGGTATACCAAAGGTGGTGAATGCTGTCAACTCATGATACTTCAAAGTTGATGTTTAAAAAACGCAACTAAGAGGTTGCCTATAGCCACAGCTGTTTCTTCGGTCCAATAAGACCACTGACGGTTATTTTCTTTAGTAGACCATACACCCTGTGACTATAAGAGACTTTATTTGAATAGAGGCGTTAATTGGAGCATTTACGGTCACCAGTAAATACTGGTGATATTTCATAATCAATATTTGTCTCTCCACCCCTGGTAGAAATAAATGACAGGAGTGTTATTTTCTAATATATTTCAGTCAGGTCACATTATGTCGCTTGTGGTAGTGCAAGATATCAACAATTAGGCGTAATAACAGATGGTAGAGTCAGCTATGAAGCTGTGCATGTTGCCGAAGTGTCTCTAGACATTTCATGACATGGTTACGGAATCACCAGCCCTGGTTTTTAAATTATACCTTATATGTTTCTTATTGAAATATGCAGGACCATGTAAATGATGAGAGAATGGGAGAAAGCACATAACTACTACATAACTACCTATAGTATTCTGCTCACATATGAAAAGTTCTATTCATTCATTCATTCATTTTCTGTCCTCATTAGGGTCACGGGTATGCTGGAGCCTATCCCAGCTGACTTTGGGCGAGAGGCGGGGTACACCCTGGACTGGTCGCCAGTCAATCGCAGGGCACATATAGACAAACAAACGTTTACACTCACACCGATGGACAATTTCGTGTCACCAATTAACCTAACATGCATGTTTTTGGAATGTGGGAGGAAACCGGAGTACCCGGAGAAAACCTACGCACGCACGGGTAGAACATGCAAACTCCACACAGGAATGCCCAACGGAGATTCGAACCCTGAACCTCCTGACTGTGAGGCCAAAGTGGTACCCACTCTATATTAAATATATATATATATATATGTATATATATATGTGTGTGTGTGTATATATATATATATATATATA